>OX637351.1:823151-1423151 GCA_951799405.1 Agapetus fuscipes
TGACCCTGCCAAAATCAAGGCAGTAAGAGACTGGCCCGTGCTGAAGGACAAACATGAGACTAGGAGTTTCCTGGGGCTGTGCACTTATTACAGGAGGTTTGTGCCAAGATTTGCGGACATTGCAAAACCGCTCACCAAGCTTACGGAAGAAAACACTCGCTTCCATTGGAGTGATTCCTGCGCACAAGCATTTGAAGAGCTTAAGGGAAGATTAACAAGTGCCCCCATCTTGAGCTACCCACGAAAAGATGGAAAGTTCATCCTGGATACCGACGCTAGTAATGTGGGGATAGGAGGCGTCCTTTCCCAAATACAGGATGGGCATGAGACTGTTCTGGGTTACTTCAGTAAAGTGCTTTCCAAGCCAGAACGAAATTATTGCGTGACCAGACGAGAGCTTCTTGCCGTGATAAAATCAGTGGAACACTTCCGCAAATACTTGTACGGGAGAAAATTCACACTACGGACTGATCATGCTGCACTGGTTTGGCTTCTGAAATTCAAAAACCCAGAAGGGCAAGTGGCTAGATGGATTGAAAGGCTCCAGGAGTATGATTATGACTCCGAACATAGACCTGGCACGCTTCATCGAAATGCGGATGCATTATCCAGACGACCATGCGCCAGTGACTGCAAACATTGCAGCAAGATGGAGGACAAGGTAGCAATTGTCCAAAGGACGACCACCGAAGATGAGGACTGGCAAGATGAAAAATTGGCGCAAGACCAACTGAATGATCCGGACTTGAAGTATGTGATGGAATGGGCGCGAGAAGGAGAAAGGCCAACCTGGGAAAAACTCGCCCCCTTATCACCAACTGTCAAGGCTTATTGGGCTCAATGGGGATCCATAGTGATAGAAGGAGGGTTTCTGAAACGAAAGATCGAGAAGGAAGACGGCACACTTAGAAGAAAGCAAACCCTCGTTCCGAGGAGCCGAGTACCGGAAATCCTTGGACTGCTGCATGGAGGAACTTCTGGAGGACATCTAGGCGTTAAGAAGACGCTGGAGAAAGTGAAAGAGCGATTTTACTGGATCAACTGCAGCGAAGACGTCAAAGATTGGTGTCGAAAATGTGTAACCTGTGCAACGGCCAATGGACCGCAAAGGAAAAGGCGAGCACCAATGCGTCAGTACAATGTTGGCAGCCCCTTTGAAAGAATTGCCATCGACATAGCTGGCCCATTTCCTACAACTGAGAAGGGTAACAAGTACATCATGGTGGTGATGGATTACTTCAGCAAGTGGGTGGAAGCTTACTCAATCCCTAACCAAGAGGCCGTAACCGTGACTGAAGTTCTAGTTACCGAATTTATCAGCAGGTTTGGCGTACCCCTGGAATTACATTCTGATCAGGGAAGGAACTTTGAAGCTGCTATCTTCCAGCAAATGTGTGAGCGGCTAGGGATCTACAAGACCAGGACCACTGCGCTACATCCACAGTCTGATGGAATGGTGGAAAGGATGAACCGTACCGTGGGGAGGTACTTAGCCAAAGTAGTGTCCAGCCATCAGCGGGACTGGGACCGACATCTGCCTTTGTTCTTATTGGCTTACCGGTCGGCTGTTCAGGAAACGACAAAGAAGACTCCCAGCAGCATACTGTTTGGGCGAGAAATGCGACTTCCTTGTGATCTCAAATTTGGCTGCAAACCAGGTGAAGACCTAGCCGGAGAAGACTATGTGACAGACCTTCGCAGGAGGCTGGATGACATCCATGATCAGGTCCGCATGAACATCGGGGAAGCCAGCGATCAAATGAAGGAGCGCTATGACACCAGAGCTGACAGCATGGGGTACAAAGCTGGTGACTGGGTGTGGCTTTTTGACCCCAAGAGGCGCCAAGGATACTGTCCGAAACTTCAGCGTTCCTGGGACGGGCCGTACGAAATCTTGGAGCGCATCAACGATGTGGTCTACCGCATAAAAAAGAGACCAAACGGAAAACCAAGGGTCGTGCACTACAATCGCCTCTCACCATACCTAGGCGATAATGATGACCAACCAGCCCAAAAAGTACGACAGTGCGTCGCATCCGAAAGATCACCAGCCTTTGAGACGTTTCGGGAGAACGCGAAGGCAGGGCAGAAGTTTCGCCATGGAGTGACCACAGAAGTCCACAAGGACTTATTTGAGGTCACTAGGGACCACACACTGGCATGCAGTGTACCGGAAGATCTAGATATGTCTAGAGGAATTGCACGGGTCTTCCGATACAAATTCGGAGAACCGCAACCCTCGAGCAGCCCGCAAGGAAGAGCTCTGAGACTACCGAAGGGGCGTCAACAAGCATACTGCCTGGTTGTCCCGGATTCCAGCAACCTGGAAGAGGACTACAAGGCATTGTGGGACGGCCTTGTTGAGCTGCGTGACTACATGTTGGAGGATCAGCAGGCGCGTCTGGCAATACCGAAGATGGGTGGCGGCCGCGCTAATCGAGACTGGCGGATAATCCGGAGTATGATTGAAGCAGTGTTCTCGGGAGTCGGCATCAGCGTCATGGTGTGCTGCGAGCAAGCGCAGCCGAGAGCCAGTGGGGAGAAATCCGTGGACTGCCACTTCTTCCTGACCACAGGGTGTCGACGTGGATCAGCATGCCCCTACCTACACAGAGTCAAGACTGTTCCGGGACGAAACAGTCTAGGTGGGGGGTAGTGTTATGTAAATATAAATATTGAAATAAGTATGGGTAGTTATAGTTATAAGAATCCTCAAAAGTATTGGTAGGTAAGATCGATAATTATGTATAAGTGTAGAATTCTCTAGGCTAAGTAGGTATTTGTTATAATTATAGGAATACTGTATTGCATTGGTAGGTAGGATTTTGGTTGTGTCTAGGTAGTACGTGAAACATCGAGAAGTAATAATTTCTCTGGAACCGTCTGGCGACTTTAGTTCTGGATCATACTGCTCTGAAGAGTATAAAGGTGCGAATGGCCTGCAGAGCGGGCCAGTATCATAGAGACTTACAAACACATCGAAGTCATCTGATCAGTGAACCAAAACCAAGTGGAATAATCGAGAAAGTAGTGTGAAAATAAATTTTGTAACTGTGTAAAATAAATAACTATTGAAGAAGACCTGTGTATTTTTAATTTGAAGACAATTGAACCCTAATTTCGTAACAATATCAACGGTTAAAAGGAAATAGGGCATTAACAACGTTTTTGTCAAAATGTTATGTTATGCATGCTATCCTACTTAAATTTTCCGTTCTTTCTAATAAGCTTACTCCCATAGCTCTACGATGACTTTTGTGTTGTTTATGCCCAAGCAAAAAACTGCGTTTTCCAAGTATGGTTTTGGTGTAACCGACAAGATTTTGGCCTTTTTTGTCCTAAAGGCACTTGTGACATAAAAAAAAGAAGTAAAACCACATTAATAGGAATGCCAACAAATGTTTTTATTTTATTTTAGAGCTGTTTTGATTTTAACGATATGATAAAAAATTAAATTAAAATATGTCCATTTTTCTGCAATCTCAAACTTTAAACTGCTCTCCTGAACAATTTAGTTTTTGTCGCTTATGCCCTATTTTTTTTTTTTTTTTTTTTTTTTTTTTTTTTATTTATTTAGGATACAAACAGTTGTTTACAATTTTAAATTTAACAAAAATAATCAAATTTAAACCTAGAGATCCATTAAAAGTATTACTAATATATGTTATGGGTACAGAATAATATATGATAAAAATAAGAAACAAAAGTAAAATAAACAGAAGAATAAACTAGTTTCACTTATATTGTCAGAGGCATATTTCTTTCACCATTTTCCGGAAAGAATTTATGGAGCTTGAAAAAATGTCAACATCTGAGAGCCATTGATTGAAGTAAGTAGTTGCACGTCTGAAAAATGTGTTTTTAGCATAATTAGTGCTGCAGGATGGTATATGAAAAGTTTGTTTATGTCGAGAGGACATACGAGGAACTCTCAATAAAATCTTTTCCAAAAGAGGGGCCGAATTAATTTGGTTGTTTATTATTTTGTAAAGGAAAATGCTATCCAGAAAAAAATAAAAAATATATTATTAAAATTACTATTATAGGTGTAATGGCCGAGGGGGCCAAGTGGGCTGATCTTTCTAGCCTATTTGAAATAGAATAACGTTGGTTCGATCCCCGCTTGGGTCATTACTTTGACCCTGGTTCAACAGATGTCATTGGGTTATTATTAATTAATAATTCATTAAAATAAACAATAATGAATTAAATAAGAGTTTTAGGCTTACACAGCCGGCTGATGATGCTGGAGTGATGTTTTCCGGGATCTGTTGCCGTGGTCTGTGGGAGCTGGAGCTACCGGACGTTTCGCCAATTCGCATCACAGTTCTCATCAAGATCATCTTTATCATCATACTTCACGCTAAAGAAGCCCATTGTAGAAATGGGTGAAACGTCCGGAAGCTCCAGCTCCCACAGACCACGGCAACAGATCCCGGAAAACATCACGCCAGCATCAATAATGAATTATTAATTTATGGTATTAATACCTGTTTCTGGCGAGGCAGAATAGGTTGGGGATTTGCAATCCTCTTTACAAATCTATTCAAAAGAAAAACCTTTCAACCGTCGATACCCAAACTGCATTGCATAATTTTTTTGTTATTAGAAATATTTGTTATGAAGTTGAAGGAGCGCTGTTTTCATAATTTTGTCGGAAAAAACGTAATGTGTAAATAAGAAAGATAACGGAAGAATGGCTCCGTCTATAATTATGAATGGTTTTTAATATTCACTGAGGGTTAGCCGGTTGCACTGTGACCTTGCCGCTTTTACACTGCGCGGTACAATCATTTATTGAATATTTGGTCAAAAAACAGCACCAAGTCAAAGATCACCTCAAAACAACCGTATATACGAGTATGCTATAAAGTCTTGTGTAGTCCACTGCACAATTTATCTTCTTTGACTTATAGGTTGGTATGGATGCTGATCACCCATACTGTAAAAAATGGTTCACTTTGCCGATGTCACCCCTGTGTCAGGGAAGGTCGGCAAAAGTTGCAGGGGTTATGTTCATTTGAGGCTAGGATTTTATTTGTAAGTACACATTCAGCAAGCGTGGGCATGCATTTGATATGAGCTTTAAATGTTTTTATATCTTTGCAACTTAGATTATAGATTACATCTATAATCTCCGTTTGCAGAGGTACATTGCCATTTAAGGCTCATATTTAACGCGTGCCCACAAGCAGGAACATGTAAGTTTGCGTTTTCAAATGCTGTATGCGTACTTACAAATGAACTAAACCTCACATGAATCTTGCAACTCCTGCCGCCTCTTTTCCTAAAGGCTAGTTCGCACGAGGCCACTGATTTAGTCAAGTACCGAGTAATTTAGTAGTGGGCGGGGCGCTACTCGCCCGTGAAGCGTTCGCATTACGGTCCAGTACAGTACACAAGTGCGAAGTTGGCTGCAGAAAGCCCTTTCTATAATGGCGGAAAATTTGAATTGGCTGCAGTTTGAAAATATTAATTGAGTATTAAAATCATGTTATTATAAAGCCCTTTAAATTGGCTATGGTTTGGTAATATTAACTGATTTATGCCCGGCCACCTAGCTAGGAGCCTGTTTAGCAAACAACTTCGAAACTCGACTTTTGTAAATTCGAAATGTATTTTATGGTTTATAAAATAATATACCTACACATTTTAAATAAAAACAACACATAACTATTTGATGTTTATAATAATATCTACCATTTACGCTGCAAACATTATTTTTTAATTGAATTTTTATCTTTTCAATGATGTGTACAAAGTATATTTTGTATGCACACACTATAATACGGCTCGTAGTCTGCAGCTGCATTCAGATGCATTTCTCTGTTGCGTTTTTCGTTGTTGACAATTAACATCAATATTCGACATGTAAAATCGGCATTTCAAATACACGGCGGTCACCAATCAATTATCAAGTTAAAGAAGAAACATGGTTCAACTTTTCAGAGGCTGACCGCGAGAAACTTGTTCAATCCTGCTACATACGCCTCTCACGTCTGTCACAGATACCAGCTGATGACTTACAGTGGCATAAAATTGTAATGCCTCTAATCAGTTATCCCCGTGTGTCACTGAATTGTTTCTGTACAAAACAATAAGTAACAATCCATCTGAAGGATATCATAAGGCCTGTGATATGACAAATTTATGGTAGGTACCTATAAACATCGATCAATGTAAAAGATCGATGTTTTTAAATACGTAATAAATTCATGGACGATAATAGTTATTTCCACAACATCTTTACCAAAACTATATTTGTACAGCTCTATTGTCAGCAGGAGCTACATGATTGTATTTTTGACAGCTGATATCCGCACCAAAAATCGATGTCATACTATTCTTATCGAAAAAAAATTACCTTTCTCAAAACTTTTTGGACGTAGATAAGTCCTAGCAACTTCTATATTCTCAAGAGTTTCTAAAAAACCAAGTATATCGGTGTGCATATCCACTTATTTACAGTTTAAACATGACATAACCTCACTGACAGGTCGCTAAGTTTAGGGAGCGGAACATCGGGCTCGCAAATATAAGAAGTTCTTAAGTACTTAAATATTTTTAAACAGCACTTTATCTTTAAATATTCTTGCTGAAAACGGGCATTATCTTTTCAAACTGCAGCCAATTTAAATTGCCGCCATTCTTGCATTTCCGTTTCCCCGCCAAGAGTGAGCGGCCAATGGCGCGGCCGCTAATAAACTCGACTCGGACTCGGGCTTTTCCGTGGCTCTTCGGACTCGGACTTTTCCGTGGCTTCTCGGCAACACTCGCCCACGGACGGTGGGCGGGGCCGCTACTTGCCCGAAAAAATAGAATGAAATGGATCGGCTTGACTAAACCATTGACTTAACTACTGGACTAAATTGTTGGGGTTCGCACACGTTTAGCCACTAAATTACTCGTTACTTGGCTAAATTACTCGCCTTGTCCGAACCAGCCATAAGAGCGGGGTCGCATTGGCAAAAGGGAAACTTTTTTTTACAGTATGGATGGTCAGCCTCATACCAACCTACAAGTCAAGGAATAGAATTGAAGATTATGAATTTATTTCCAGAAAAATTAAAATATGATAACAAACGCTGTTTGATTCTATTTATTAAAAATACTAACTTCTATAATTTATAATCTAAGTTGCAAGGATATATTTATTTAAAGCTGTCAGATGTATGCCCACAAACCAACACGTGTAGTTCGCGCTTACAAATGCTGAATGTGTACTCACAAATAAAATCCAAACCTCAAATGAACATAAGCCCCACAACTTTTGCCGACCTTCCCTGAAACAGGGGTGACATTGGCAAAGTGAACCATTTTTTACAGTATAGATGGTCAGCCTCATGCCAACCTATAAGTCAAGGAATTCTACTTCTTAAAAATCAGTAGAATCAAACAGTGTTTGTTTTTATATTTATTTATTTTTTAAATGGAGTTCTACAAAGTTTCCGCTGAAACATTTCATATATTTTTAATTATTTTCCATTTCTAAACAGTACGATAGAAACTGAAAGTGATTTAAAGAAATACGAGCTAGGAGCTTATCAAAAAAAAAACCCAGGCTCACTTCTTACATTTCCACCCCTAGTGGAAAAGCGACAAACTACCATTACACTCATACTCATAATTGATTGTGGATTGTAATTTTAAACACAATGACCGGGTGAGGCGTTGCTGGTCGCCAGTGTTCGGTGTGAATTGGCAGATTTCGGCCCCGAAGGTCGCCAACTGTGTACGACCGTGGTGGGTTCGGAGCCGAACAAGGTCTTGCACACTGTCTGTAAGTACCAGTGGCGTGACTATCATACAAGCTAAAAAGCTAAGCATGCGTACCCTCAGAAATGCAAATAATGAATATTTTTGAGTAGATTACAGACATTTAAAGTCATTCGTATTTTTAAATTTCCCCCCATCAAAAGTCGTGTTGCTGCCATCTGTGTGTGGCAGTAGGTTATTATTATTAGGCATTGATGAAGTAAACTCTGTTACGCAACCGTTATTGAGAAATGTATCCCTGTCGTTGTTTAACGTATGAAAAAAGCTTGATCTCTGTAAGCTTGTATGAATATAGTCGGTTAAGCTCTTTTGTCATTATAAATGAACACAATATTATTACAGATTGCGCTTGGGAGTACACATGATAATAATATCACCATATGCTTAGCTTTTCGTCCATTCAATTTTACGATTCCAGACTGGAGCCATTTACAGTTGTATGAATGACCGATTGTATTTTGAATAAACTGTCGCGTCAGGTGCGTTTTATTCGAATATCAGAATAATTGACTTATTCCTTGTTTGCGATCGAATCCACCTTTTTTGATAGTATATAAAATTAATTCCGGTGAAAATATTGTTGTGCCTTGTGAGGATCTTAAGTGTGTGAAGGTTTTATTGTTTCAATCCAAAATCTAAGTCCGAAGAAATTAAGAAGCACTGGGGAAAAGAAACATCGGGGTAAGATTTATTATTTGTAATTTAGTGCAACCTTAATTATCCAGCATGCGTATGGCAGAAACTGTAGGCACGCCACTGGTAAGTACATACGAGTGTATACGGTGTTTGCCCGCCGGCAGCAAGCTCATGCAACGTCATCTAAGTTGCAAGTGAAGCGGGTAACAGTACCCTTAGTACGAGTTGCAAAACTTGAGTAATGTAAAGTTTACGGCAATTATTAAAGAGTGATTTCCCCCAAAATCTACCGTTTTTGTTTGTTTGAACTTGATTTTCTTCATCACTGTAACTCTTTTGCTAAGACCATAAAGCTAAGACCATGAGTAAAGTATGTACGGTGGAAATGAAGCATTTGAGAAGCATGACAAGAAAAACTCTGAGGGATAGAGTTAGGAATGAGTGGGTAAAAAAAGAATGTAAATTGAAAGAGGATGTGAAAGTTAAGGTACAAAAGAATGTGATGAGATGGTTTGGGCATGTGGAAAGAATGAATGATAGACTGACAAAGTATGTATACAAAGAAAGTGTGAAAAGAAAAAGAGGAAAGGGACGACCGAGAAAAGTATGGAGTGATCAGATTGAGGAGATTGTGAAAGAATGGGATATACAAAGTGAGCGTAAAAGAAGAAAATGCATGAAAAAGGTGATGGATATGAATGAATTGAAAGAGGTATGTAAGGATAGGAAAAAATGGAGGCAACTCTGCAGAGGCTCTGGCCACCCCTAGCGGAATGGCGACAGAGTTACAGTATAAAGTGTAAGAAACAAAAACGGCAGGTTTTGGGAGAAATCACTCTTTAATACTTTCCGTAAACTTTACTTTTCTCAAGTTTTGCAACTCGTACTAAGGGTAGGTACAGTTGCAGACTTGATTAAAAAATATCACAAGTAAATATGTATGATAATTGGTGATGGGCCGAAATTCGTTTTACATTCGGTTTAACCGAATTTCAGCAGCTTGAACCGAACTTCGAAATTCGGTTCAAATGCCAAACATTCGGTGTAACCTAATCTGATCTAATCTAAGTTGCAAAAATATGTATCATTGGGGATTCACATTACATGCATTCTCACAAGCAGACACGTCGTACAAGTTCGCGCTTGCGCATGCCGCATGTGAACCTACAGCATAAAAACCAAATCTTAAATGGGCATACACCCGCAACTCTGGCCGACCTTTCCTGAAACAGGGGTGACATTGGCAAAGTGAACCATTTTCTACAACATGGGTGATCAGCCGCATACCAACCTATAAGTCAAGGAATATATACAAAAAATAACATTTTAGACATAAACAAATGGATGAACATAGTTGATAAGATATATAAACTTAAGATTCATATTAAATGCATGCCGACAAGCCGACACGAGTAAGTTTGCGTCTAAACGTGCCGCATGTGCAATTACAAAATAAGACGCAACTTCAAATGAACATAAGCCTTGCAACTTTTGCAGATTTTCTCTCAGAAACGGGGAACGAAATTGGCAAAAGTAAATCAAATTTTAAAATTTTTCTTTTCACTGAGAATGACGAGTTCAATGGAAAGGGAGATCTGTTATATTTTCAATGCGTTAAAAAAGAAAAGCAATATATATACTTGTACAGCTCGGTGTGATCTTGAAACGGTAAAAATCTAATGCGCATGAGTGAAAAAACGCGTTCACTTTTCAAAAATACCTAGCGAGTTAAAAAACGTATCTGCAAATCAAAACTACGCTTTAAGTTTTTTGTATTTAAGAAAACAGTAAGTCAATATAAAATAAATTGCACATGAGCTGCACTTGACTTTCTTGCATAAATAAATCCACTAGAACCATCTACGAGAATATGCCGTTTCAATAAAAATATAATAAATCAATTTTATTCCACCGCGGTGTGTACCTGCATAATCTTACAATACGCAAACAGCTTAAATTAATATAAATATCTGGATGATTTATTTTGTGAGCGCCGTTTTGTGTGAATCACACCTCAAGAGCCCTCTGCGAGGTTGGTTTTTCTAAAATTCTAAAATTCACCAATTACACAAGAAGGATCCTTGACTTCTAGGTTGGTATAAGGCTGACCAACCATAGTGTTTTCCTGTGTCAGGGAAGGTCGGCAAAAGTTGCAGGGTTTATGTTAATTTAATGTTTGGATTTTAATTTGTTAGTACACATTCAGCATTTGTAAGCGCGAACTGCACGTGTTTGTTTATGGGGATGCATTTGATATGAGCTTTGAATGTTAATATGTCTTTGCAACTTAGATTATAGAAATCGAAAATAAACTACCTTTTTTTATAGTTAGCATTTTTTTTTAAATAACAGGCGTATACAATTCATAGCGACGTTTTGGTCAAAAATGAGTAATGAATGCTATCCTACTTGAAATTTTCCGCTCTTTCTAATGCGCTCACTCCCATAGCTCTACGATGATTTTTGTGTTGTTTATGCCCAAGCAAACAACTGTGTTTTCGAAGTATGGTTTTGGTGTAACCGACAAGATTTTGGCCTTTTTTGTCCTAAAGGCGCTTGTGACATAAAAAAAAAACGTAAAACCACAGTAATAGGAATGCCAATAGATACCTTTCTTTTTTTTAATTTTAGAGCTGTTTTGATTTTAGCGATATGATAAAAAAAATAAACAGTTATGCCATTTTTCTGCAATCTCTAACATTAAACTGCTCTCCTGAACAATTTATTTTTTGTCGCTTATGCTAGACTTTCTTTTAACCGTCGATATACTAGCAAATTGACTACTCAATTTGGATAAGGAAAACATCTGTACACACTGATGCATCTTGATACAATTTGGCTCAAATTATAAGTACGCATTTGTATGATAATGATATTACGTGTGAAAATCTTTTATTGCAGCTCCAACATACAAATTTGAATTCCTAATTCAAAATTTGAATTACAAAAATCAGTAGGTAAAGCTCTGCACAAAACAATGCACTCAAAGCAAATGCAAAACATTATTTCAAATTGTTAAGTATTGAATTGTTGCTTTGTGTGCAATGCACTTACCTAATAGTTTTTTTTTTTGTTCCAAAGGCAAGGTTTTTGTTTTTGGCCTTCTAGTCAGGGTCGTGCGTGCGAATGAGAGAGCGCAATACAAAGTGACAGATGCCGGATAGCTCTGTCTCTGTCTCTCTCTCTCGAATATCATTTCACGATTATATTTATTTATTTTTAAGTCTATATTAGTCGCAGCAGATCTTTAATAAGTTTTTTTTTATTATTATTCGATTTATAATCTAAGTTGCCAAGATATTTAAGCAATATAAAAACTGTAACTCCGGTCCGGTCGTCGATGCTCAGTTGGTAGAGTGCTTGCATTCCATGCCGTGAGCTCGGGTTCGAATCCCACCGAGGGTGTCGGAAATTATTTCCCGTTTCGGTGTTTATTTCAAACCCCAAAATAAAAAAAATACCGGCAAGGCTTACTGAGCCTTCACAAGAAGTGAGTACCAGCCCTCTCGGGAGCTGGGAAACCCCCACTCCAACTGAAGTGGTTGGCGTAAGGCCGGCCCCCTTACCTGTTAAAATAAATAGGTTCAACTCGCCACATGCGAAACCTTCGGGGATATCGTGGCAAGAAGTTACACTATATGTGTTGCGTAACTCAATTCGTAAATTTCGCTAGGGGTGATCAGTACCCATAGGGACCGTCCATAAATTACGTCATCGATTTTGGCCGATTTTCAACCCCCCCCCACCCCCCTTACAATCATCCTATAGTCATTATCTAATGACCCCCGCCCCCCTCTTGCTGTAATAATGGATGAGCTTAATAATTAATAATGTTATATTACTTACATAATACTTTGTATATTTTGTAGAAATTGGTATTTGCAAGAACGACGTCACTTTTGGTACTCGTACATCATTTGCCATCATCCGTAGACCAGACCCCCCCCCCCCCTTAATGCGAATGACGTAATATATGGACAGCCCCCAAGACCATAAAGTGTAAGAAACAAAAACGGCAGATCTAATCTAATCTAATCTAAGCTGCAAAGATATATATCATTTAAGATTTATACTAAATGCATTCCCACAAGCAGATATGTATAATTTCGCGCTAACACATGCCGCATGTGGACCTACAATATAAAAACCCAATCTCAAATGAACATAAGCCTTGCAACTCTTGCCGTCCTTCCCTGAAACAGGGGTGACATTGGCAAAGTGAACCAATTTTTATATTATGGGTGGTCAGCCGCATAACAACCTATAAGTCAAGGAACATACATGACAAATTACATTTTTTTAAATCAAAGATTTTGGGGGAAATCACTCTTTAATACTTTCCGTCTACTTTACTTTACTCAAGTTTTGCAACTCGTACTAAGGGTACTGGCATCTTAGAATTATATTTAAAATGTCGCAGCTCGATTGCGGAACTGCAGCTTTATATATTTTCATAATAAAATGAAAATCACCTCCATCCTGTACATAATACACATGAGTGTGCGCAGTACTAATCTCCCCTCGATCGAGTAACTGTAACTGTAACTCTGTCGCCATTCCGCTAGGGGTGGCCAGAGCCTCTGCAGAGCTGCCTCCATTTTTTCCTATCCTTACATACCTCTTTCAATTCATTCATATCCATCACCTTTTTCATGCATTTTCTTCTTTTACGCTCACTTTGTATATCCCATTCTTTCACAATCTCCTCAATCTGATCACTTCATACTTTTCTCGGTCGTCTTTTCCCTCTTTTTCCTTTTACACTTTCTTTGTATATAAACTTTGTCAGTCTATCATCATTCATTCTTTCCACATGCCCAAACCATCTCATCACATTCTTTTGTACCTTAACTTTCACATCCTCTTTCAAATTATATTCTTTCTTTACCCATTCATTCCCAACTCCATCCCTCAGAGTTTTTCCTGTCATGCTTCTCAAATGCTTCAGTAAGCAGAAAAAAAATGTTTACAAAAATTCAATCGCTCTGGAGGAAATGAAAGAAGTGTGTAAGGACAGAAAGAAATGGCGGTTGATCTGTAATGTTTGCGGCTAGTGTTTTTAAATTAGAATTTGTTTTCTGTTTTAGTTTTGATGTCCATACACGTTATAATTTGTTGATATTAAAAATGTAATTTGTCGTGTATGTTCCTTGACTTGTAGGTTGGTATGCGGCTGACCACGCATGCTGTAGAAAATGGTTCACTTTGCCAATGTCACCCCTGTTTCAGGGAAGTTGCATGAGATTTGGGTTTTCATATTGTAGGGCCACATGCGGCATGTTTAAGCGCGATCTTGTACGTGTCTAAATCTAAATCTAAGCTGCAAAGATATGTATCATTTGAGATTCATACTAAATGCATTCCCACAAGCAGACACGCATAATTTCGCGCCTACACATGCCGCATGTGGACCTACAATATAAAAAACCCTATCTCAAATGAACATAAGCCCTGCAACTATTGCCGACCTTCTCTGAAGCAGGGGTGACATTGGCAAAGTGAACCATTTTTTACAGTATGGGTGGTCAGCCGCATACCAACCTATCAGTCAAGGAATACAATCAATTAATACATTCGAACGTGTCTGTTTGTGAAATTGCATAGAATGTGAATCTCTAATGTTACATGTTTTAATGTTAATAATATATGATTTTGCAACTTAGATTAGATTAGCTCACTGGGAGTGAAGTTTTACTTTTCCGTGTATTTGAAATTTACGCGTTCGAGATGAGTTGACGGGCCGCTCTATACTCGCGGTGCGGTAGGTACGTGTGTCTGCTTTTACCTTGGGACTGCCTCGGCGGCTTGCCAAGGAAGGTCGACTGACTAACTCGCCTTATCTTCAAATAATAATATTATGACATCTGTGTGTTATTGTACGCCTAAAACGCAACTAAGCTACACATGCAGTGTAACTTCTGTGGCGATTCGGGACCTATTTATTGTTACCGGTAAGGAGGGCCTGTATGCAAAAATGTTATTATGACTCTGGATGAAATGAAAGAAGTATGCAAGGACCGAATAAAATGGCGGTTGATCTGTAATGCTGGCGTTTAAGGCTGAGGCTTTAATAGTTATTTATGCCGCTGCCTAGTAATGATAGTATTTGCAACACAAGTGCTACAAAGGCTAATTACGTGCAGTGGCATACAATACTTTTTCTACGACATTTGAGATTGGGTTTTTATAATGTAGGTACACATGCGGCATGTGTTAGGGGCCGTCCATAAATTACGTCATCGATTTTGGCCGATTTTCGACCCCCCCCCCCCCCTTACAATCATCCTATAGTCATTATCTAAAGACCCGCCCTCCCCCTCTTGCTGTTATAATGGATGAGCTTAACAATTAGTAATGTTACATTACTTACATAATATTTTGTATATTTTGTAGAAAAATCGGTATTTACAAGAACGACGTCACTTTTGGTACTCGTACATCATTTGCCATCATCCGCAGACCAGACTTCCCACCCCTTAATACGAATGACGTAATATATGGGCAGCCCCTATGCAAAAATGTTATTATGACTGGATGAAATGAAAGAAGTATGCTAGGACCGAATGAAATGGCGGTTGATCTGTAATGCTGACGTTTAAGGCTGAGGCTTTTATAGGTCTTTATGCCACTGCCTAGTAATGATAGTCTTTGCAACATAGCACGAGTGTTACAAAGGCTAATTACGTGCAGTGGCATACAATACTTTTTGTACGACCATGAAATAAATAACAAAATAGTACATAGTAGTCATTATAATGTACTCGTCCATTTGAAGTAATTAAAACCTTACCTTTGTCAAAACGTGTAATTTATTATTCCATTCGATTATCCAATCTAATCGAAGTTGCATGTATTACATTTAGGATTCATATTAAATTCATGCCCACAAGCAGACACATATAAATACTCCATTTCTTCCTATAATAATAATATTAGGATGATTTATTTGGTGAGCGCTGTTTTGGTGTGTATCACACCTCAAGAGCCCTCTAAATCCTCCCCCTATCCTTACATACCTCTTCCAATTCATTCATACCCATCAACATTTCATGCATTTTCTTCTTATATGATTAAATTAAATAAACCTTAAATTTGCTTAAATTTGGTTCACTTTGCCGATGTCACCCCTGTTTCAGGGAAGGACGGCAAGAGTTGCAGGGCTTATGTTAATTTGAGATTGGGTTTTTATATTGTAGGCCCACATGCGGCATGTGTTAGCGCGAAATTATACATGTCTGCTTGTGGGAACGCATTTAATATAAATCTTAAATGATATATATCTTTGCAGCTTAGATTAGATTAGATTAAATAAGTCAAAATTTTAAAATGTCAGGCATGGGGTAAAAAAAACTTACCCCTTTGAAGAAGAACTCTAAATTCTAATTAAATAATAAATTCCAATTCTAAAGATTATTTTGGTTGTTTCTTTTTCTGAGAAGCGAAAGTAGATACAACAATTACAGATATATAAGACAGAAAGAACTAAAAAAGGAAATACAGGCAATAAATAACGATGCAGTCTGTTTACAACCCCTAAAAATTGAAAAATAGGAGTAATAAAATGAAATTCTTAAAAAAAATAGTTGGACATCAAATTCACTTCAAAAATTGCCGCCTTTCTTAGAAGAATAGACTCTAATAAGTAAAGGGTTGTAAACGGACCCTTTTCTTGAAAACAAAAGTCTTTAACAATATTTTTGCAATGATGGGCTTTTTTCAACATAAAGAATGCCTTCAAAATGAAAGGTTTAGAAAGTTTAAAAAAATTACATTGTTAACTTGGACTTTTTATTGCGGCTGTCTATTTTTTATTTATAGCCCATTATTTTGTTTTATAAGAATGCCGATTTCTGTAAGTTGCAATTTTTGTTCAACTGCAAGGATATAAAGAAGTGGAGGCAAACTTGCAGAGGTTCTAGCTCCCCAAAGCTAAAAAAAACGATGGAATCATTAACGTATGATTTACTAGATTAGAAATTGTTTAAACGAAAACATATACTGTAAAGAATGTAATCTAATCTAATCTTAGTTGCATAGATATGTTACATTGGAGATTCACATTACATGCATTCTCACAACCAGACACGTACAAGTTCGCGCTTGCACATGCCTCATGTGAACCTACAACATAAAAACCAAATCTCAAATGGGCGTACACCCTGTAACTCTTGCCGTCCTTCCCTGAAACAGGGGTGACATTGGCAAAGTGAACCATTTTTACAGCATGGGTGGTCAGCCGCATACCAACCTATAAGTCAAGGAGCATACACGACAAATTACATTATATAAATCAGTAAATAATAATATCATCAAAACTAAACAGAAAACAAATTCTAATATCACAAACCCTAGCTGCCAGCATTACACATCAACCGCCATTTCTTTCTGTCCTTACATCTTCTTTCCTTATATAATATTATTATTACTAGTGTTCTATACTGATGTGTATCCATCCCTTTGTTCAAGGTCACGACCAGGAACGACACCACGATCAGGGGCCACTGCATCGGCTACCTGCGGGCCTTCGACAAGATGTGGAACCTGGCGATGAGTGACGTCACGGAGACCTGGACGAGGAAGAGGAAGAAGAAGGTGCCCGCCATGGGTGAGTGGATAGTTGGATTATTCCGTGTCTGCTTCGCTGTTTGTGATGATCAAAATCTCATTAAACATTCCGAAAATGTGCTCTGTAGAAAATGGCTGTTTCAGGGAAGGTCGGCAAGAGTTGCAGGGTGTATGTCCATTTGAGATTCGGGTTTTTATATGGTAGGTTCACAGACGGCATGTGCAAGCGCGACCTTGTACGTGTCTGCTTGTCAAAATGCATGTGAATCCCCAATGTCACATATCGCACGCTTATTAATCATAAAGAGAAATAACTAAAAAAATAAAAATGTTGGGAAATCACGTTTGAAGTTCAGACAACCAGTACAACTTGTATGGGATGAAAAAGGCGACCGATGTTTTATCTCGGTCATATTCGTCCAAATTGAACGGCTGTCGCATTCTACCTATTCTTCTCGCATTGTTCTTGCGTTTTATTACAAAATCTCGATTTTCCCAATTTTTGAGTTATTGCTCTTTTTTTTTTTTTTTTTTTATAAATTTTTAAAAAAATAGATTTGTGAAGAGGAATGCAATTCACCAACCTATTCTGCCAGGCCAGAAACAGGTATTAATATCATCATTAATAATTCATTATTGTTTATTATTAATGAATTATTAAATAATAATTACCCAATGACATCTGTTGAACCAGGGTCAAAGTTAAAGTCAAGTGACCCAAGCGGGGATCGAACCAACGTTGTTCCATTCGAAACACGCTAGAAAGATCAGCCCTCTTGGCCCCCGCGGCTATAACCCCGACACTCTTTATTATTAAGCGTGCGATATCTTTACAACATAAACTAGATAACAATTTATGAAATGTCCAGTCGATAGCCCAGTTGGTACAGTGCTTGCATTCCATGCCGTGAGCTCGGTTTCGAATCCCACCGAGCGAGGGTGTCGGAAATGATTTCCCGTTTCGGTGTTTATTTCAAACCTTAAAATAAAATACCGGCAAGGTTTACTCAGCCTTCACAAGAAATGAGAACCAGCCCTCTCGGGAGCTGGAAAAACCCCGGTTCAACTGAAGTGGTTGGTGTGAGGCCGGCCCCCTTACCTGTAAAATGAAAAAGGTCCCGAATCGACACATGCGACCCCTTCGGGGACAACGCAGGCAAAAAATTACACTAATTGTGTAGCTTAGTTTATTATAGCGAGCGATAGATAGCGCCGTTTTTGTGTGTCACACCTCAAGGGCCCTCTCCGATCACAGATAAGATTTTTTCATTTGGAGATAATAATAATAATATTTGGATTATTTATTTGGTGAGCGCTGTTTTTGTGTGTATAACACCTCTAGAGCCCTCTGCGAGCTTGGTCGTCGCTGTAGATAGCGCCAATTCTCAGGCAAGACCCAGTTGTTGTAAGGTTGGATGGACCTTTCAGTGACCGGTCTTTGGTAAAGGTTTATGAATTTTTCAACTCAACGAAGAGCACATTCGAAATATAAATGGTATATTTTTTGTGCTCCGCCGGGATCCGAATCCACAACCTTCCATTTACGAGTCCGAAGTGTTGCCACTGGACTACGGACCGGTCCAAGATGCCAACAACACGCGGTGCACCTGAGCGGTAACCCAGCCAAGTACTATCCGCGCCCAATGTTGCTTAACTTCGGTGATCTGTGGGAACCGGTGCTTTCAACATGGTAACGTCGTTGACTAAAGATGATCATGTGGATTGCTTTGTGCACACGACTGATTGTATTTCTCTATCCCCAGATCAACTGATGATAGACTCTTCTACTCACAAGTTGGACCGTCCCAGGATCCCCGAGGTGAGGGTCGTGAATGGAAGACGCCACATGGAAGTCTGCACCAGGCACGTCCAGCAGCTGATGATGCGCGGAGAACACGTGGTGACCATCTGTCTCCTGGGGCAACTGCCTCCCACCCTCGCGCAGGTGGAGAGGACCAAGAGGAAGGACTACCAGCTCATACAGGAGGCGGAGTCCATGCTTAGCAAGTAGAAACTTGCAATGATTTTGTGGTCGTAATGGTGTGAAGGATGCTATGGAATAATTAATATTTGGATGGATGAACGAGTCTAATCTAATGTAATCTAAGCTGCAAAGATATATATCATTTAAGATTTACATTAAATGCATTCCCACAAGCAGACATGTATAATTTCGCGCTAGCACATGCCGCATGTGGGCCTACAATATAAAAACCCAATCTCAAATGAACATAAGCCCTGCAACTCTTGCCGTCCTTCCCTGAAACAGGGGTGACATTGGCAAAGTGAACCATTTTTTTTTTAGAGTATGGGTGGTCAGCCGCATACCAACCTATAAGTCAAGGAACATACATGACAAATTACATTTTTTTAAATCAACAAATAACAATATATACATGGACACCAAAAAGAAAACTAAATCATAAAACCAATTTCACTTTAATAATAAACCCTAGCCGCCAACATTACAGATCAACCGCCATTTCTTTCTATCCTTACATACTTCTTTCATTGGAATTTGGCATAAAAGAGAATTTGAGAATGAAAGCACAAAAAAGCACAATGAGATATGGTTCGAATGGGTTCTTCTGTTTCTACAATTTTCATAAATCTGTTACTTCCAAATTTATCTAGTTTTGGAGTATTTTTAGTCCACTGCCTTAAGTAGGTTACCAGATTTAAAAATTGTTCAAAATTATCCTTTCCAATATCCATAATAATAATACAATATTTTTATAGCGCCTTTTCATGACTCTTGGTTATCACAAAGGCGCTTGCTCGTATGAGCGCGCGAACAGGTGGGTCTTCAACCCCTTTCTAAAAGTGCTCTCCAGATCCATTTCGCGCAGGTCATCTGGGAGGCCGTTCCATATCGGTGGAGCAGCCACCTTAAAGGCTCGATCTCCAAAAACGGTCTTCTTTTCCATAGCATCCTTTTCGGTGATAAATAAAGGTATATAGAACTGTGTATGTTTTTTGTTGAAGAAAAAATATTATTTTTTAATAAACACGTAAAACTCATTGATATTTTTTTATTATTACCATTCAAAACCCATTTATTTTCGCAGGTAAGACAACTTCAACTAATTTTTAAGATGCATATATTGCAGAAGATTGTTAATCTTTATTCTAAATTACAAGATACATTGATATTTAAGGCTTATATTTAATGCACGCACACGAGCAGACATGTGTAAGTTCACGCTTGTACATGCTGAATTTGCACTTTAAAAAAACCTTAAGTAAAAAAAAAATTAATAAGTATCTTTAAAACATCATCCCAAAAAATGAGAGGTAAATATTATTATCAACAAGAAGTAAGTATTCTTATGAAAAGAAGTGTACGTATTCTTATACGAAGAAGTAAAAATTATTACTAGTGCGTCGAAGTAGGTATTCTAACTACGAAGAAGTGCGTATTTTCACTATGAAGAAGTAAGCATTTGTACTAGGAAGAAGTAAGAATTCTAACAAAGAGAAGTAAGTGGTCTTATTAAGAAAAAATAAGGATTCTTACTAAAAAGAAGTAAGTATTCTGTCTACGAAGAAGCAAGCATTCTTACTACAAAGAAGTAAGAATAGTAAGGAAGTAAGTAGTACTAGGAAGTAGCACTAGAAAGAAGTAAGTATTCTGTCTACGAAGAAGTAAGTATTCTGTCTACGAAGAAGTAAGTATGAAAGAAGTAAGTATTCTGTCTACGAAGAAGTAAGTATTCTGTCTACGAAGAAGTAAATATTCTGTCTACGAAGAAGTAAGTATTCTGTCCACGAAGAAGTAAGTATTCTGTCTACGAAGAAGTAAGTATTCTGTCTACGAAGAAGTAAGTATTCTGTCCACGAAGAAGTAAGTATTCTGTCTACGAAGAAGTAAGTATTCTGTCCACGAAGAAGTAAGTATTCTGTCTACGAAGAAGTAAGTATTCTGTCTACGAAGAAGTAAGCATTGTTACTACGAAGATGTAAGTATGGTAAGTAAGTAAGTAAAAAGTAGTACTAGGAAGAAGTAAGTATTCTGTCTACGAAGAATAGTAAGCATTGTTGTACTACGAAGATGTAAGTATATTAAGTAAGTAAGAAATAGTATCTAATAGGAAGAAGTAAGTATTCTTACTAAGAGAAGTAAGTGTTCTTATTAAGAAGAAGTGAGTATTATCATCACGTAGAAGACGTATTTTAATTAAGAAGAAAACATTATTATTAAGAATAAATAAGTATTGTTATGAAGACGAAGTATGTATTCTTTTTATGAAAATAAACTGGCGAATGCAAAGGGATTATTTTTTACAGGTAAGGAGGACAACTATAGTGAAGCAGCAGGAAAGGGTTCTCATTTATTGTCAAGTGAACCAAAATAAAAGATCTTAGAATGATCAAAGGCAAAAAATTTAAACGGCTCATAATCCATAACAAAGCGCCAATACTCAAGCAAGACCCAGTTGCTGTAAGGCTGGATGGACCTTTGGTGACCGGTCGTTTGTAAAGGTTTTATGATTTTTTCAACCCAGCGAAGAGCAAATTTGAAAATATCAAAGGTATATTTTTTGCGCTCCGCCGGGATTCGAACCCACAACCTTACATTTACGAGTCCGAAGTGTTGCCACTCAACTACGAACCGGTCAAGAAGAGCATATTTGAAAATATAAAAGGTATATTTTGTGTGTTCCGCCGGGATTCGAACCCACAACCTTCCATTTGCGAGTCCGAAGTGTTGCCACTGGACTACGGACTTGTCTATAAATATGCTTGCAAAAATAATATGCATATCTTTATTTATGAGTCTTTGTGATGTTTTATAAAAAAAATCAAAATAATTACTTCCATGAAAACCCCATTTCTTTATTTACAAAAACAAATGACCTTCTTTTGTATTTTGTAAAAAACTAACGGTGCTATTCTTAGACATTTTAGTCGTCGGTTGAGCCCACGCTTTGACAAACTAATGGTGCCTGCGCTGGAAGTTTCATCAGCACGGTCATTCTTACCTACCGAATATCGGTAATATTTGTATGAAAACAAATCAGCTGTTCACTTGCGGCCATCTTGGATTGACAGGTCTTCATACAAATGCATCATTAGTTTGTCAAAGCGTGGGCTCAACGGGCGACTAAAATGTCTAAGAATAGCCCCGAAAGAAATTAAAAACCAAGCAAAATTAAATTTTTGATCTAATTCTTCTCAAATCTACTATCAGCATTATTTATTTATATAAAAAAAAACAAACATTTAAAAAAATTACAATATCAAATCAGATTTGTGGGCCAATGTCAAATTTTGAATATACCGAAACCCCATACCACTACTCTCATATCGGGTTGACCTCAATTTTGGTAAAATTTGCAACTATATATTATTTTATTTTTTTCGTCCACATTCAACCTTCGCCTAAAACGTTTGGTGAATTTATACCAGTACCTAAATGTCATACTTTGTCCGGTCGATAGCTCAGTTGGTAGAGTGCTTGCATTCCGCCCCGTGAGCTCGAGTTCGAATCCCACCGAGGGTGTCAGAAATGATTTCCCATTTCGGTGTTTATTTCAAACCCCAAAATAAAATACCGGTTTAGGGGTATTCTGGTTGAAAATTTTTGTTTTATATTTTGTATTTTTTGTGCATAAACACTGAAAATTCATATTCATTGATTTGTAATAATTTTTTTTAGAATCAAATTCCAATGCAGCACTGTATATTTTCACCAATTATTAATCTGTGCCTGACTGTAACTCTAACTGTAACTCTGTCGCCATTCCGCTAGGGGTGGCCAGAGCCTCTGCAGAGTTGCCTCCATTTTTTCCTATCCTGACATACCTACCTCTTTCAATTCCTTCATATCCATCACCTTTTTCATGCATTTTCTTCTTTTACGCTCACTTTGTATATCCCATTCTTTCACAATCTCCTCAATCTGATCACTCCATACTTTTCTCGGTCGTCCCTTCCCTCTTTTTCCTTGACGATGATTTTAAATCGACAAAGTTCGTAAAGATTAATTGAAGTAAATTAATAATTGGAGAAAATATACAGTGTTTCATTGGAGTTTGATTCTAAAAACAGGACTACAATTTTTACATACAAACTTCAAATAATCAGTAACAGTAGTGATCTCCTACCTTTCCCACCCAGAGCTGCTGCCTCCTCCCTGCGCTATGGAGGCCAGCCAATGGTTGACGATGGCTAAAACAGAAAAAAAATATATAAATTAGTATAATACATAGTATAATGCTTTAAATTTAGTACATAGTAAAAGCAACATTGGGCGTGGTCAGTGCTTGGATGGGTAACCGCTCAGGTACACCGCGTGTCGTTGGCATCTTGGACCGGTCCGTAGTCCGCAGTGGCAACACTTCGGACTCGTAAATGGAAGGTTGTGGATTCAGATCCCGGCGGAGCACAAAAATATACCATTTATATTTCGAATGTGCTCTTCGCTGGGTTGAAAAATTCATAAACCTTTACCAATGACCGGTCACCAAAGGTCCATCCAGCCTTACAGCAACTGGGTCCTGCTTGAGTATTGGCGCTTTGTAGCGACGACCAAGCTCGTACACCTCTGCGGCACTACAACAAGTGTCATAGACCCCTAGAGTCTTTAGAATCTAGGGAGTCTCCCGCACGGGATTTCTTAAAAAAAAAAAAAAAACTGTTTCCGGTCGATAGCTCAGTTGATAGTTTGCTTGCATTCCATGCCGAGAGCTCGTAATCGAATCCCATCGAGGGTGTCAGAAATGATTTCCCGTTTCGGTGTTTACTTCAAACCTCAAAACTAAATACCGGCAAGGTTTATTTAGCCTTCACAAGAAATGAGTACCAGTAACTCTTCTTATCGGTTCTTGAATCTTTAATTTGGCTCCAGTTTCAGCCGAGCGCAGTGTTAGGCTTTTCTTGCCGAGGGTGACTGGTTTGATTAGATCAGCGAGATATTTGGGTGTTTTTCCAAATAAAGCTTTGTGGACCATCGTGCACACTTTAAACTCGATGCGCTCCGGGATACGGAGCCAGTCAAGCTTCTGGCTTCTGGGGAATCCTCCATCAAGATGACACCACGCTCTGTGAATGCGGAGCCCAACAGTCAATGGATCATCTTCGGATCTGCCCAGCCTGCCCAACAAGCTGCTCACTGGCCGACCTGATGGAGAGTAATGGTGAAGCAGTGGATGTTGCCCGACACTGGGCAAGAGTAGTGTAGTGTCTGACGCGTTGGTCTGACACGACGAAGAAGAATTAAATACTGAAATATTTTACGATGAGGTTCGCACATCGGTTGGGAGAAAAATCCTAATTTAAAATTTGTGCCGACTATTCATCGAGATAAGAATTCTGCTACAAATTTAAAGAGGAAGGCTAATATGTTTAATAATAATATTAATAATGTTATGCAATGGCTTAGTGGGTGCGCTGCATGTGACAGGGACAGCTAGCGTTCCTGTATGGCGGCGTCCCTCTCGCACAAATGCATTTTGCACCGAAGGACATTCACCCCTGAACCCGTGACGTCACGCCGACTGACGTCATCAGCTGATCCGTGGAAAGGCGAACTTACCCAAGCGGCGGTGTAGATGGAATGTTACGAAATTGGAATGGAAGGATTTTTTGTAATATTCATGTACACACTGACGGTTAAAAGGCAGTAGGTAGGGCATAAGCGACATAAACTAAATTGTTCAGGAGAGCAGTTTGAGATTGCAGAAAAATGGCTTAACTTTTTCATTTTATGTATCTATCTATCTATATTCATTTAAAGCTCTCAGATGTATGCCCACAAACAAACACGTGTAGTTCGCGCTTACAAATGCTGAATGTGTACTTACAAATAAAATCCAAACCTCAAATGGACATAAGCCCTACAACTTTTGCCGACCTACCACATGACACAGGGGGGACATTGGCAAAGTGAACCATTTTTTATAGTATGGGTGGTCAGCCTCATACCAACCTACATATAAGTCAAGGAAAGTCAATCATATCGTTAAAAGTAATATATCATATCGTTAAAATCAAAACAGCTCCAAAATTCAAAAAAGGCCTTTGTTGGCATGTCTGTTAAAATAAATAGGTACCATTCAACACATCGCACGTTTAATAATAAAGAGAAATAACTCTAAAATTGGGAAAATCGAGATTTTGTAATAAAAAGCAAGAACAATGCGAGAAGAATAGGTAGAATGCGACAGCCGTTCAATTTGGACGAAGATGACCGAGATAAAGCATCGGCCGCCTTTTTCATCCCATACAAGTTGTACTGGTTGTCTGAACTTCAAACGTGATTTCCCAACATTCATGTTTTTTGAGTTATTGCTCTTTATTATTAAACGTGCGACATGTGACCCCTTGACAAAAAAACACGGGAAAAAATTACACTAAGCCCCTCCGGAAGCTCGTAAAAAAGTCGAAAGCTCAATTGATAGAATGCTTCCGTTTCTTGGTGGAATGTTTGCATTCCATGCCGAGAGCAAGGGTTCGATCTCAAAGGTTTACTCAGCCTTCACAAGAAATGAGAACCAGCCCCCCCGGGAGCTGGGAAACCCCCACTTCAACTGAAAGTGGTTGGTGTGAGGCCGGCCCCCTTACCCGTAAAAATAAATAGGTCCCGAATCGCCACATGCGACCCCTTCGGGGATAACGCAGGCAAAAAGTTGCACTATATGTGTAGCTTAGTTGAGTTATAGACCCATAGAGTCTCTTGAATCTAGGGAGTCTCCCGCACAGGCTTCCTTAAAAAAAACCATGCGACCCTTTCGAAAATTACATGACTGAACTGAAATCGTTATTCGTGTTTTGAATTTTCACTTTGATGTCCATGGATATTATTATTTATTGATCTAAAAAACGTAATTTGTCGTGTATGTTCCTTGACTTATAGGTTGGTATGCGGCTGACCCCCATGCTGTAGAAGATGGTTCACTTTTCCAATGTCACCCCTGTTTCAGAGAAGGTCGGCATGAGTTTCAGGGTTATGTCCATTTGAGATTGGTTTTTATGATGTAGGCTCACATGCGCCATGTGTGAGGCGAAATTATGCGTGTCTGCTTGCGGGAATGCATTTAATATTATGAATCTCAAATGAAACATATCTTTGCAACTTAGATTTAGATTAAGAGCCCCAGTAAAAACGTTAAAATATTTTGAATGAAAGTGGTACCAGTACCCTTAGTACGAGTTGCAAAACTTGAGAAAAGTAAAGTATACGGAAAATATTAAATCGTGATTTCTCCCAACAAAAGCTGCCGTTTTTGTTTCTTACACTTTGTGGTCTTAGCAAAAGAGTAACAGTGATGAAGAAAATCAAGTTCAAACAAACAAAAACGGCAGATTTTGGGGGAAATCACTCTTTAATAATTGCCGTACACTTTACATTACTCAAGTTCTGCAACTCGTACTAAGGGTACTGGGCATAAAATGTTGAGGAGCAGTGTTTTCCATGTAAAAAGGCTGATGATTTAAATGTTAAATCAAAGTGAAAACGTCAGATTGTTGATAAAGAGACAATGCTGGATTGTGCGCAGCCAGTGAGCGCAGCCTTAATAGACATCAACAGGCAAACTAGATCTAATCTAAATCTAAGTTGCATATACATCATTTGCGGTTCACATTAAATGCGTGCCCATAAGCAGACATGTAAAAGTTCGCGCCAACACAAGCCGCATGAGGACCTACAATATAAAAACCCAATCTCAAATTAACATAAGCCCTGCGACTCTTGCCGACCTTCCCTGAAACAGGGGACAGGGGTCTTGTATCCTGCCGCCATTCCTCTAGGGATGGCCGGTACCTCCACACAATGCCTCCACTTTACTCTGTCCTTGCATACTTCTTTCATCTCATCTAATTTAATCAATCTTTTCATGCTCTTCTCTTGTTTCCAATCTGTAAATTCCATTCATTCGCAGTCTCATTTATCTGATCAATCCATTGTTTCCTCGGTCTTCCCCTTCCACGCTTACCTATTACTTCCCTTTATACACTTTTTTTGTCAGTCGGTCTTCATTCATCCTTTCAATATGTCCAAACCATCGCATCACACATCTTTGAACTTTCACGCTTTCTTTTGGGTGACATAATATAATATTAGGATGATTTATTTGGTGAGCGCTGTTTTTGTGTGTATCACACGTCAACAGCACTCTGCCAGCTTGGTCGTCGCTGTAAAAAGCGACAATTCTCAAGCAAGACCCAGTTGTTGTAAGGTTGGATGGACCTTTCAGTGACCGGTCTTTTGGTAAAGGTTTAAGAATTTTTCAACCCAGCGGAGAGCACATTTGGAAATATAAATGGTATATTTTTGTGCTCCGCCGGGATTCGAATCCACAACTTTCCATTTACGAGTCCAAAGTGTTGCCACTGGACTACGGACCGGTCCTAGAAATGCCAACAACACGCGGTGTACCTGAGCGGTCACCCATCCAGGTAGCATCCGCGCCCAATGTTGCTTAACTTGTTGGTGATCTAATGAGAACCGGTGCTTTCAACATGGTATCGTCGTTGACATAGGCAAAGTGAACCAACCACCAGTCGTACCAACCTATAAGTCAAGGAACACGTTTACATCCAAAAACGTAAGTAGATTGTCTATTTTCGTTACCATAATTTCTCGTCCACAGATATCAAGTCAATGGTTATGGGGCTTCCACACGCTTGCCAACCCATCACAAGTCAAGCGCACAGTGTGTCGTCTAGAACATGCTAGCTGGACAAAATTTTGTCTAATGGACTAATTTTGTCCAGCTAGCATGTTCTAGACGACACACTGCACACTTGGCTTGTAGCTAAGCGCACAGTGTGTCGTCTAGAACATGCTAGCTGGACAAAATTAGTCCATTAGACAAAATTTTGTCCAGCTAGCATGTTCTAGATGACACACTGTGCGCTTGACTTGTGATGGGTTGGCAAGCGTGTGGAAGCCCCATTAGAGACATTCATTCTACAGTCGTCCATGACTGAGGATTCGCTTCGCTGCCAACGAAAGTGAAGTTCGTGTAGAAGGCGTGAGTGTAACGATATAATTACAATAAAAAATACACTTCAACGAACCAAATCAGAGCCTGCTAGAAAAACCTCATGACTCTGATGGGGCGTCCACACGCTTGCCAACCATTCACAAGTCAAGCGCACAGTGTGTCGTCTAGAACATGCTAGCTGGACAAAATGAGTCCATTAGAAAAAAATTTTGTCCAGCTAGCATGTTCTAGACGACACACTGTGCGCTTGACTTGTGAATGGTTGGCAAGCGTGTGGACGCCCCATTAATGAAACCAAAGAAGTACTTATCTTATCTAATTTGCAAAGGTACGGAGGAAAAAGAGGGAAGGGACGACCGAGAAAAGTATGGAGTGATCAGATTGAGGAGATTGTGAAAGAATGGGATATACAAAGTGAGCGTAAAAGAAGAAAATGCATGAAAAAGGTGATGGATATGAAGGAATTGAAAGAGGTAAGTATGTCAAGATAGGAAAAAATGGAGGCAACTCTGCAGAGGCTCTGGCCACCCCTAGCGGAATGGCGACAGAGTTACAGTTAAAGTTACAGTACGTATAGAATATGTTTGGTAGGTTTTTCATTTTGACTGTTTAATTGTTTAGTGTTAATTTATCAAATGCAATTAATTGCTTGTATTTATTTTTTTAGAAATCCTGTGCTGGAGACTCCCTAGATTCTAGAGACTCTAGAGGTCTATGACACTTGTTGTAGTGGCGCAGAGGTGTACGAGCTTGGTCGTCGCAAAAAAGCGCCAATACTCAAGCAAAATCCAGTTGCTGTAAGGCTGGATGGACTTTTGGTGACCGGTCATTGGTAAGGGTTTATGAATTTTTCAACCCAGCGAAGAGCAAATTTGAAAAATATAAATGGTATGTTTTTTTGTGCTCCACCGGGATTCGAACCCACAACCTTCCCATTCATAGTACAATGCACTTATTAATAAATAAACTTTACAAAATTAGTCGTCAGTTATTTTTAAACCATTGCACTGATGTATAACAAAAACTCTGATTTCTCTGAACGTCCAAAAGAAAAAGGTACAAAACTTTGGTCATGGACTGTGGATTAACGAAGTGTAGATTTTGAATTTATTTAGAACTGATAGATTTCACGGACCGTAGAAAAAACAGCTAAGTAGTGAAGCTAAAAGTGGCTTAACAAATTCATTCAACAGTCTAAGTTGCAAAGGTATATTAAAATCCTATTTGATACATATCCATTAAAAGATACATATCGACGGTTAAAAGGCAGTTATCGCTCCCTCAGTTCTTGTTTATCGTATACACCAATCTTGTCAAATATGACTTTTTCATGCAGTTGTCTTAAGAATCAAATTCTACACAATCTGAGCTAAGAAAAACCGTAAAACTCGATAATGTGAGAGTTGTTTGAAATATTTTTAAAATAAATTTCTTGTTTTCATAAGACACATTGGTCCAGTACACATGCAAACATTGCGCATGTAAAATTTTCTCAATGGCGTATACGATAAACAAGAACTAAGGCAGCGAACTCTTGCTGTCCCTCCCCGAAAACAGGGGTGACATTGGCAAAGTGAACCATTTTTACAGCATGGGTGGTCAGCCGCATACCAACCTATAAGTCAAGGAACATACACGAAACATTACATTTTATTTAAATTAACTTTGAAGTTCCACCTCACGCCCAATTTGATGTCATAATAATTTGGTAATACCACCCGGTTATGTTCCCTAGGCCGCCTCCCCCTCCCCCAGATGCCATGGTGACCCTACCCCCCTTACTCTTGCCTAGCTCACCCCATTCCCACCCCCCCCCCCCAACACCCACTCTCATTATGCTTGTTTACAATATGCCCAGGTCAGTGAACCCCGCCTATTTTTTTTTTTTTTTTGGTAAGCTCGTATTTCCAAAAATACAGAGTCATAATAAAAGGAGAGAGCCTGTATGAAGAAGGTTACGACTCTGGATGAAATGAAAGAAGTGTGTAAGGACAGAAACAAATGGAGGTTGATCTGAAATGTTGGCGGCTAGGACTAGAATTTTGTATTACGTTTTAGTTTTAATGTCCATACATATTATTATTTGTTGATTTTAAAAATGTAATTTGTTGTGTTTGTTCCTTGACTTATAGGTTGGTATGAAGCTGACCACCCATGGTGTAAAAAATGGTTCACTTTGCCAATGTCCCCCCTGTGTCAGGGAAGGTCGGCAAGAGTCGCCGGGCTTATGTTCATTTGAGATTGGGTTTGACATTGTAGGTTCACATGCGGCATGTATAGGTGCGAACTTATACGTGTCTGCTTGTGAAAATGCATATCGACGGTAAATAGGATATAGGACATAAGCGACAAAAAATAAATCGTTCAAGAGAGCAGTTTAAAGATTGCGATTGCAGAGAAATGGACATAACTTTTTTATTTTTCAACTTATCGTTGAAATCAAAACAGCTCTAGAATTAAAAATTAAAGGCATTTATTGGTATTTCTATAAATGTGATTTCAAGTTGTTTTACTACGTTTTATGTCACAAGCGCCTTTAGGACAAAAAAGGCCAAAAATTTCGTCGGTTATACCAAAACCATACATCGAAAACGCAGTTTTTTGTTTACGTAGGTAAAAACGACGAAAAAGTCATCGTAGAGCTATGGGAGTTAGCGCATTAGAAAGAGCGGAAAATTTTAAGTAGGAAAGCATTCATAACTTATTTTCGACCTAAACGTTACTTATTCCTTTTAGCCGACGATATCTAGATTTGCATACCTTTGAAATCAACAAGGTTCATCTCATAACTATTTTTACATCAATATTTTAAAGCAGAAGTAATCACCTTGATTTCCATCCCTTTTTATTTCATCATCACCAATCAGGAAAGAATGAATAAGAAATATTCATTTCACCTTTGGTCCGCCCACATGTTTCCCTATATCAATTCATAAAGAGACGCGGGCCTTGTCAACGTAATGCGTCCTGGCCGAGTGCCAGACGCAGACTGATGCGACAGCGCAAGCTGCGTCGCTTTTATATCAAGCTCTGACGTCAGATTACGGCATTTGCCGTCGAAGCGCTTGGCCAAAGACCTTAACTAAAACTACGATGCTGTCAATGTGTACACACGAAAATATATAAATATCATGAGAGTTCAATGTTGAGAACGTTTGCTTGGCAGAGATCTTGATTTGAGGACCGATTTTTATAGATTTGTGAATAGAAATATACATAGAGGCACTTTGCCAATGTCAACCCTGTTCCAGGTAAGGTAGGTAAAAGTTGCAGGGTTTATGTTTATTTGAGGTTTGGATCTTAATTTGTAAGTATACATTCAGCATTAATTGTAATCGCGGACTAACACGTGTCTGTTTGTGGGCATGCATTTGATATGAGCTTTAAACGTTAATATATTGTTATGTAAATATAAATATTGAAATAAGTATGGGTAGTTATAGTTATAAGAATCCTCAAAGGTATAGGTAGGTAGGATCGATAATTGTGTATAAGTGTAGAATTCTCTAGGCTAAGTAGGTACTTGTTATAATTATAGGAATTCTGTATTACATTTGTAGGTAGGATTTTGGTTGTGTCTAGGTAGTACGTGAAACATCGAGAAGTAATAATTACTCTGGAACCGTCTGGCGACTTTAGTTCTGGATCATACTGCTTTGAAGAGTATAAAGGTGCGAATGGCCTGCAGAGCGGGCCAGTATCATAGAGACTTACAAACACATCGAAGTCATCTGATCAGTGAACCAAAACCAAGTGGAATAATCGAGAAAGTAGTGTGAAAATAAATTTTGTAACTGTGTAAAATAAATAACTATTGAAGAAGACCTGTGTATTTTTAATTTGAAGACAATTGAACCCTAATTTCGTAACAATTGGCGTCAGGTGCGGAATTGTCAAGAAAAATTAAGATCTTCTGTCTAAAAATAAATAAAATAAATTAAATAGTCTTAAAATGAACTTTATTCAAATTGAACTTTGTGTGAACTGACTTTTGTGAAAACAAGTGTTTAAATAAATTTTTGTTAAAAGAAAAGACGCAAAAGCAAGTTGCTTATAAATTCTGGAACATCATATGGAACATAATTCTGGACATAATTCTGGACATAACATAATGACTATTTTACCGCATTGAGAAAGTCATCAAATTGGACCATAGTTTTTTTATTATTGTGTGTGATTAAGAAAAAAAAAAAAAAAAAAAAAAAAAATATTTTCGTTTTGAAGTAAATTTTAAAAAAAATGGCAACCAAAGTGAACGTCAAGGACCTCAAAGTCACAGAGCTTAAAAATGAGCTTCTGGAGAGGGACCTGGAGACCTCAGGAGGGAAGGCGGCCTTACAGGCACGCCTCATAGAGGCCTTGGAACAGACAGGCGAAGACCCGGCATATTTTGTCATGGCGTCTGGAGGGGACCGCGCCTTGGACGAGCTAAATATCAGCATCAACAGTAACCTGACAGGACTGAAGACTGAGATGGCTGACAATTCCAAGACCCTGAGGGAAGACCTGAAGGCGGAGATGGCTGACAACGCCAAGACCCTGAAGGAGGACCTGACCGGGCTGGAGGAGAAGATGGCTGACAACGCCAGGACCCTGGAGGAGAAAATGGCTGACAATTCCAAGACCCTGAGGGAAGACCTGAAGGCGGAGATGGCTGACAACGCCAGGACCCTGAAGGCGGAGATAGCGGATAGTCTCACAACCCTGAAAGGAGAAATAGAGGAGAAGATGACAACCAACCTCTCGGCCCTGAAGGGGGAAATGGAGACTCGGATGTCAAACCTGGAAGACCGTCTGCGTGCCGAGCTGGCTGACAAGTGCCAGATGGAGTCCACCAGAATCTCCCCCAAAGGCGGCCTTCACGACGAGACCGACCAGGGATGCTCAACTCCAACCAGGATCACAAGAGGGGATGATGACCCTTCCCTAGCCAAGCACAACCTCCCAACCTTCGACGGGAAGACGTCGTGGGAGGAATACTTGACCCTCTTTGAGACGGCTGCCATGATGGGAGCCTGGAGCCAGCAGAAGAAGGCTTCGGTTCTCAGCCTGTCGCTCCGAGGAGACGCTCTCAGGGTTCTGCAGGCCATACCCCTGGACAACCGTGGTGACTTTGGGCAGCTGAAGCAGCGCTTGGATATGCGCTATGGCCACAAGTGCCTGGAGCAGCTGTACAAGTCGCAGCTGAACACAAGGGTGCAGAAGCCCAACGAGAGCCTCCAGGAGTTTGAAATGGACATCGCCCGCCTGGTACGAGACGCTTACCCGACAGCCTCCGACGACATCTGTGAGAGCTTGGCAGTGGACAAGTTCCTAAATGGATTGCGGGAATGGGAGACGCAACAAGCCGTAAAACTGGCCCATCCCAAGGCTTTGAACGAGGCGCTCAGCCAAGCTCTCGAGTTTGAGGCTGTCAAACAGTCCATCAGGGGCCACGCCAGGGTTCGTGCAGTCGAGGCAGAGGAGGTCAAGCTACCTACAACCGAGGAGCTAATTGAAAAAGTGCTGGAACGTCTGAGACCTCGAAGACGAGACCCACGCTGCTGGAACTGCGGACAGCTGGGCCACCTTAGCACCAAGTGTCCCAAGCCTCAGAAACCCAGAAAACAGGCTGCGGAAAACTAGAAAGGGTTAATGGGAAGGGGCAACCGTTGACCCACGCTGGAGAGGCCCTGAAATCTGCTGCTACTGTCGCAACCGTGAGAGGAAAAGCCAGCAGCATTTTTATCAATGGCATAATAGATGGAGTAACTCGTGAACTACTGGTGGACACGGGAGCAACCAGGACAATTCTGAGACGCGACATAGTGGCACGAGGTAAGCAGATTGCACCAACAAAGTGGTCTCTGCACACCGCCACGGGAGAGTCAGCACAGGTGTATGGGGAGACGATTGCCACCTTCCAAATTGGCAGCACCACTTTTGATCATCGGACGTTGGTGGCCAACATTGAAGAAGACGTTATATTGGGAATGGACATACTGGACAGATTTGGGTGCAGTTTAAATTTAAAGAAAGGGTCCATTAAAATTGGAAATGAAGAAGTCATCCTGCAAAGACGGAAAGAACTGGCTGCACGTGTTATCCTAGCCAAGAATACCGAAGTGAAGGGGCGATCCGAGATGATAGTGAGTGCCCGCCTGGATTCCAGTAGTACAAATGACCAAATCTGTATGATAGAACCGGAGAACATGGACAATGTTAACAAAGGAGTCATGGTGGCAAGAACAGTGATTCGCGCAAAGGAGACCATTCCTGTCAAGATCATGAATGTGAACAGCTACCCAGTTAAAATGAATGAAGGTTTTGTTTTGGGCAGATGTGAGAGGATAACTTCCATTGTGCAACAGATGACAAACATGTCATGCGAAGGAAACAAATTGTCAACACAATTGGAAGCCCTGGTCCACGACGCTTCCCAAGGTCTAACCGAGGAAAACAAACGGAGAGTGAGGAGTTTGATCTGCCGCTACCAGAACATTTTCGAGGACTCTAATGGCCGTCTGGGAAGAACCAAGGTAGTGCGACATAGCATAGACACCGGAGAAGCGAGACCAATAAAACAGGCTCCAAGAAGACTACCCTTTGCAAAGCGGGAAGAAGCTGACAAGATCATCAAAGACATGAGCAAGGATGGCATCATAGAACCATCAAGTAGCCCTTGGACATCCCCGGTGGTACTGGTGAAAAAGAAGGATGGTACCACGAGATTTTGTGTGGACTACAGACTGCTCAACGATGTTACGAAAAAGGATAGTTACCCTCTGCCAAGGATTGACGACACCTTGGACACATTGGCAGGATGCACCATTTTTTCCACATTGGACCTGAAAAGTGGCTACTGGCAAGTTGAATTGGATGCCAAAGATAAGGAGAAAACTGCATTCTCGACTGGATCTGGACTTTGGCAGTTCACCGTGATGCCATTTGGCTTATGCAATGCCCCCGCCACGTTTGAAAGGCTGATGGAGAATGTGCTGCGAGGACTGTCATGGGAAACCTGCCTGGTATACTTGGATGACATAATCATCCTGGGAAAGGACTTCAACCATCAGTTGAGAAATCTGGAGCAAGTTTTCGGGCGACTACAAGACGCTGGACTGAAGCTCAACCCGAAAAAGTGTAACCTGTTCAAGAAACAAGTAAATTACCTGGGACACATAGTTTCTCAACGTGGAGTTGAAGTTGACCCTGCCAAAATCAAGGCAGTAAGAGACTGGCCCGTGCTGAAGGACAAACATGAAACTAGGAGTTTCCTGGGGCTGTGCACTTATTACAGGAGGTTTGTGCCAAGATTTGCGGACATTGCAAAACCGCTCACCAAGCTTACGGAAGAAAACACTCGCTTCCATTGGAGTGATTCCTGCGCACAAGCATTTGAAGAGCTTAAGGGAAGATTAACAAGTGCCCCCATCTTGAGCTACCCACGAAAAGATGGAAAGTTCATCCTGGATACCGACGCTAGTAATGTGGGGATAGGAGGCGTCCTTTCCCAAATACAGGATGGGCACGAGACTGTTCTGGGTTACTTCAGTAAAGTGCTTTCCAAGCCAGAACGAAATTATTGCGTGACCAGACGAGAGCTTCTTGCCGTGATAAAATCAGTGGAACACTTCCGCAAATACTTGTACGGGAGAAAATTCACACTACGGACTGATCATGCTGCACTGGTTTGGCTTCTGAAATTCAAAAACCCAGAAGGGCAAGTGGCTAGATGGATTGAAAGGCTCCAGGAGTATGATTATGACTCCGAACATAGACCTGGCACGCTTCATCGAAATGCGGATGCATTATCCAGACGACCATGCGCCAGTGACTGCAAACATTGCAGCAAGATGGAGGACAAGGTAGCAATTGTCCAAAGGACGACCACCGAAGATGAGGACTGGCAAGATGAAAAATTGGCGCAAGACCAACTGAATGATCCGGACTTGAATTATGTGATGGAATGGGCGCGAGAAGGAGAAAGGCCAACCTGGGAAAAACTCGCCCCCTTATCACCAACTGTCAAGGCTTATTGGGCTCAATGGGGATCCATAGTGATAGAAGGAGGGTTTCTGAAACGAAAGATCGAGAAGGAAGACGGCACACTTAGAAGAAAGCAAACCCTCGTTCCGAGGAGCCGAGTACCGGAAATCCTTGGACTGCTGCATGGAGGAACTTCTGGAGGACATCTAGGCGTTAAGAAGACGCTGGAGAAAGTGAAAGAGCGATTTTACTGGATCAACTGCAGCGAAGACGTCAAAGATTGGTGTCGAAAATGTGTAACCTGTGCAACGGCCAATGGACCGCAAAGGAAAAGGCGAGCACCAATGCGTCAGTACAATGTTGGCAGCCCCTTTGAAAGAATTGCCATCGACATAGCTGGCCCATTTCCTACAACTGAGAAGGGTAACAAGTACATCATGGTGGTGATGGATTACTTCAGCAAGTGGGTGGAAGCTTACTCAATCCCTAACCAAGAGGCCGTAACCGTGACTGAAGTTCTAGTTACCGAATTTATCAGCAGGTTTGGCGTACCCCTGGAATTACATTCTGATCAGGGAAGGAACTTTGAAGCTGCTATCTTCCAGCAAATGTGTGAGCGGCTAGGGATCTACAAGACCAGGACCACTGCGCTACATCCACAGTCTGATGGAATGGTGGAAAGGATGAACCGTACCGTGGGGAGGTACTTAGCCAAAGTAGTGTCCAGCCATCAGCGGGACTGGGACCGACATCTGCCTTTGTTCTTATTGGCTTACCGGTCGGCTGTTCAGGAAACGACGAAGAAGACTCCCAGCAGCATACTGTTTGGGCGAGAAATGCGACTTCCTTGTGATCTCAAATTTGGCTGCAAACCAGGTGAAGACCTAGCCGGAGAAGACTATGTGACAGACCTTCGCAGGAGGCTGGATGACATCCATGATCAGGTCCGCATGAACATCGGGGAAGCCAGCGATCAAATGAAGGAGCGCTATGACACCAGAGCTGACAGCATGGGGTACAAAGCTGGTGACTGGGTGTGGCTTTTTGACCCCAAGAGGCGCCAAGGATACTGTCCGAAACTTCAGCGTTCCTGGGACGGGCCGTACGAGATCTTGGAGCGCATCAACGATGTGGTCTACCGCATAAAAAAGAGACCAAACGGAAAACCAAGGGTCGTGCACTACAATCGCCTCTCACCATACCTAGGCGATAATGATGACCAACCAGCCCAAAAAGTACGACAGTGCGTCGCATCCGAATGATCACCAGCCTTTGAGACGTTTTGGGAGAACGCGAAGGCAGGGCAGAAGTTTCGCCATGGAGTGACCACAGAAGTCCACAAGGACTTATTTGAGGTCACTAGGGACCACACACTGGCATGCAGTGTACCGGAAGATCTAGATATGTCTAGAGGAATTGCACGGGTCTTCCGATACAAATTCGGAGAACCGCAACCCTCGAGCAGCCCGCAAGGAAGAGCTCTGAGACTACCGAAGGGGCGTCAACAAGCATACTGCCTGGTTGTCCCGGATTCCAGCAACCTGGAAGAGGACTACAAGGCATTGTAGGACGGCCTTGTTGAGCTGCGTGACTACATGTTGGAGGATCAGCAGGCGCGTCTGGCAATACCGAAGATGGGTGGCGGCCGCGCTAATCGAGACTGGCGGATAATCCGGAGTATGATTGAAGCAGTGTTCTCGGGAGTCGGCATCAGCGTCATGGTGTGCTGCGAGCAAGCGCAGCCGAGAGCCAGTGGGGAGAAATCCGTGGACTGCCACTTCTTCCTGACCACAGGGTGTCGACGTGGATCAGCATGCCCCTACCTACACAGAGTCAAGACTGTTCCGGGACGAAACAGTCTAGGTGGGGGGTAGTGTTATGTAAATATAAATATTGAAATAAGTATGGGTAGTTATAGTTATAAGAATCCTCAAAGGTATAGGTAGGTAGGATCGATAATTGTGTATAAGTGTAGAATTCTCTAGGCTAAGTAGGTACTTGTTATAATTATAGGAATTCTGTATTACATTTGTAGGTAGGATTTTGGTTGTGTCTAGGTAGTACGTGAAACATCGAGAAGTAATAATTACTCTGGAACCGTCTGGCGACTTTAGTTCTGGATCATACTGCTCTGAAGAGTATAAAGGTGCGAATGGCCTGCAGAGCGGGCCAGTATCATAGAGACTTACAAACACATCGAAGTCATCTGATCAGTGAACCAAAACCAAGTGGAATAATCGAGAAAGTAGTGTGAAAATAAATTTTGTAACTGTGTAAAATAAATAACTATTGAAGAAGACCTGTGTATTTTTAATTTGAAGACAATTGAACCCTAATTTCGTAACAATATCTTTGCAACTTAGATAGATAGACTATATACATGCATTTAAAAATATGCATTCCGTGAGATGCTGATGATGAGTTGATGATTTCTTTATAGCGCCGTTTCGTGATGTAGTCACTCCAAGGACGCTTGTGCAAATGATGCAAGAAATTTTCTTGTCTTCATTGTTTTCCGGAACTTTCCATGGTCCTCTAGCTCTCTCACATGATGTGGCAGTTGGTTCCAGGCCAGAGGACCAGCAAATGCAAATGCACGCTCTCCAAACATTTTGTTAGCTCATCTTATCGGTTCTTCAATCTTTGATTTGGCTCCGGTTTCAGCATGAGGTAAGAAATATACAAGACAATAATCACCAGTAAATAAAGAATCCTACAGAAGAAGTCGCGAGTACTTTGATTGACCTCCCCCATCGGCGTCCTTGATGACCCCTGAACCCCGCGGTGACCTTAATGACCCCCCCGACCCCAATGACCCCCCGACCCCCATGACCTGTCCTAAAGAGTGCCACGACCCTAACGCACGTGCCTACCCTAATGAAGAACACACTCACTGATTTAAGGGTCAGAGAAAAAACAGAAAAATTTAATGTTATGTAAATATTAGAATAGGTATTAGCTATAACTATGCAATAAGAATCCTCATAAATATGTGTGGGTAGGAATCATTGAATAAAATACTTGAAGCATCGAGAAATAATGATTACTACGTCTTTCTGGAACTGTCTAGCGAATATAGTTCTAGATTGTACTGTTTTGAAGAGTATAAAAAGGGTGCAAGTTAATTGCAGAGCCAGTATCCTACGAGCTTTACAACTACATTGAACCAACTTGACCAGTGAACAGAAACCAAGTGTAATGGAATAATCGAGACTATCTTTTTTAAATAGATTTGTGGAAAGGTATGCAATCCACCAACCTATTTTGCCTGGCCAGTTGTCTTCATGCGAAAGCAGAAGCTTGTGTGCATGCAACCATATGTTGAACCAGGGTCGAAGTAATCGTCGCGAGATTCGAACCAACGTTATCCGGTTCCAAATAACCCGACTTGATCCCCGCCGCCATAACACCGACTATCATAACCTAATACTACTACATCTAATCTAATCTAATCTAATCTAATCTAATAAAGTTGCAAAGATATGTTATTCTTCGCTGGGTGAAAAAATTAAATACCTTCACCAAAAACCGGTCGCTAAAGGTCCATCCAGCCTTACTGCAACTGGGTCTTGCTTGAGAATTGGCGCTTTGGAGCGACGACCAAGCCCGTACAAAGTCCGGTCGATAGCTCGGTTGGTAGAAAGCTTGCATTCCATGTCGAAAGCAGGGGTTCGATCCCCACCGAAGATGTCAGAAATGAGTTCCCGTTTCTATGTCTATTTCAAACCCAAAATAAATACCGTCAAGGTGGACTCAGCCTTCACAAGAAATGAGCACCAGCCTTCAAAAGAAATGAAAACCCCCACTTCAACTGAAAGTGGTTGGTGTGAGGCCGGCCCCCTTACCTGTAAAAATAAAAATATGTCCCGAATCGCCACATGCGTCCCCTTCGAGGATAACGCAGGCAAGAAATTACACTATATGTGTAGCTTAGTTGCGTTTTTTTGCGGCAAAAATTAGAACTTTTTGGCAATTTTTCTGTATGTACGCATTTTACCGATGTATTTTTCTATAACGGTTTTGATTCGTCCTTGAGTCAGGTCGTTGACTCGGTGGGGGTGGCTTTTGACACCCCCCAGAGGGCGTTGACCCCGTGAGAAACGGCAGGCGATGACTACTAAAAATAAACACCCAACATCACGTATGTATAGTAGAAATGTTTTTTTACATTATTTTAGAATAGTATATGAGTAGGTACTATAATAATTTGAAATTAAATGCAAGTAAGACGAATGTTTTGATTTTTGAAAGAGATGATCTAATCTAATCTAAGTTGCAAAGATATGTAACATTGGGGATTCCCATTATATGCATTGTCACAATTAAACATGCCGAATGTGGACCTACACTATTTAAACCAGAATCTCAAAGGAACATACACCCTGCCGACCTTCCCTGAAACAGGGGTGACATTGGCAAAGTAAACCATCTTCTACAGCATGGGTGGTCAGCCGCATACCAACCTATAAGTCAAGGAACATACACAACAAATTACATTTTACAAATAATAATATGAAAAGGCATTAAAAATTCTAATTTAAAAATTTGAAAAACTCTAGCCCTAGCCGCCAACATTACAGATCAACACCCATTTCTTTATGTCCTTACATCTAATCTAATCTAATCTAAGCTGCAAAGATATATATCATTTAAGTTTTATATTAAATGCATTCCCACAAGCAGATATGTATAATTTTGCGCTAACACATGCCGCATGTGGACCTACAATATAAAAACCCAATCTCAAATGAACATAAGCCTTGCAACTCTTGCCGTCCTTCCCTGAAACAGAGGTGACATTGGCAAAGTGAACCAATTTTTACATTATGGGTGGTCAGCCGCATAACAACCTATAAGTCAAGGAACATACTTCTTTCATTTCATCCAGAGCCGTAACCTTTTTCATACAAGTTCTCCTTTGATTATGACTGGGTGTAATTTCGGAAATCCAGTCTATCCATACCTTTCTCGATCTTCCTCTACCACGACATCCATCTATCTGTACTGTATTCTGCTGCCGTTCCACTAGGGGTGGCCGGTACCTCCACAGATGCGCCTCTACTTTTTTCTGTCCTTACAAATCACTTTCATTTCCTCAATATTTATCGCCTTCTTCATACATACTCTTCTCTTATTTTCACTCTGCAGGTTCCATCCTTTCACAATCTCACCTATTTGGTTTAACCATTCTTTCCCCGGCCTTGGTCTTCCACGCTTTCCTCTGACATTTCCTCTACACTTTCTTCGTAAGTCGTTCATCATCCATTCTTTCGAGATGTCCGAACCATCTCATCGTACTTTTTTGTACTTTCATTCTCATATTCTCTTTTATACCACACTCGTTTATCCCCCAATAATTCAGTGTCTTTCCAATCATTGCTCTCAGGTTTCATTTCAACCGTACATACTTTACTCAGCTCACATTCATTAACTGCCCACGCCTCACTTCAATACATCAATGTCGGTACCAATATGCCATTGTTTACCGCCAATCTCAAATTATTCGTGAGTTTCCAATTTCTTGCAATTCTTCCAATCGTTCCCATTACACCTCTTCCTCTACTAGCGCGCTTTTCCAATTCTTTCGTCAATTTCCCATTTGACTCAGACTTGCTTCCCAGATCTATTCTTGCAACATACACTTTCTAGGGTTATAAGCGGTAAACGAGCCTGTGAGGTGGCGTATATGGAAACAGTCGCATACCAAATAGGCGTTTTATAACAGAATTATTCAATGCGTTATAGAAGTATATAATTGCAAATAGATTAATGTAATGTTTGTAATATTTCTGATAGAGCGACCTTACACGGTTTCAAGGAACAAAGATAACGGTTAACTAGTACCTGTGTGTGTGTGTGTGTGGAAAAAAAATATATATCGACAATTAAAAGGAAGTAACGCCAAAAAATGGGCGACGTTTTGTTCAAAAATAAGTTATGAATGCTATCCTACTTAAAAACTTTCCGCTCTTTCTAATGCGCTAACTCCCATAGCTCTACGATGATTTTTTTCTGTTGTTTATGCCCAAGCAAACAACTGCGTTTTCGAAGTATGGTTTTGGCGCAACCGACAAGATTTTGGCCTTTTTTGTCCTAAAGGCGCTTGTGACATAAAAAAAATCGTAAAACCACATTAATAGGAATGCCAATACATGCCATTATTTTTTTTTAATTTTAGAGCTGTTTTGATTTTAACGATATGATACAAAAGAAAAAAAAGTTATGCCATTTTTCTGCAATCTCAAACTTTAAACTGCTCTCCTGAACAATTTAGGTTATGTCACTACTTCCTTTTAACCGTCGATATACATGATATTATTACCGATACTGATGTACGGAAGTGAAGCAAATGAGCTTTACAATGGAGTGTTAAGCAAAGAAAGTTGTCAAAGAAATTTAATGCTTTGCGAGAAACAAGCGGCCGATGATGTATTTGAAAATGGAGGTTTCTTTAAATTATAGGTTGGTATGAGGCTGACCAACCATACTCTTGAAAATGGATCACTTTGCCATTGTCACCCCTGTTTCAGGAAAGGTCGGCAAAAGTTGCAGGGTTTATTTTGATTTGAGGTTTGGATTTTATTTGTAAGTACACATTCAGCATTTGTAAGTGCGAATCAACACGTGTTTGTTTGTGGGCATGCATTTGATATGAGCTTTGAATGTTAATATATCCTTGCAACTTAAATTATAGATTATAGAGGTCCAGTCCGGTCGATAGCTCAGTTGGTAGAGTGATTGCATTCCATGCCGTGAGCCCAGGTTCGAATCCCACCGAGCGAGGGTGACAGAAATGATTTCCCGTTTCGGTGTAAATTTTAAACCCCAAAATAAAATACCGGCAATGTTCACTCAGCCTTCACAGGAAATGAGTAACTGCAGCCCCCTCGCATAATGGAAAACCCCCACTTCAACTAAAGTGGTTGGCGTAAGGCCGGCCCCCTTACCTGTAAAAATAATCAGGTTCACCACGCGCACATGCGAAACCCTTCGGGGATAACGCGACAAAAAGTTACACTATATGTGTAGTTTAGTTGAAAAGAGAATTAGAATGATACGCAACTTACAGCCAGACCTGTCTAACATTACAAAATATTTCATTACCAACCTAATCATCTTAATAGTCACGGGTCCACTATATAATACGTTAATGGGGTTAAGCATTGACTAATGATATCTATAAACTGTAACTGTAACTATGTCTCCATTCCGCTAGGGGTGGCCAGAGCCTCTGCAGAGCTGCCTCCATTTCTCTCTATCCTTACATACATCTTTCAATTCATTCATATCCATCACCTTTGTCATGCATTTTCTTCTTTTACGCTCACTTTGTATATCCCATTCTTTCACAATCTCCTCAATCTGATCACTCCATACTTTTATCGGTCGTCCCTTTCCTCTTTTTCCTTTCACACTTTCTTAGTATATAAACTTTGTCAGTCTATCATCATTCATTCTTTCCACATGCCCAAACCATCTCATCACATTCTTTTGTACCTGTGGACAAGAAATTATTCTAACGAAAATAGACATTATAATCTGTTTAAACCTACTTGCGAAAATGGTCATTAGTAAGAAAGAGAACAAAGAACTTCACAGTTGCATTTCCATGTGTTCAAAAAAGAAATCGGGCGAATTTAAAAATGTTTCTAGAAAGGTGGCAGCATTGCCGCGTGCGTACTATGCCCGGAGCAGTCCGTACATAGACGCATGTGGTATAAATCTTGTGATCAATAAAATTGAAGAATTCAAAAGGAAAAAAACATTATTTTAAGACATAATGGCATGTGTTGTAATTGTGTGTCAAATGAAAAAATGGAGAAAGCAAGAAAACATAGAATTTGACACGTAAAAACATGTTTTGTGTGACTACACAACTGCAACGTTTGACAGGACTGAGACGCAAGTGGCAGATGGTATACTATCTATAATCTATAATCTAAGTTGCAAGGATATATTCATTTAAAGCTCTCAATGCATGCCCACAAACAAACACGTGTAGTTAGCGCTTACAAATGCTGAATGTGTACTTACAAATAAAATCCAAACCTCAAAATGAACATAAGCCCTACAATTTTTGCCGACCTTCCCTGACACAGGGGTGACATTGGCAAAGTTAACCATTTTTACAGTACGGTTGGTCAGCCTCATACCAACCTATAAGTCAAGGAATCAATGTATCAATGCAGTAAGCTAGTTTCTGCTCCTTTATGTCAGCACTCAATGGGTTAAGCCTTTCATTGCCTCAGGTGGTTTTTCAAGACCTCTTGCAACTTGGTATATTAGTCAATAAAAATATTTTAATTTACTTATATACTGTAATCATTACAATTAGATGATTTTTCGATGTATTAAATATGCAATCACTTGATATTTCGCTCCCCCAGTTCTTGTTTACCGTATACGCCAATCTTGTCAAATATGGTATATAAAGCCATCAATGGCGTGGCTCCACCTTATCTGACTGACATGATTTCGCCTGTTGAGATGGGTGTGAGGAGGCAGACACTCAGATCTGCGGGCGATGGTGCGATCAATTTGGTTCAGCCGCACCGTCAGATCCGTACAAATTTTGGAGACCGTGCTTTCTGTGTTGCGGGTCCGGTGGAGTGGAACAGACTGCCACCCGGAGTGAAGAACTCCAAATCTATGGGCATATTTCGCGGAGCTCTTAAGACGCACCTTTTCAAAAAGTCTTATCCGTGATCGGAGAGGGCCCTTGAGGTGTGACACACACAAAAACGGCGCTCTCTTATCATGTGCAATTAAAAATAAATAAGCCTGATATATATATATATGACTTTTTCATGCAGTTGTCTTATGAATCAAATTCTACACAATCTGAGCTAAGAAAAACCGTAAAACTCGATAATGTGAGAGTCGTTTTAAATATTTTTTAAATAAATTTCTTGTTTTCATAAGACACATTGGTCCAGTACACATGCAAACATTGCGCACGTTTAATAATAAAGAGCAATAACTCAAAAAACATGAATGTTGGGAAATCACGTTTGAAGTTCAGACATCCAGTACAACTTGTATGGGATGAAAAAGGCGGCCGATGTTTTATCTCGGTCATATTCGTCCAAATTGAACGGCTGTCGCATTCTACCTATTCTTCTCGCATTGTTCTTGCGTTTTATTATAAAATCTCGATTTTCCCAATTTTCGAGTTATTTCTCTTTATTATTAAACGTGCGATTGCTCATATAAAATTTTCTCAATGGCGTATACGACAAACAAGAACTAAGGCAGCGATTTGTCAATTGTGGAAAGATCCAGTTAAACTCGTTTATTGTCCAAATTTAATTTTGATAGTTACAATCAATGCCTAAAATCTACAAAAACTAGGTTAGTTTATCAAATATATTTTACAATCTATTAAATGTTAATATAGTCCGGTCCGTAATCTAGTGATTAACACTTCTGACTCGTAAATGGAAGGTTGTGGGTTCGAATCCCGGCGGAGCACATGAAAAATATACCATTTATATTTTCAAATATGCTCTTCTGAATCTAAGCTGCAAAGATATATATCATTTAAGATTCATATTTAACGCATTTCCACAAGCAGACATGTATATTGTATAAGTTTGCGCTAACACATGCTGCATAATTATGTGAACCTACAATATAAAAACCCAATATCAAATAAATATAAGCCCTGCAACTCTTGCCGACCTTCCCTGAAACAGGGGTGACATTGGTAAAGTAAACCATTTATTACAGTATGGGTAGTCAGCCTCATTACAACCTATAAGTCAAGGAAAGGTTAGTTTGTCAAATGTAATAATGTAAAAATTGTTATAATTTATTGATTTTAAAAAATGTAATTTGTCGTGTGTGTTGCTTGACTTATAGGTTGGTATGCGGCTGACTACCCATGCTGTAAAAATGGTTCATTTTGCTAATGACGCCCCTGTTTTAGGGAAGGACGGCAAGAGCTGCATGGTGTATGTTCATTTGAGATTTGGGTTTTTATATTACAAGTCCACATGAGGCAAGTTTAAGCGCGAACTCATACGTGTCTGCTTGTGAGAATTCATATAATGTGAATCCCCAATGTTACATATCTTTGCAACTTAGATTAGATTAGACAAAGGAAAAAAAATATATTTTCAAAGTACATGTATATAAATCATTTATTATTGATTCAACTTGAAATAAAACTAGATTTTTTTGCGTTTAAAATGCAGTCCTTGATTTCATATCAAGGTTCCAAAAAGTACGTAGGAAGGTTACATCTCGATCTCAGATAGTAAAAAATCTTGAGGTTAGAAAAAATGCAGAGCGTTTATAACAAATAGCAAAAACTACAATAGTTAACTAACTTTATTTCCCCATTCGTAGCTTGTTATCGGGCAGGTATGAAAATAATATAATCACAATAGAAATAGGTACATATAATATCACCTCAATATTAGAATGCAATCATGATTTGGCTTTGAAGGATTTGCAAACGCACTCTAAATCTAAATCCAAGTTGCAAAGATTTGTATCATTTAAGATTCATATTGAATGCATTTCCACAAGTAGACACGCATAATTTCGCGCTCACACATGCCGCATGTGGACCTACAATATAGAAACCCAATCTCAAATGAGCATAAGCCCTGCAACTCTTGCCGTCCTTCCATGAATCAGGGGTTACATTAGCAAAGTGAACCATTTTTACAGTATGGGTTGTCAGTCTCATACCAACCTATAAGTCAAGGAATACAAGCAATTAATTACATCCAATAAAAATAACAGATTGCAAGCGGAGGGCAGGTAGGGAAGGGGGGTAAAAGAAACCCACTCAATGTCAAAAATGACAATTTATTTCCGATTAGGGTTCGATTCCCGGTGGAGCACAAAAAATATACCATTTATATTTTTAAATTTGCTCTTCGCTGGGTTGAAAAATTCAGAAAACCTTTACCAATGACCGGTCACCAAAGGTCCATCCAGCCTTACAGCAATTGGGTCTTGCTTGAGAATTGGCGCTTTGTAGCGACGACGATCAAGCTCGTAAAAACGTCGATAGCTCAATAGGTAGAATACTTGCATTCCATGCCGAGAGCAAGGGTTCGATCTCAAAGGTTTACTCAGCCTTCACAAGAAATGAGAACCAGCCCCCCCGGGAGCTGGGAAACCCCCACTCCAACTAAAAGTAGTTAGTGTGAGGCCGGCCCCCTAACCTGTAAAAATAAATAGGTCCCGAAGCGCCACATGCGACCCCTTCGGGGATAACGCAGGCAAGAAGTTACACTACATGTGTAGCTTAGTTGCAAAAAAGATTAGGAGACCTGTCATTCCAAAATGGCCGCAAGTGAACAGCTGATTAGTCTTCATACAAATATTACCGATATACCGGTGATGAGACTTCCAGCCCTGGTCCATTGTTTAGATGTATTTTTACTTGAAATATCGTCGGTGATCGTAGCAGCAGACTGTCTGTATGCTGGGGTGTGACGTCTACGTATTATGGGGCGTCCACACGCTTGCCAACCATTCACAAGTCAAGCGCACAGTGTGTCGTCTAGAACATGCTAGCTGGACAAAAATTTGTCTAATGGACTAATTTTGTACAGCTAGCATGTTCTAGACGACACACTGTGCGCTTGCCTTGTAGCCAAGCGCACAGTGTGTCGTCTAGAACATGCTAGCTGGACAAAATGAGTCCATTAGACAAAATTTTGTCCAGCTAGCATGTTCTAGACGACACACTGTGCGCTTGACTTGTGAATGGTTGGCAAGCGTGTGGACGCCCCATTACGAGTAGGTATTTGCGTCAGTTATCGGCATGGCCGTGTGCGAGTAGGTGCGTAACCTCGCCTGGGATGTAGTACCAATGTCAGCGGGCCAATGTCGGAGCTCGCGCCGGCCGACAGTACTTGACACACTTTTCCCGCTCAAACTCGGCCTGTGTTGCGAGATCTCGTCCGTGTTTGTCGTGTGCACCGACAAGACACAGAAAAAACGAAGAAAAACGCATCGCAACTGTCAAAATGTGAGCCTAAACGCGGGACGAGCAGTTTAGTGTAAGGGTTATAAAGAAAGCTAAACGCGGGACGAGCAGTTTAGTGTAAGGGTTATAAAGAAAGGACGGAGAAAGTGAAGAAGAAAACATCGCAACTGTCAAAATGTGAGCCTAAACGCAGGACGAGCAGTTTAGTGTAAGGGTTATAAAGAAAGCTAATCGCGGGACGAGCAGTTTAGTGTAAGGGTTGTAAAGAAAGCTAAACACGGGACGAGCAGTTTAATGTAAGGGTTATAAAGAAAGGACAGAGAAAGTTAAGAAAAACACATCGCAACTGTCAAGATTTGAGCCTAGACGCAGGACGAGCAGTTTAGTGTAAGGGTTATAAAGAAAGGACGGAGAAAGGGAAGAAAAAAACATCGCAACTGTCAAAATGTGAGCCTAGGCGCAAGACGAGCAGTTTAGTTTAAGGGTAATAAAGAAAGCTAAACGCGGGACGAGCAGTTTAGTGTAAGGGTAATAAAGAAAGGACGGAGAAAGTGAAGAAAAACACATCGCAACTGTCAAGATTTGAGCCTAGACGCAGGACGAGCAGTTTAGTGTAAAGGTTATAAAGAAAGCTAAACGCAGGACGAGCAGTTTAGTGTAAGGGTTATAAAGAAAGCTAAACGCGGGACGAGCAGTTTAGTGTAAGGGTAATAAAGAAAGGACGGAGAAAGGGAAGAAAGTCATAATAATAAATTTTTTTGAGCTGTGTAGCCGTGGTCTGTACCCTTAGTACGAGTTGCAAAACTGGAGTAATGTAAAGTTTACGACAATTATTAAAGAGTGATTTCTCCCAAAATCCGCCGTTTTTGTTTCTTACACTTAAAAGAGTTACAGTGATGAAGAAAATCAAGTTCAAACAAACAAAAACGGCAGATTTTGGGGGAAATCACTCTTTAATAATTGTCGTAAACTTTACATTACTCCAGTTTTGCAACTCGTACTAAGGGTACTGGTTAGTTTTCATTCCGTACAGTTTCGCCCTTATGTGGTCGGCCACATCCAGGCGCGATCACCTCCTGGAGAATGGGGGCACCTCTCTCCATTGGGGGAAGTTTGATCCAGCCTTCTAGCTCTGTGAGACTTTTGGGAGCTATGCTGGATCGGAATCTCACAATGGAGGAGCAGGTTAACAAAACAATAGCCGCTTCATTTTTTGGCCTACGCCAAATAAGGGCTGTCAGGAGGTGTCTACCGCCGGGTGTGGTTAAAACATTGGTGAGTGCTTTTGTGATGTCCCGAATTGACTATTGTTCCACACTTTATATCGGCCAGTCAAAGAAGCAACTGAACAGATTTCAGTCTGTTCTGAATCAGGCCGCAAGACTGATAATGATGATGATGATGATGGATGATTTCTTTCCTGTGGCGTCATTTAATGGTCCAGGACCATCTCAAGGGCGCCATGGCTTCTGGAGAAAAGTAGTGTCTTCAGTTCCTTTCTGAAGGTGGTGGTAGGCTGGTTCGCGCGAACACCGACGGGCAAATTGTTCCAGGCAACCGGCCCGGCCACCGCAAAGCTTCTGTCTGCAAAATTTGATGTGTTTGCTCTATTGGGCACTATAACCTTGTTGACAGCAGTAAGGGCAGAGCGTAGTGGTCTTTTTGATCTTCGGGATGTCCAAATTCTCTCACATCACTCCGCTGTTGAAAGAACTACATTGGCTTCGTTTTCCTGAGAGGGTGGTCTACCGTGCGTGTTTGATGGTATTTAAAGCTCTAAATGGTTTAGCTCCATCATATCTGGCAGACATGTTTTCACCCGTTGAGGTGAGTGTGAGGGGGCGGACACTTAGGTCAGCGAGGTGTGGTGCTGTCGGGTTGATGCAGCCTTGCCGTCAAATACGCATTAATTTTGGGGATCAATGTAAAATCATGTGTACACTTCAAAAATGATGAAAGAGTTGAGGAACTGTCAAAAATACGGCCTAGAAGCTGAGCGAGCTATAATATCATGTGTAAATTTAAAAAAAAACGAAGAAAGAGTAGAACTGTTCAAAATTGAGCCTGAAGGCAGGACGAGCAGAGTGATCATGTTTGAATTGAAAGAAAAAAATGAAGAAAGAGTTGTAAAATGTGAAATTATGAACCCTGGACACGGTGGAAATGAAGCATTTGAGAAGCATGACAGGAAAAACTCTGAGGGATAGAGTTAGGAATGAATGGGTAAAGAAAGAATGTAATTTGAAAGAGGATGTGAAAGTTAAAGTACAAAATAATGTGATGAGATGGTTTGGGCATGTGGAAAGAATGAAAGATGATAGACTGACAAAGTATGGATACAAAGAAAGTGTGAAAGGAAAAAGAGGGAAGGGACGACCGAGAAAAGTATGGAGTGATCAGATTGAGGAGATTGTGAAAGAATGGGATATACAAAGTGAACGCATAAGAAGAAAATGCATGAAAAAGGTGATGGATATGAATGAATTGAAAGAGGTAAGTAAGGAAAGGAAAAAATGGAGGCAGCTCTGCAGAGGCTCTGGCCACCCCTAGCAGAATGGCGACAGAGTTACAGTTACAGTATCTCATGATCGTGACAGTATGGCGTCTACACACATCGTATCACTTGACACTTTCAACCACTCAAACGTAGCTCTACGCAACTAAGCTCCACATAATATTATAGTGTAACTTCTTGCCTGCGTTATCCCCGAAAGAGTCGCATGTGGTGATAAAGGACCTATTTATTTTTACGGGTAAGGGGGCCGGCCTCACACCAACCACTTTCGGTTGAAGTGGGAGTTTCCCAGCTCCCGGGGGGGGCTGGTTCTCATTTCTTGTGAAGGCTGAGTAAACCTTGAGATCGAACCCTTGCTCTCGGCATGGAATGCAAGCATTCTACCAATTGAGCTGTCGACCTTTTTACGAGCTTGGTCGTCGTCGCTACAAAGCGCCAATTCTCAAGCAAGACCCAATTGCTGTAAGGTTGGATGGACCTTTGGTGACCGGTCATTGGTAAAGGTTTATGAATTTTTCAACCCAGCGAAGAGCAAATTTGAAAATATAAATGGTATTTTTTTTGTGCTCCGCCGGGATCCGAATCCACAACCTTCCATTTACGAGTCCGAAGTCTATCTTATCTAATAGATAACGAAAAATAAATATGGTAAAATAGACGACACAAATGAGGATCTCTTTTAAAATCTAAAGACAGAAAGATCATCTTAAAAATAAAAAATAGTTTCACATATTGAAATACTATCTAATCTAATCTAATCTAATCTAAGCTGCAAAGATATATATCATTTAAGATTTATATTAAATGCATTCCCACAAGCAGACATGTATAATTTCGCGCTAACACATACCGCATGTGGACCTACAATATAAAAATCCAATCTCAAATGAACATAAGCTCTGCAACTCTTGCCGTCCTTCCCTGAAACAGGGGTGACATTGGCAAAGTGAACCATTTTTTACAGTATGGGTGGTCAGCCGCATATCAACCTATCAGTCAAGGAACCATGTTAAAAATAAACATAAACGCATCTAAGCTACACATATAGTTTCTGCCGCGTTAAATCACGGGAGGGGTCGCATGTGGCGAGTTGAGCCTATATATTTTTACAGGTAAGGGGGCCGGCCTTACGCCAACCAATTTAGTTGAAGTGGAGGTTTCCCAGCTCCCGAGAGTGCTGGTACTCATTTCTTGTGAAGGCTGAGTAAACCTTGCCGGTATTTCATTTCGGGGTTTGAAATAAACACCGAAACGGGAAATCATTCCTGACACCCTCGTTGGGATGTGAAGCTCCGAGCTCACGGCATGGAATGCAAGGGGCCGTCCATAAATTACGTCATCGATTTTGGTCGATTTTCGACCCCCCCCCCCCCCTTACAATCATCCTTTAGTCATTATCGAATGACCCCCCCCCCCCTCTTGCTGTAATAATGTATGAGCTTAATAATTAATAATGTTATATTACTTACATAATATTTTGTATATTTTGTAGAAATTTGTATTTACAAGAACGACGTCACTTTTGGTACTCGTACATCATTTGCCATCATCCGCAGACCAGACTCCCCCCCCCCCCCCCCCCCCCTTAATGCGAATGACGTTATATATGGACAGCCCCCAAGCACTCTACCAACTGAGCCGTCGACCGGACTTAATGCTTAATAACTTGATGTTGAAAATAAAATTCAACTAAATACACAAGTTTATATATATAATTTTATTGTTTAATAATAAACGACGTTATCTGTCTTAGCTAATAGATTACGGTGTGTGAGTAGTCAGTGCTTGAAACCGGGAAATGGCCGCAGCACGTTGGCAACACCAAGGTTGTCGAGGATTCCATAGACAATATACGATCTAGACCAGTGATTCCCAAACTTATAATTTCGCGCACCACTCACGAAATTATACATCAGTAGCGTACCACTGAAGTGCAACAGTTAAAAAATCGTTCAAAATGGTAACATTCAAAGGCCAGCGTTGCTTCCAGAACACCAGATCCTGTAAGAAGATCACAGCGACTAGCCAACCGCTGATAATGCCCATCGGAGCAATGGGCGAAACTGTCTGGAATCAACCAGACCAACCAACCGATCAACCAATCGACCAATCAACCAGAATCAACCAGACCACGGCTACATAGCCCGAAAAAAGTGATAGATAGTTCAACAAGTACCGGCCGTGAAAGCTTCAATGTACAATTAACATTATGTTTATTTGGTAATTATAGAAAAGATTTTAAATTTTGATTACGGTCGTTAGACATTTTAAAGATGAAGAGAAAATCGTTCTTCTCTTTTGCACGGTCAGTAAAATCCGTTTTTTTCATCTTTAAATTATAGAAAAGTCCGGTCGATAGCTCAGTTGGTAGAGTGCTTGCATTCCATGCCGTGAGCTCGGGTTCGAATCCCACCAAGGGTGTCAAAAACGATTTCCCGTTTCGGTGTTTATTTCAAAACCCCGAAATAAAATACCGGCAAGGTTTACTCAGCCTTCGCAAGAAATGAGTAACAGCCCTCTCAGGAGCTGGAAAACCCGCTCCCGTTGGCGTAAGGCCGGCCCCCTTACCTGTAAAAATAAAAAGGTTCAACTCGCCACGTGCGACCCCTTCGGGGATAACGCGGCAAGAAGTTACACTGTATGTGTAGCTTAGTTGCGTTTGCGTTTTATAGAAAACAAATGCAATACTCTTAGGACTGCGAAAAATGGTGCTGCATGTTCAAGACAAGAAAGGAAATATAATATTTCACTCAATTGTACTTAAAATTTTAAAAGCGCGAAATTGAAAAACGTTTTATCTAATTAGTATTTACTATGGGGCCGTCCATTAATTACGTCATCGATTTTGGCCGATTTTCGACCCCCCCCCCCCCCCTTACAATCATCCTATAGTCATTATCTAATGACTCCCCCTCCCCCTCTTGCTGTAATAATAGATGAGCTTAATAATAAATAATGTTATATCTAATCTAATCTAATCTAATCTAAGCTGCAAAGATATACATCATTTAAGATTTATATTAAATGCATTCCCACAAGCAGACATGTATAATTTCGCGCTAACACATGCCGCATGTGGACCTGCAATATAAAAACCCAATCTCAAATGAACATAAGCCCTGCAACTCTTGCCGTCCTTCCCTGAAACAGGGGTGACATTGGCAAAGTGAACCATTTTTTTACAGTATGGGTGGTCAGCCGCATACCAACCTATAAGTCAAGGAACGTATTACTTATATTACTTACATAATATTTTGTATATTTTGTAGAAATTGGTATTTACACGAACGACGTCACTTTTGGTACTCGTACATCATTTGCCATCATCCGCAGACCAGACTCCCCCCCCCTTAATGCGAATGACCTAATATATGGACAGCCCCTATGTATGTCCTATGGCCATGGCTGCTTGGGTACCACCTTGAGAAGCGTCGCGTACGTAAAGTGGTACGCGTACCATAGTTTGGGAATCACTGATCTAGAATGATCGGTACCTCAAGTATTAAACATGTCGAAACTCACCCCACCATTTCAACAAGAACGTATGGGAACTACAACGCTCGCTAGACGCGCCGTTTCAGTTTCCATATATTTTTAGTAATATTAAAAGTAAGCTTGGGTTACTAGACAAAGTGACACTGGCGCCACAACATCGCAGTATGGAAAATCTTCTGAATCATGAAAATATTGTTTACGATTTTACTGGGTCTCTATACACATAATCTATAATCTAAGTTGCAAAGATATATTCATATAAAGCTCTCAAATGCATGCCCACAAACAAACACGTGCAGTTCGCGTTTACAAATGCTGCATGTGTACTTACAAATAAAATCCAAACCTCGAATGAGCATAAGCCCTACAACTTTTGCCGACCTTCCCTGACACAGGGGCGACATTGGCAAAGTGAACCATTTTTTACAGTATGGGTGGTCAGCCTCATACCAACCTATAAGTCAAGGAATACAAATGATAAATAACATTTAAGTATAAAAAAATAACAAAACCTTAAAAATAAATCTATACAAAAACAAGTCAATAATTTCCTCTCTTTTAATTAAACTGCAATTATTAATTTTAAAACAATTATTTTTTTACGGTTTGGTTCACAATTTACAACAATTGATTTCCAGCTCTTGTTTTCGACTTCACGGCTCAATGTTTTAATCGACACACACTGCTGATGCCCCGTTGCAGTCCCTTTATATAGGTACAAAAGAGATCTTTCTTGCATAGTCCAGACCATTCGATCTCTGTTCAGGATAACACTAGACAGCTGTTCGTGTAAATAACTACTACCATCGTGGATCATACTGGACTGTTCTACACACACTATGCGTAGGTACTCCAAGTTCTTAACATTCTGTTCGTGAGATTCTGTGGCTCGAAATGGGAACTTGGTGCTTTTGCTAAACCCCCGTCGCAGGGTTTTCAGCCACGTTGTCCTTCAACGTTCTTGAGTTCTTCTCCCCTCAATCTTTCCTTGTATGATAAGATGGAGAAGGTATTTCTCATTCCTCATGACGTACAATAGTTGATAATCTCTGCGTATATGGTATTCACGTCCAAATGATGGATGCAACTAATCTCCACTGATCCCCTTTGCAGTCCGTATATATAGGTACAAAAGGGATCAAAATCTAAATCTAAATCTAAGTTGCAAAGATATGTATAATTTGAGGTTCATATTAAATTAATTCCCACAAGCAGACACGCATAATTTCGCGCTCACACATGCCGCATGTGGACCTACAATATAAAAACCCAATCTCAAATGAACATAAGCCCTGCAACTCTTGCCGACCTACCCTGAAACAGGGCTGACAATGGCAAAGTGAACCATTTTCTACAGCATGGGTGGTCAGCCGCATACCAACCTATAAGTCAAGGAACATACACAACAAATTGCATTTTTAAAATCAACAAATTATAACAACATCTATGGACATCAAAAACTAACAGAAAACAAATTTTAATTTAAAAAACCCTTGCCGCCAACATCACAGATTAACCGCCATTTAATTGTCTATAATTTAAACCCACCAATTTCAAGACAGCAGTGTTGCCAAAACATACGAAATCCACGAGGGGAATCTAGCGGTAATCTAACATTTAAGTAAGACTCACTTATTTAACATCACTAACCATTCACAATCTGTGCGCGCCCTTGACCGTGGGCCTCTATTGCTCTGCTGACCTACTTAAGAGCTGACCTCCCTCGAACAGTGTTGCCAGCTTCAGTATCACCTAATACTCTGTAACACTGTGTATGACATTATTCGCCATCTAACATTTAACAAACATATTTTGGAATGTTTAAAATAGATTTTTCGGTGTGAGATAGCGTAGGAGAGCTTCTATGAAAAAGGTTATGACTCTGAATGAAATGAAAGAAGTATGCAAGGACCGAAAGAAATGGCGGTTGATCTGTAATGCTGGCGTTTAAGGCCGAGGCCTTAAAAAATATATTTTTCACTTTCTTTTTCTTTTCTTTATACTTTGTTTGTTTTTATATACTTAGATGTACTTAATTAATTGTTTGTATTCCTTGACTTATAGGTTGGTATGCGGCTGATCACCCATACTGTAAAAAATGGTTCACTATGCCAATGTCACCCCTGTTTCGGGGAAGGTCGGCAAGAGTTGCAGGGCTTATGTTCATTTGAGATTGGGTTTTTATATTGTAGGTCCACATGCGGCATGTGTAAGCGTGAAATTATGCGTGTCTGCTTGTGGGAATGCATTTAATATGAATGTCAAATGATACATATCTTTGCAGCTTAGATTTAGATTTAGACACGGTATTAGTTCACTTTAAAAAAAAAAAAAAAAATTGCTCGAATATTTTTCTACTATAATCTATAATCTATAATCTAAGCTGCAAGGATATGTAAGCATTTAAGGCTCATATGAAATGCATGCCCACAGACAGGCACATGTAGGTTCGCGCCTACACATTCTGCATGCGTGCATACAAATAAAGAAAACCTCACATGGACATAAACCTTGCAACTCCTGCCGCCGTTCCCTGAACCGGGGTGGCATTGGCAAAAGTGAACCGATTTTTACAGCACGGGTGGTCAGCCTCGTACCAACCTATCAGTCAAGGAGCTACTACTCCTGAAAATGCCTTTTTGAGGCGAAAATATTCGAGCAAAAAATACTTTTTTTTTTAACAGTGAACTAAAACCGTGTATTTTTTTTTTAATAATTAAAAAAAATGTAATTTGTTGTGTATGTTCCTTGACTTGGTATGAAGCTGAACACCCATGCTGTAGAATATTGTTCACTTTTCCAATGTCACCTCTGTTTCAGGGAAGGTCGGCAAGAGTTGCAGGGTGTATGTTCTTTTGGGATTCGGGGTTTTATATTCCACAGTTATATGTTACATTGGGGATTCACATTATATGCATTCTCACAAGCAGACACGTATAAGTTCGCTGAAACAGGGGTGACATTGGCAAAGTGAACCATTTTCTACAGCATGGGTGGTCAGCCGAATAATACCATGCATACCTACACACTAAAAACAAGTAATGAAAATATAATTTTAAATATAAAGTTAAATGAATTAGAAAAACCCTATAGTCATAGCCGACAAAATTACAGATCAACCGCCATTTCTTTTTGACCTTACATACTTCTTTCATGTCATCCAGAGTCATAACCTTCTTCATACAAGCTCTCCTTTTATTATGACTCTGGATGACAATAAATATGAAGAATTAAAATGTAAAAACCACCAGTATTGTATTCATTCAGCATCATCTATTCTTTGATGGAATTTGAATATTTTTCTTCGTGTATAATATGTACCTACTTTTGTCGAGAATATAACCGCCTTTGCCTGCGCTACGCAGCGACCTCGCCGCCCAAGGTCCCCTTTGTCCGCCGACAAGGCCGCTTTTGGGCGGATTTGACTTTTACCACAGACAAATCTGTTCACATCGCGAAGGTCCCATACAGTGACTAGCTGTTCATAATGATAAATAATAATATTAGGATGATTTATTTGGTGGTGCGGTGTTTTTGTGTGCATCACACCTCAAGAGCCCTCTGCGAGCTTGGTCGTCGCTGTAGAAAACGCCAATACTCAAGCAAGACCCAGTTGCTGCAAGACTGGATGGACATTTATCAACCAGCGAAGAGCATATATGAAAACATAAATGGTATTTTTTTGTGCTCCGCCGGGATTCGAACCAACAACCTTCCATTTACGAGTCAGAGGTGTTAACCACTAGACTACGGACCGGTCTAGATGCCATAATCTAAGTTGCAAATATGTTGTGTTTTTAACATTTGAGAGGAAATGGACTACGAACATTTTTCAAATGTAACGCAACGCAAAAAAAACGCAACTAAGCTACACAAATGGTGTAACTTCTCGTGCATGTGACGAGTTGAACCTATTTATTTTTACAGGTAAGGGGGCCGGCCTTAGGCCAACCACTTCAGTTCAAGTGGGGGTTTCCCAGCTCCCGAGATGGCTGGTTCTAATTTCTTGTGAAGGCTGAGTAAGCCTTGCCGGTATTTTATTTTGGGGTTTGAAATAAACACCAAAACGGGAAATCATTTCTGACACTCTCGGAGGGATTCGAACCCCAGCTGATGGCATGGAATGCAAGCACTCTACCAACTGAGCTATCGACCGGACTGTGCGGAACACGTTTTATGTGAGGGAAAAATGTGGTGTCACTTGGCTGTGAGGTGAAATAAATGCTCAATTTGTAAATATATAAGACTGTGCTTTAAAAAATATATATACCTTCATACAAAATTGATTGTAAATAATATATTTTTCTTAGAATTAATCAGGAAGTAAAAATATTTTCTGGGAAATTCAAACGACAAATTGTAAACAATAAATAAAATATTATAATAGTGTTTATGCCCTTTACTCTTCTAATAATAAATAGACGGGTTCAATTTGAAATAAACACCGAAACAATAAATACTTTCCACACCTTTGCTGATGATCGAACCCTATCCCACTGACATGGCACGCAAGCGTTCTACCTACCGCGTTTTAAAAAAAATGTGCATTGGATATATCTCGACGGTTGAAAGGCATAAGCGACATAAACTAAATTGTTCAGGAGAGCAGTTTAAAGTTTAAGATTGCAGAAAAATGGCATAACTTTTTTCTTTTTTATCATATCGTTAAAATCGAAACAGCTCTGAAATTTAAAAAATAAAGGCATTTATTGGCATTCCTATTAATCTGCTTTTGCGATGTTTTACGTTTTTTTATGTCACAAGCGCCATTAGGACAAAAAAGGCCAAAATCTTGTCGGTTACACCAAAACCATACGTTGTTTGCTTGGGCATAAACAACACAAAAATCATCGTAGAGCTATGGGAGTTAGCGCATTAGAAAGAGCGGAAAATTTCAAGTAGGATAGCATTCATAACTCATTTTTTACCACAACGTCTTCCTTTTAACCGTCGATATGTGAATTGTTATGTACGCAGGTACATGTAGGTGCTGTATCGTCACGAGCTACGTCACAGAATGATGTCAAATGACGTCAGAGTCCGCCGTAGTATAATAATATGTCACGGCTCCACCAACATGCGATCCCAATAGATATATAAGTATTGTTATCCTAGGTCCAATAAAGCTGACTAAAACATAACGTTCATAACAAACAAAAGTGCAGTTGTACGAGTACTACTTTGTCAGTCTATCATCGTTAATTCTTTCCACATGCCCAAACCTTCTCACTGAGGTCAGCTGCATCAAGAAGCAGCTGCCTGGGCATCCCTGCAAGAAGGTCCTGCACTGTTTTTGGAGACAGGGCATTCAAGGCGGCCGCTCCAATGACTTGGAACGCTATTCCCGCCTCACTGAGGGAACTGGATATGGAGAGACTGTTCAAAAGACGTCTCAAGACTCACCTCTTCGTCCAATCATATGGACAAGCGCCTTTGCAGTGACACACTGTCATAAAGGCGCTGTATAAATTTTGTATTAATAATAATAATCTCATCACAAATTGTTTTGTACCTTTACTTTCACATCCTCTTTCAACTTATAAACGCAACTAAACGCAACTAAGCTACACACATAGTGTAACTTCTTGCCGCGTTATCCCCGAAAGGGTTGCATGTGGCGATTCGGGACCTACTTTTTTTTACGGGTAAGGGGCCGGCCTCACACCAACCACTTTCAGTTGAAGTGGGGGTTTCCCAGCTCCCGGGGAGGGGCTGGTTCTCATTTCTTGTGAAGGCTGAGTAAACTTTGAGATCGAACCTTTGCTCTCGGCATGGAATGCAAGCATTCTACCAATTGAGCTATCCACCTTTTTACGAGCTTGTCGTCATCACTACAAAGCGCCAATTCTCAAGCAAGACACAGTTGCTGTAAGGCTTGATGGACCTTTAGAGACCGGTCATTGGTAAAGGTTTATGAATTTTTCAACCAAGCGAAGAGCAAATTTGAAAATATAAATGGTATATATTTATTGTGCTCCGCCGGAATTCGAACCCACAACATTCCATTCAGAGACCGAAGTGTTACCACTGGACTACGGACCGGTCAATGCTGTAGGGAAGTTGCTTGCAAGTTGCCACTAACCACTTGCCCGTTGTCCTCGTCAGCACAAGCTCAGTGAAACTGTGCCATTATCACTGGGTGAAGTTTAAGCGAGGACAGTGCTACGCGCCGGTAGGTATTTATAAATCAGACACGTTATAAATACCTACCACGGATTTTTTTTAACTCCGTCAAGTTGGTAATGCCTTGACGTAGGTCGGGACTTTCAAATAAAATGCCAATGGGCTCGTTACACGCATTGAATAGTTCCTTGACTTATAGGTTGGTATGCGGCTGACCACCCATGCTGTGGAAAATGGTTCACTTTGCCAATGTCACCCCTGTTTAAGGGAATGTCGGCAAGAGTTGCAGGGTGTATGTTCTATAATCTATAATCTAAGCTACAAAGATATGCTAACATTTAAGGCTCATATTAAATGCATGCCCACAGATAGGCACATGCAGGTTCGCACCTACACATTCTGCATGTGTGCATACAAATAAACAAAACCTCACATGAACATAAACCTTGCAACTTCTGCCGCCGTTCCCTGGACCGGGGTGGCATTGGCAAAAGTGAACCGATTTTTACAGTACGGGTGGTCAGCCTCACACCAACCTATCAGTAGGTTTTATATTGTAGGACCACATGCGGCATGTTTAAGCGCGAACTTATACGTGTCTGTTTTGTGAGAATGGATATAATGTGAATCTCTAATGTTACATACATATATTTTGAAACTTAGATTAATTATATTGAATGAAAATACACCCTGCAACTCTTGCCGACCTTCGGTGAGTGGTCTTTGTTAAAGGTATATGAATTTTTCACCCAGCGAAGAGCATATTTGAAAATATATATTTTTGCGCTCCACCCGGATTCGAATCCACAACTTTCCATTTGCGAGTCAGAAGCGTTGACCACTAGACTACGGACCGGTCAAATTGCTGTTTGTTGCGTAGGTACGTGTGACGTCACCTCTCTCATATGAAGCGATAATAATTGCTGATACGACAGAACATTCGGCACAACCATGACCTGGTTCCAATACAACGCTATAATATCAACAACATATCTTAGCAGGGGCTTCATAATATCATCACGATATTAAGTAGAAGGGAAACAGATTATCATCATGATATTTAGAACATTTCCTTGACTTATAGGCTGGTATGATGCTGACGCCCATAACGTAAAAATGGGTTCACTTTTGCAAATGCCGTCCATGTTTCAGGAATTCCGTCTAGAGTTTTATGGTTGATGCTCATTTCTAATCTAATCTAATCTAAGTTGCAAATATATGTATCATTTGAGGTTCACATTAAATGCATTTCCACAAGCAGACACGCATAATTTCGCGCTCACACATGCCGCATGTGGACTTACAACATAAAAACCAAATCTCAAATGGACATACACCCTGCAACTCTTGCCGTCCTTCCCTGGAACAGGGGTGACATTGGCAAAGTGAACCATTTTTACAGCATGGGTGGTCAGCCGCATACCAACCTATAAGTCAAGGAATACAATCAATTAATACATTCGAACGTGTCTGTTTGTGAAATTGCATAGAATGTGAATCTCTAATGTTACATGTTTTAATGTTAACCCTTAAAACAACAAATTACATTTTTAAAATCAACAAATTATAATATGTATGGAGATCAAAAACTAACAGAAAACAAATTCTTATTTCAAAAACCCTAGCCGCCAACATCACAGATCAACCGCCATTTCTTTCTGTCCTTACACACTTCTTTCATTTCCTCCAGAGTCATAATCTTCTTCATACAGGCTCTCCTTTTATTATGACTCTGGATATTCCATTCATTCGCAATTTCGGAAAGTTGGTCCATCCATACCTTTCTCGGTCTTCCTCTACCACGACATCCATCTATTCTTGCAACATATACTTTCTTCGTCAGTCTTTCATCATTTATTCTCTCCATGTGCCCAAGCCATCTCGCATAATTACCAATTTGCAGTTCACGACTCATTCCTCTGCCAAACTGCCCGCTTATGGAATGAGTTAAAGTTATCTGTGTTTCCATCCCAATTTAACCTTGCCCTTTTCAAATCCAATATCAATCGCCATTTCCTCTCAGTGTCTTATTATTCCTTGACTTATAGGTTGACAAAGGTGTAATCAGCCCTCACAAGAAATGAGAACCAGCCCCCTCGGAAGCTGGAAAACCCCCACTTTAACAGAAAGTGGTTGGTGTGAGGCCGGCCCCCTTACCTGTAAAAATAAAAAGGTCCCGAAGCACCACATGCGACCCCTTTGGAGAAACGCAGGCAAGAAGTTACAATATATGTGTAGCTTAGTTGCGTTTAGTTGCGTATAGGTTGGTATGCGGCTGACCACCCATACTGTAAAAAATGGTTCACTTTGCCAATGTCACCCCTGTGTCAGGGAAGGTCGGCAAAAGTTGTAGGGCTTATGTTCATTTGAGGTTTGGATTTTATTTGTAAGTACACATTCAGCATTTGTAAGCGCGAACTACACGTGTTTGTTTGAGGGCAGGCATTTCTAATCTAAGTTGCAAAGATATGTTGCATTGGAGATTCACATTACATGCATTTTCACAACCAGACACGTACAAGTTGTCGCTAGCACATGCCGCACGTGAACCTACAACACAAAGATCAAATCTCAAATGGACATACACCCTGCAACTCTTGCCGTCCTTCCCTGAGACAGGGGTGACATTGGCAAAGTGAACCATTTTTACAGCATGGGTGGTCAGCCGCATACCAACCTATAAGTCAAGGAACACTTAAAATAAATATATCCTTGCAACTTTTTGACCGGTCCGTAGCTCAGTGGCAACACTGCGGACTCTGAATGGGAAGGTTGTGGGTTCGAATCCCGGCGGAGCACAAAAAATATCCCATTTATATTTTCAAATTTGCTCTTCGATGGGTTGAAAAATTCATAAACCTTTACCAATGACCGGTCACTAAAGGTCCATCCAGCCTTACAGCAACTGGGTCTTGCTTGAGTATTGGCGCTTTGTAGCGACGACCAAGCTCGTACACCTCTGCGGCACTACAACAAGTGTCATAGACCCCTAGTGTCTCTAGAATCTAGGAAGTCTCCCGCACAGGATTTCTTAAAAAAAAAAAAAAACTTAGATCAAATATTATTATTATAGTCTCAACACTTAGCAACGCAACACACAACACAGCACTGCGCAGCTAACGGCCCTGCAACCGGATAAGGACAGCTGCCACATCACCAACACCTCTGCTGCACTATAACTAGTAGCATAGACCCCTAGAGTCTCTTGAATCTAAGGCAGCGGTTTCCAAACTGGGGGGCGCGAGCCATGGCTAGGGGAGGCGCCAAAAATGTGTCTATAGTAATATTAGTATGAATATTAAGAACTAAAGCGTAGAAAGGGAGGCGCGAAAAAAAAACTTTTTAGGGAGGCATATGGTAGCATAAAGTTTGGAAACTGCTGATCTAAGGAGTCTCCCGCACAAGCTTCCTTTAAAAAAAAAACACTAAAAATAATCGGAGAGCTATAAAAACGTAACATTTCGTGGATGTAAAAATAACTATACTGTTACAACACAGTACGTAATAAAAATTCACTTTCTTCGCGAAATTTGAATAAAATTTCACCGGAATCGTACGGCGGAACGAAATGGTTACACCGTCTTTGATGTAAAAGAAGAAAACATAATTTCGTACACAAAAAAGAAGAAAATTAAAGATTGGATTGGAAAATTCCCTCTCTCTTTCCCTTTGACTTATACCATCATTTTGGGTCGGCCCCCTTGTTCGAAGACGCCAAACTTTTCTATCCTGGCTCATCTCCTCTGTCAGGTTTCCCTTTTGCATTTCTTTTTCAATATTGGTCCGCCATGTTGCCATTGTGCGGCCTATGCCTCTTGGTCCTGTGGGAATGCTGAGGGCTTTTTGGACAATATGTTCATTGTCTCTTCGCATCACATGCTGAGAGAACTGCACTGGATGAGGGTCCGAGAGAGGGTAGAATTTAAGTTGTGTCTCACTGTACATAGGGCCTTGAACGGCACGGCACCCCCATGTCTCGCTGAGCTATACTCTGTCGATAAGCCTTCAAAACGACCACTACGCTTTGCCCTCACTGCTGTCAACAAGGTCATAGTGCCCAAAAGAGCGAACACATCAAATTTTGCAGACAGGAGCTTTGCGGTGGCCGGGCCGGTGGCCTGGAACAATTTGCCCGTCGGTGTTCGCGCGAACCAGCCTACAACCACCTTCAGAAAGGAACTGAAGACACTGCTTTCCTCCAGAAGCCATGGCGCCATTGAGATGGTCCTGGACCATTAAATGGCACCACAGGAAAGAAATCATTCATTTTCATCATCATCACATGGCCGAACCTGCACCGGAATTGGGGTTCTCTAAGGCCGGGCGCAGACGTCCGGTTTCCTGATCAGAAATTCAGATCCGGAATTCAGATCCGGAGACCTGAATGCTCCGCTTACATACAAAATGTTCGACAAGGCGCACACGTGCTTAATATTTCCGGACGGAAAAAAACCTGACGTCCGGTCCGGAATGGTTCCGCGCGTTCGAGTTGTCAGAACGGAAAAAAACCTGATGACGTCATTCCGGACGCAGCTCTCCCATACATTTTGTACCGCTCGCCGCACACGAACGGAATTTTGAATTCAGTACCGCGCCAGCGCTGTGTCGAGCGGACGTATTTTTACGATTTTTCTTCTGAACAAAATGTGTGAGGCTGAAAATTTAATAATGTGTGTAGAAAAATATCCCTATTTATGGGATATAAATCACACAGACTATCATAATAGGGACGTTAAGGCCAGTAAAAGTTCAATAGCAATCAATTCATTGTCATCGTCCATAGGTGCTTTCACAGAGGCGTCTCTATACGAACTGACCGTAAAAATTCCGGATACAAAAAAACGGACGTTTGCGCTAGTCACGCGGAATTCCGGATCTGAATTCCTGATCAGGAATCCTGATCAGAAAACCGGACGTTTGCGCCCAGCCTAATCCTGTCTGTTATTGCGGCATGTGCAAGCGCGAACTTGTACATGTCTGGCTGTGAAAATGCATGTAATGTGAATCTCCAATGTAACATATCTTTGCAACTTAGATTAGATTAGATTAGATCATAATATTGAAGAATAATAAAATACTGAATCAAAGTTCCATGATCTTTATGACATTATTTTCTTAGTTGTTCACGGTTTTCATCAAGTTCATCTTAATCATCATACTTCACGCAGAAGAAGCCAATCGTAGACATGAGCGAAACGTCCGCAAGCTCCAGCTCCCATAGACCACGGCAACAGATCCCGGAAAACATCTCTCCAGCATTCTTTTCTTGGGTATTGAAGGGTATTTTGAAAAGATGAATGCCCGAAATACCAACAACTCGTATCGTCCCCCCACTGCTTGTTTGGCTTATCTACCATTTGAATAAAAAATGACCTTGAAATGAAATTGTCTGAAGAATCACATTCTTCACAATCTGAGCTTAGAAGAAAAACGTACAACACGATGATGTGAGAGTCAATATTTTCCAAATCAATTTCCAGCATTCATAAGACATTCACAGTTCTCATCAAGATCATCATCATCATCATCATACTTCACGCTGAAGAAGCCCATCGTAGAAATGGGCGAAACGTCCGGAAGCTCCAGCTCCCACAGACCACGGCAACAGATCCCGGAAAACATCACTCCAGCATCATCAGCCGGCCGTGTAAGCCTTAAACTCTTATTCATAAGACACATTGCTCCAGTACACATACAAACATTGCTCATGTGTAATTACCTCTGTCGGAGATAAGACAAACAAGCTCTGTATCTATAATCTAATCTAGATATTTTATATTTAAGATTTATATTATACGTATTCCCACAAACAGACACGTTTAACTTTGCGCTTAAACATGCCGCATGTGAACCTACAATATAAAACCCAATCTCAAATGAACATAAGCCCTGCAACTCTTGCCGACCTTCCCTGAAACAGGGGTGACATTGGCAAAGTGAACCCTTTTCTACAGCATGGGTGGTCAGCCGCATACCAACCTATAAGTCAAGAACCCACTAAGGTGACGATATTTAAATTTTAAGGGATTTTAGCAAGATTTAAGTAGGTGCAAATCATTTTCAACACAGCCAAGAACGCAAGAAACGCAGGCAAGAATTTACATTATTTGTGTAGCTTAGTTGCGTTTTTACCTACTTAAATGAAGAATCATTTCTGACACCATATGTGGGGATCAAACCTCAGCCGTCTGGTAGTAAACCCAAGATTATACCAACTGAGCTAACGACCGGACCACGACGCTAAAAAATATTTATTCAAAAACACACACAATGGTACACAATGGCATATTGGTACCGACATTGATGTATGGAAGTGAGGCCTGGACAGTAAATGAATGTCTGTCTGTATCTGTATCCTGCCGCCGTTCCACTAGGGGTGGCCGATACCTCCGCAGATGCGCCTCCACTTTTTTCTGTCCTTACAAACCACTTTCATTTCCTCAATATTCATCACCTTTTTCATACATACTCTTCTCTTATTCTCACTCTGCAGGTTCCATTCTTTCGCAATCTCACCTATTTGGTCTAACCATTCTTTCCTCGGCCTTCCCCTTCCACGCTTTCCTCTGACATTTCCTTTGTACACTTTCTTCGTTAGACGTTCATCATCCATTCTTTCGAGATGTCCGAACCATCTCATCGTACCTTCATGTGAGCTGAGTAAAGTATGTACGGTTGTAATGGCTTGCCTGAGAGCAATGGCTGGAAAGACACTGAATGATAGAGTACGTAATGATTGGGGGATGAACGAGTGTGGTATAAAAGAGAACAAGACAAAGTACAAAAAAGTACGATGAGATGGTTCGGACATCTCGAAAGAATGGATGATGAACGACCAACGAAGAAAGTGTAAAAAGGAAATGTCAGAGGAAAGCGTGGAAGGGGAAGGCCAAGGAAACAATGGTTAGACCAGATAGGTGAGATTGCGAAATAATGGAACCTGCAGAGTGAGAATAAGAGAAGAGTATGTATGAAGAAGGTGATGAATGTTGAGGAAATTAAAGTGATTTGTAAGGACAGAAAAAAGTGGAGGCGCATCTGCGGAGGTACCGGCCACCCCTAGTGGAACGGCGGCAGGATACAGTTACAGTTACAGCAACATAAAAAAACGCGTAACTTTTTTTCCCAAATCTTTGATATTTGAATTCGCAAAATGACACCAGTCGGGTCACTCCAAAATAACCATTTACTACCTATACGTAATTTTAGTGTCGCTATTGGAGTTATGAAACCCACGCATTCATTCAACGTAATAAGCCAGTAAAATATTTTTACTTTTAATTTATTCCTCGCAACACGAGCGGTTAATTTTATACAAACCTATGAAAGTTAACCCATTGTGTACTGCAAATGCAAACATTTTTTTTTTAACGTGAAGTCCGCACAAATTACAAATGAGAAAAGTTTCACAGATGAGCGTGTCAGCCTTACGCCAACCCGGCCAACCACCTAACTTCAAATGGAGGTTTCTCCAGCGAGTAGGTTATCATTTCTAGGCTGAGTAAACCATGCCGTTACTATGATTTTAGGTTAGAAATATTAAGGAAATTCGTGTCTGAAACCCACGATGGGATTCGAACTCTTACACTCTGACGCCGAATGTTACAGTTCTTTGCTTATAGGTTGGTATACGTGGCGCTGGGCTAGTCACGTCGCAAGGCAGGACCATGACAGATGGCCGAAAAGGATCCTCCAGTGGAAGTCCAGGATGTCCAAGCGAGGAGTGGGGAGACCCCAACTGAGGTGGCAGGACGACATCAAGAGAACTGCAGGCAGAGGATGGCTGAACACAGCAGCTGATAGATAGAGGTGGAGTGGATTGGAGGAGGCCTACGTCCAGGAGTGGACTGAGAAAGGCTGAGGATGAAGAATAAGAAGGGTTGGTTAAAATAAAGCTGACCACCCATAGTGTAAAAAAAGGTTCACTTTGCCGATGTCATTGCTGCTTTTAGGGAACGTCGGCGTATAAAATGTAATTTGTCGTGTATGTTCCTTGACTTATAGTTTGGTATGCGGCTGAACACCCATGCTGTGAAAAATGGTTCACTTTGCCAATGTCACCCCTGTTTCAGGGAAGGACGGCAAGAGTTGCAGGGTGTATGTCCATTCGAGATTTGAGTTTTTATGTTGTAGGTTCACATGCGGCATGTGCAAGCGCGAACTTGTACGTGTATCCTTGTGAGAATGCATATAATGTGAATCCGCAATTTAACATACGTTTGCAACTTAGATTAGATTAGATTAATACATCATTTCAACTTAGATTATAGATTTAAAAATAGATGAAAAAAAACCTGTCACTCGCTGGGTTACCAATCACAGAATTAAAACGAAATCAAAAGTGTTTTTTTTTTCGTACCTACCTGCATCGCCTGGCCGGTTGGCGCTGCCGCCGACAGCCGCCGCGCTTTTTCTCTATGGCAGTGATTTTAGTCTATGGCAAACCCGTTGTCATAGAAACCGACAGCAACATGGCGGACGGCCATTGGAAAGTAGCGAAAGTGAGCGGCCGTTTGTTATTAAAATAATCATTATTTATTATCAAACGCGCGGTTTTATAATGGGTATTATGTAGTTGCTTAAATTATTCAAGATGGTAATGATTTTTAATGAAACGCATGACTTGAAAAAAACGATAATATTTAAAGTGAGTAAGTAAGTACGTATATGTACTCCGAGCACATCTATACTAATCACGATTCATTAGTAAAAGTAATTATCAGTTGAAGAAATTCTGTAAAAAAACTATCACAGGCAACGTGAAAAAGCCACGATTTAATTTCACATATTAGACAAAAACCAGTGAAAGAAAAAACAGTGCTTTTCATGGTATCTATAGGGTCTGGGTGTCTATTCACGATAGGGGATAGAGTAGATTCATTTCGATTTTACCAGAAAACGCAATAAATGGTATTGTGAGGCACAATACCTTTATTCCTTTTTTGGGGAAAATCGAGATGAGTCTTCTCTATCCCCTATCGTGAATAGATACCCTATAATAATCTATAATCTATAATCTAAGTTGCAAGGATATATTCATTTAAAGCTCTCAGATGTATGCCCACAAACCAACAAGTGTAGTTCGCGCTTACAAATGCTGAATGTGTACTTACAAATAAAATCCAAACCTCAAATGAACATAAGCCCCACAACTTTTACCGACCTTCCTTGAAACAGGGGTGACATTGGCAAAGTGAACCATTTTTTACAGTATGGGTGGTCAGCCTCATACCAACCTATAAGTCAAGGAACCCTGTTGCCGTTAATATAATAATATAGAACTGGATGGGCTAAGAAATCAATCCTTTGAGAATTAGAAATACGCTACCCCACTCATACAAAAACATCCAAATTCAGTCTATCGGTAACCTTCCAACTGTCAACAGGTGTGTTACCTAATTGGAAAAAAAATCTAATATAAATGCCAAACCGGGTATTTTCGAAACGTGCCAACAAAAGAGAGTAAATGTGTTATAGAACATGGAATAATATTTCACTTTAATCTCTATTCTATATGATTACGTTGATAAAATGTATTTTTCGTTTGTCGAAATATTTTGTTCACGAAAGTGACAGCCATTTCTAGAACTAGTGATGTTCAAATATATAGGTACTTGACTCTTCAAGTATGTAACTTCTATGCTCGCGGTAATAGATACCTACTTCTGAAAATCATCCCGTACACAATGAGGTGGAAACATTTTTGAATTCGGAATTTATCAGATATTTTCATACTTTCAACAACACTAGTAACAAACACGTTACCAAAGTGATTTCGTGGGGTTCCATAGTAATATATACACAGATTGAAGACGGAGTAGAGACACGTTGCTTACATAGAAAATAACAATAGCATTTCAAATGTCGTGAGCGAGACAGCACTATTCACAATGTATGGTGTAAAAGACGTTGCATCATGTCAATTGGTACTACATCACATTCATAGCCCCTCCATTGAATATACCTCCATGCCTGTTGCACCAAACTCCAATCAGACAAAAATCAAAATTAATACAGATTTCTCTCATCAAATCAAAAATTTGGTTGCAAATACGTAATCCGGCTGATGTACATCATCTTTCCTGTCCAAACTCTGACATATTATTACCCACTTCCGAGAAATATTTAACCGACATCTCTTATCTAATCTAAGTTGCAAAGGATATGTAACATTAGAGACCAAGCTCGTAAAAAGGTCAATAGCTCAATTGGTAGAATGCTTGCATTCCATGCCGAGAGCAAGGGTTCGATCTCAATGTTTACTCAGCCTTCACAAGAAATGAGAACCAGCCCTCTCGGGAGCTGGTAAACCCCCACTTCAACTGAAGTGGTTGGTGTAAGGCCGGCCCCCTTACCTGTAAAAATAAATAGGTCCCGAATCGCCACATGCGACCCCTTAGGGATGAACGCAGGCAAGAAGTTACACTATATGTGTAGCTTAGTTGCGTACCTATGTTGCGTAGAGATTCTCATTACCTATATGCATTTTCACAAACAGACACGTATAAGTTCGCGCTTAAACATGCCGCATGTGGTCCTAGAATATAAAAATCCGAATCTCAAATTAACACACAACCTACAACTCTTGCCGACCTTCCCTGAAACAACGGGTGACATTGGCAGAGTGAACCATTTTCTACAGCATGGGTGGTTATGGCCGCATACCAACCTATAAGTCAAGGAACATACACGACAAATTACATTACATATATATAAATCAATAAATAATAATATCTATGGACATCAAAACTTAAACAGAAAACAGATTCCTATTTAATACTCGTAAACCCTAACCGCCAACATTACAGATCAACCGCGATTTTTTTCGGTCCTTGCATACTTCTTTCATTTCATCCCGAGTCATAACCTTTTTCATACAAGCTCTCCTTTTATTATGACTCGGGATACCTATCGGTCGGAATAATAGACTCTTGTAGAAATGACGAATCCTGCAATGTAACGGAGATTTTTGTTTTATCTAAAAAGGGTTACGTTGCCCTAACAGGAAAGTGTAAATACTTATATATAAACATGCGTGTGACACAAAGGCTTTAAAATTATATATACTGAGCCGTGAAAGAATGAATGATGATAGACTGACAAAGTATATATATGCAGAGAAAGTGTAAAAAAGAAAAGAGGGAAGGGACGACGGAGAAAAGTATGGAGTCATCAGATTGTGAAAGAATGGGAAATACGAAGTGAGCGTTAAAGAAGAAAATGCATTAAAAAGGTGATGGGTGTGAATGAATTGAAAGAGGTATGTAAGGATAGGAAGAAATGGAGGCAGCTCTGCAGAGACTCTGGCCACTCCTAGTGGAATGACGACAGAGTTACAGTTGCAGGCACATTCAAATTTGAACTGCAAAATGTCTACCATCCGGGAATTCCGTATCTGTAATTTTTATCTTTTAACTAAAGATACGCTGATATTTAAGGGTGCGCTCCACGCATATTCAAGATTTTTTTTTTTAAAGTATGTTTTCATTTATTTTTTTAGAGCATCATTAAGACATAAATTAATATTTCAAAAAATTACATAAGATTAATCAACATTTATACTATATATCATATTTTTTTCAAAAGTCAAATAAATTATTTACGTATATAAATCAAAGCTTAATCTGGACTTGTTTTTGCTAGTTGCGGAAAGAGCTTTGCTAAAAAGCATATCCTCCAAAAACAAAAAAAAAATCTTAATTTTTTCTATGATAGAATAATTTTAAAAGAGTTTGTTGAAGGCATGATCAGATTACTTTTTTGAAATTTGATATTGTTTTCATTATTTTACCTTTTGAATATTGCAAAATTTCTTTTTTTTTTGTATTTTGCGTACACGTTTTTTTCCAACATTCAATGTTTAAAAAAAAAAATGAAAAAAATCCCATGTAGATAAAGTCTTTTTTAAACCTATAACAACAAAACAAATAGTCAAAATATTTTTATTCATGGATTTTTTCTTTATTTCGCAAACCTTTAAAATTCTGTTCAAAATGAATCAGTCTCCCTTTGTTCTTCAAGGGGCTCGGACGTGGGATCTGTGCCGCTTGCTTGTCCAACCTCTCTACCGCACGGTACTTCTCCCTCACACACGCAGAGCATATGGGTTAAAGACAACGTGTATTACAAAAACTATCTCCTCGTCTGCTGCGATACGAGCGTAAAAAAATACGAATAAATATTGAAAATAACACATTAAAACTTTGAAGTCGGAAAGTTTTCTTTCTTTTATTAGTATTGTTTGTAAACACAAAGCAATTGTATGTGGTCAAATAGGTTCAAAACGCACATCTAAATCTAAGTTGCAAATATATGTATCATTTCAGATTCATATTAAATGCATTCCCACAAGCAGACACGCATAATTTTACACTCACACATGCCGCATATGGACCTACAGTATAAAAAAACCCAATCTCAAATGAACATAAGCCCTGCAATTCTTGCCGACCTTCCCTGAAACAGGGGTGACATATTGGCAAAGTAAACCATTTTTTACAGTATGGGTGGTCAGCCTCATACCAAATAATAATAATAATATAAGGATGATTTATTGGTGAGCGCTGTTTTTGTGTGTTAATTTTATTTATTGGTAAAATTGACCGGTCCGTAGTTCAAATGGTAACGCTTCGGACTCGTAACTCGAAGGTTGTGGGCTCAAATCCCGGCGAAGCACAAAAAATGTACCATTTATATTTTCAAATTTGCTTTCGCTGGTTGAAAAAATTCATAAACCTTTACCAAAGACCGGTCATCAAAAGGTCCATCCAACCTTACAACAACTGGGTCTTGCTTAAGAATTGGCGATTTCTATAGCGACGACCAAGCTCGCAGAGGGCTCTTGAGGTGTGATTCACACAAAAACAGCGCTCACCAAATAAATCAGCCTATTTTTTTTAAGCCTACAGCTCCACAGTAATAGGGGCTTTCTTGAGAATAGGTGCATTCCATAGCGACGGTAAAGTTCGGCTCTTGAGGAGTGTTTCGCATCACCTTAGAATAAACACAACTAAGCTGCACATATGGTGTAACTTCTTGCCTGCGTTAACCTCGAAAGGGTCGCATGTGGCGATTCGGGACCTATTTATTTTTACAGGTAAGGAGGCCGGCCTCACACCAACCAGTTTCAGTTGAAGTAGGGGTTTTCCAACCTCCGGCTGGTGCTCATTTCTTGTGAAGGCTGAGTAAATCTTGCGATCGAACCCTTGCTCTCGGCATGGAATGCAAGCATTTTACCAATTGAGTGATTCCTTGACTTATAGGTTGGTATGAGGCTGACCACCCATACTGTGAAAAATGGTTCACTTTGCCAATGTGTCAGGGAAGGTCGACAAAAGTTGTGGGGCTTATGTTCATTTGAGGTTTGGATTTTATTTGTAAGTACACATTCAGCATTTGTAAGCGCGAACTACACGTGTTGGTTTGTGGGCATACATCTGAGAGCTTTAAATGATTATATATCTTTGCAACTTAGATTATAGATTATAGAGCTATCGACCTTTTTACGAGCTTGGTCGTCGTCGCTACAAAGTGCCAATTCTCAAGCAAGACCCAGTTGCTGTAAGGCGGGATGGAGCTTTTGTTACCGGTCATGAGTAAAGGTTTATAAATTTTTCAACCCAGCGAAGAGCAAATATGAAAATATAAATGGCATACTTGTTGTGCTCCGCCGGGATTCGAACCCACAAATTCCATTCCAGTCCGAAATGTCACCACTGAACTACGGACCGGTCATCACCAGAATAATTTATATTCATATATTATTCATTATATTATTCCAACAACAAGTGAGAGTACACTGTTCTATAGTTCTGTCACATTTAATTGCTTTTGTGTTGTTTTTATAACTCTGGTGTGAAAAAAAAGTGTCTTGTATCGTAGGGTTGAGTTTTGTTAATGATTGAGGAGTATTTGTTTTTGTTTTTTACTTCAGATTTCGTGATTAAAGTCTCTTTTTACTGACTGATATTACATATTAAATTACTGCCATACCCTACCAAAATAATTGCTGCAAATAATAATATACAAATACTACTACAGACAACAGAGAAACTACAGAGTTGCTACAAAGTTTTGAACTGACAAAGAAAATAAATTGACACAAATTGAAATTGACAAAAGGGATTGATACAGAGGAATAATACCTTGTTATATAGGAAAGATGATCGAAGCACAGGAAATAATTGAATTAGTAGAGAAAGCCGCAAGTGCTCTTTCCAAATTAATCACCGATGACAGTAAATTCACGAGAGATCACATTGCAAAGATTAACCCTATCGCTATCAAATTTATGGCTGCTATGAGTGTTGCGACAGCAAAAATTGCTAGCCAGCAAACTGAAATCAAGATTCTTAAAGAGAGGATTAGCATGGAAAAGAATGAAACTGTCACCAACAAAGGTTCTAATATATCTGAGATGCTATCCGAATTATCGGATAGGAATACACGGGCAAAAAACGTAATAATTTTTAATGTTCCAGAGGTGGCTCCTAACGAGGAGTCACGTGAACTCATACCCCAGGACTTGAACCAAACCTCTAAGTTGCTACTTAGCACTGACGCCCTAAGAGATTTACAAATTCTAAAGGTCCATAGACTGGGAATAAAGAGGAAGGACAAACTGAGACCATTAAAGGTCACATTTAATGATGCTGATGATGCAAGAACATTTTTCTTAAACCGATTTAAACTGCCCAAAGAACTCAAAATTAAACAAGACCTCACTGAAATGCAAAGAGAACATCTTAAATCACTGTGGACTGAGTTGGAGACTAGAAGAGAGCGTGGAGAAAGGAATATAGCGTTAAGGTTTTATAATGGCATACCAAAAATTGTAAACACTACTTCAAAAAACTAGATTTAAAAATCTACTATCAAAATGTTCGTGGTCTGAGAACTAAGTTAAACTCCATCTACACTAACCAGGCATTACTAAATTTTGATGTATATTCATTAACTGAAACCTGGCTTAGTGATAATATCGGTTCTGCTGAACTTGGTTTTTCTGGTCACAATGTTTATCGTAAAGACCGATCCACTTTTACGAGTGACAAGACTCGTGGTGGGGGCGTGATGATTGCAGTATCAAAAAGACTTAACTCTAAATTGATCCCTTGCATAACTAAATCGGTGGAACAAATGTTTGTACTTATTTACACGCGACCACTTTCTACAATATTTGGCTGCGTTTATTTCCCACCTAATTCCAGTATTAATATATTCACTGATTTTACTTTTGAGGTGGAGCAGATCAAGTTGAAATTCCCTAGTTCGAATTTCATCATTACTGGTGATTTTAATCTACCAAATATAATTTGGAACACCACTGATCCTTCGTCATGCCATCCTTTTTGTACCAACTTTTCAGCCATTGACACCGTGTTACTCAATCACTGTAGTTATCTTAACTTTTTCCAGCATAATTTGATCAAAAATAAAAATAACCGCACACTTGATTTGGTATTGTCCACCGTTGAAGACCTTAATGTACATGAATCTTTGGAAGTCCTAGTGCCTGTAGACAGCTACCACCCTCCTCTACATATCTCTTTCCCTTCTTGTGCTGAACCTTATCTCCCTTTTCGTTATGATACACCTAACTTTTATAAAGCAGACTATGTGAGCATGAATTTATTTTTCAGTCAAACGGACTGGTCATTTATTGAAAGATGTAGCGGCGATATAGACGCTGTCATTAACAAATTTTACGTTATTCTCAATGAAGCAATTCATAAATATGTTCCTTCTTCTACACGACAAGATTATGCTTCTCGTTATCCTAGTTGGTTTAGCTCAGATCTAATTAATTTAATCCGTAATAAAAAAAATGCGCATCTTAATTACAAGTCATCTAACTCTCCTGACGATTACATAAATTTCAGAAATATCCGAAGAGATTGTAAATCTTTATCTAAACTATGTTTTAAAAACTATATTTCAAATATTGAATTATCCATTAACTGTAACATAAAGAAATTCTGGTCTTTCACCAATTCATTAAGGAAAAATACTCATACTATTCCTCATATTGTCTACTATAATAATCAATCAGCTTACAACCCTCAGGATATCACTAATTTGTTTGCATCCTTCTTTAAATCTGTGTATGTTGAGGACCCTGACCGTAGCCCATTTGAATTCTCTTCTTATATAAATTTTCAGTTATCCACCATTGTCTTCGGCGTGTCTGATGTTACTACTCAACTTGATTTATTGAAACCAATTATTAATCCCGGTCCGGATAATGTTCCTGCAATAATGCTTCAACATTGTGCTTCAAGCTTAGTTCTACCTCTATGTCATATATTCAATGCCTCTATTTCATCAGGTTATGTTCCTTCTATCTGGAAACAGGCATATATTTCACCAATATTTAAATCTGGAAATAAATGCGATGTCTCTAATTATCGTCCAATAAGTGTTTTATCAGCTATACCTAAACTTTTAGAAAAATTAATTCTCTCCAAAATCGGTCTTTTAATCACTAGATCTCTGTCATCCCAGCAACATGGTTTCATTCCTAATAGATCCACACTATCTAATTTGATGATATATGAAAATTACATTTCAAAGGCTCTTTCTAAACGCCAGCAAGTAGATGTGATATACACAGATTTTTCAAAAGCCTTTGATAAAGTATGTCATAGAATCCTATTTTCGAAGCTACATGGTCTGGGTATAATGGGTAACTTGTTGTCTTGGATACAGAGTTATCTCACTGATCGGTCCCTGACCGTCAAAATTAATAATTATAAGTCGTCAATCTTTCAACCACTAAGTGGTGTTCCTCAAGGTTCTCACCTGGGCCCATTACTTTTTCTCTTATTCGTTGATGATATTGTTCAAATTTTTAATAATTGTGAAGTCCTTTTATTTGCTGATGACTTAAAGATTTTTAATACCGTTAAAAGTGACCATGACTGTTTAAAGATTCAGGACTCGCTTAACCATTTGTCAATTTGGTGTAATATCAATAAGTTACCTCTGAATATCTCAAAATGCAAATTAATGAGGTTTTACCGTCTTGCTAATCCTGTTACCTTCTCGTATTTAATTAATAACACTATACTCGATACAGTTTCGGAAATTACTGACTTGGGTATTATCTTTGACCGGAAACTGACTTTTATTCCGCACATTAATATGATATGTTCAAAGAGTATGAAAATGTTGGGATTCATTTCTCGTGTAACTATAGATTTTACCAACATTTTTACTATCAAACTCTTGTATACTTCTTTAGTGCGCAGCATTTTGGAGTACTGCTCTCCAGTATGGACTCCCTACTTTTCAGTTCATATAGATCGCATCGAAAGAATACATATAAAGTTTTTAAAATTAATTAATTTTAAGCTCCATGTTCCTTTGTCCGCCTTTGATCACTCTTTTCTAAACTCTTTGTTGAACCTTTGTGATCTCTCGGAAAGGCGGGATATAAATGATTTATTGACTCTTTTCAAAATCATCCACTCTTTAATTGATTCTCCAGTTCTGTTAGACCAGATAAATTTTTTTATACCAAATATTCAAACTAGACAAAGATATCTCTACCACCCTGTAGTTGCATCGACCACGCATTATCATAATTGCTCCATAAATCGAATCCAACGCTTGGGCAATACCTATCAAAGTGTCGGTCAACATTGCAATTATATCAATATGTACAAGTTGGCACTTAATAAATATTTTATTAAATATTTAATTAATGATATTTGATGGTTTTTGCAGTTTTAATTTTAATATGTTTTTGCTTTGTTTCTAACCTTCTGTTTATATACATACAGGTTTATTTTTTCTTTTCTTTTCTTGGTTATTTTTTTTGTTTTTTACTGCAATGTTTCATATATATATATTTTTTTTGTATTTTATTGTTTTTCATATATTTTTTTTTCTTGTATTTTATTGTTTTATTTTATTTTTTCGCAGTTTTGTATAAACTCACTTAACATTGTACTTTTTTGTAAAAGGCTTAGGCCGTAAATAAATAAATAAATAAATAAATAAATAAATAAATTTCTATTATAAGGATTATGAAAAAAAAGACAATTTTTTGTGCAAAATATTCTACTATACTTTATTATAATATTTTTCTATTTGGTCGTCATTGTAATATTATGTCTTTCAATGGAAATAGGATAATATGTTAAACAATGGTTCTTTGTTCAAATTTTACGTACCCCCATAAAAAGGATTCTCGATTTTTGAAAGACATTTTTCTATGACTTATGCTTACCAAGTGATCTTATCTAAGCTGCAAGGATATGTTACATTGGGGATTCACATTATATGCATTCTCACAAGCAGACACGTACAAGTTCGCGCTTAAACATGCCGCATGTGTACCTACAATATAAAAACCCGTATTTCAAATGAACATAAGCCCTGTAACTCTTGTCGTCCTTCCCTGAAACAGGGGTGACATTGGCAAAGTGAACAATTTTTACAGCATGGGTGGTCAGCCGCATACCAACCTATAAGTTAAGGAATATACACGACAAATTACATTTTTTAAATCAATTGTTAAAATTTGGCCAAACGCTATATTTTTTGTGCTCCGCTGGCATTCGAACCCGCAACCTTTCATTCAGAGTCCGAAGTGTTATCATTGGACTACGGACCGGTTTGTTTTAAATAATATAAATTATATTCCTTTGCACTCCGTGGGGATTCGAACCCACGACCCTTCATGTCAATTTATTTATTTTTAGATTGCCGCCTTTGATTCTATACGACTCATCTATAATAGACTTCAGGTAGAGTCTTTTGAATTACCAACAAAGAAATTAACAATACATTAGTCCGACAAGTTAAGCTGATTCCTAGAAAACCCTGTCTACCTTAGGACTCATTTTGTTGACATAATGACTTGTGTTTATAGTTACTTGCAGATTGTTTTTTTTTGTTTTCTGGTTTTTATTTGGTTGGCACTGTGTAACTGTATAGTCACAGATTTCATTTTTTAAAAAAGAAAAATATATTTTTTTCCGGTCGACAGAGTTGGTAGAGTGCTCGCATACTACCCCGTGAGCTCGGGTTCGAATCCCACCGAGGAGGGTGTCAGAAATGATTTCCTATTTCGGTGTTTATTTCAAACCCCAAAATAAAAATACCGGCAAGATTTACTCAGCCTTCACAAGAAATGAGTACCAGCCCCCTCGGGAGCTGAGAAACCCCTACTTCAACTGAAGTGGTTGGCGTAAGGCCGGCCCCCTTACCTGTAAAAATAAATAGGTTCAACTCGCCACATGCGACCCCTTCGGGGATAACGCGGCAAGAAGTCACACTATATATGTAGCTTAGTTGCGTTTTAATCTAATCTTATCTATATCAATAGGTACAAAATATTTTATTATGTATTTATCTACTTTTAATTAGTTACTCTATTCAAATGTCACTATGAAATATGTAATATAATGTCGGTGTTATAGCCGCGGGGATCGAGTCAGGTTATTTGGAACCGGATAACGCTGGTTCGAATCCCGCGCCGATAACTTCGACCCTGGTTCAACAGATGCCGTTGCATGCACACAAGCTTCTGTTTTCGCATGAAGACAACTGGCCAGGTAAAATAGGTTGGTGGATTGCATTCCTTTCCACAAATCTATTTAAAAATAAAAATAAAAATAATAATACTATAGTAGCCATTTATAAAAGTTCAATATATCTCAAATTCATAAACCTACCTGCTTACATTTTCGGGATAAAAATAAGTACAAAGTGGAAATTATGGGAAGAAGCAATGGATATAAATGAACTGAGATCAGTATGTAAGGATAGAAAAAAGTAGAGGAGACTTTTCTAGAGGCTCAGGCCACACTTAATGTAAAAAAGAAAGCGTTATAATTTTTTTTTTTTTTTTAAGAAATCCTGTCCTATAGTCCGGTCGATAGCTCAGGTGGTAGAGTGCTTGCATTCCATGCCGAAAGCTCGGGTTCGAATCCCACCGAGGGTGTCAGAAATGATTTCCCGTTTTGGTGTTTATTTCAAACCCCAAAATAAAATACCGGCAAGGTTTACTCAGCCTTCACAAAAAATGAGTACCAGCACTCTCGGGAGTTGGGAAAACCCCACTTCAACTAAAGTTGTTGGTGTAAGGCCGGTCCCCTTACCTGTATAAATAAATAGGTCCCGAATGGCCACATGTGACCCCTTCGGGGATAACACAGGCAAGAAGTTACACTATATGTGTAGCTTAGTTGCGTTTTTTTTTTTTGCGTGATGGGAGATCCACAAAAGTCGTATGTAAAAAAAAATCTTCAAACGGCAATAGCAAGTCGAGCATATTTTGTGGGGCTCAATCCATACGGTCTGAGGCGAAAGGGGATGGGGGGAAACGGGTCGCAACTTTGACAGCTTTCGGCGCGGTGCAACATGAGAGCGCCCCCTTAAGGCTCATATTTAATGCACACCTACAAGCAAACACATGTTTGCTCGTGCTTACACATACTGCGAACTAAACCAAAACTCGCATGAACATTAATCATGATCCCCTGCCTCCTCTCCCTGAAACGGAGTGGCATTGGCAAAAATGAACAAAGTTTTTACAGCTTGGTAATTAGCCTCATACCAACATCACAGAACACAAAAATTAACGCACGTTCACAAGCAAACACGCGTAAGTTTGCGCTTACACAAGCTGCATGTGTACAATTCTATAATAAACATACTTAACCCTTGCCACTTTTCCCTGAAACGGAGGTGGCATTTATATATTTTTATATTAGGATGATTTATTTGGTGAGCGCTGTTTTTGTGTGTATCGCACCTCAAGAGCCCTCTGCAAGCTTGGTCGTCGCTGTAGAAAGCGCCAATTCTCAAGCAAGACCCAGTTGTTGTAAGGTTGGATGGACCTTTCAGTGACCGGTCTTTTGGTAAAGGTTTATGAATTTTTCAACCCAGCGAAGGGCACATTCGAAATATAAATGGTATATTTTTGTGCTCCGCCGAGATCCAAATCCACAACCTTCCATTTACGAGTCCGAAGTGTTGCCACTACGGACTACGGACAGGTCCAAGGATTGGATCCGGCATTGGATTAAGTCAACCAATTTTTACTGATTCACACCTAATTCACACTAATCTGATCTAATCTTATCTATGCTGTAAAGATATGTAACATTAAAGATTCACATTATCTCAAATGAACATACACCCTGCAACTCTTGCCGACATTCCCCGAAACAGGGGTGACATTGGCAAGGTGAACCATCTTCTACAGCATGGGTGGTCTGCCGCATACCAACCTATAAGTCAAGGAACACATACAACAAGTTACACCACCCTATAAATATTAAAGTTATTTTAATATTATCTCATTTTATCTCTACAAGGTACCTATGTACATTCTGAGCCCAAGTGGGAAGCTTTAACCACTAGACTACGACCGGTCAGGCAGCAAACGTCGTATTGTTATTTTAGTATCGCTGTCGTGTCCGTCATTGTTAAAACGAACTTTGGGAGATAAGGAGAGGTCAACGCCCATAACTGTCAACACCTGTACATCATATTACGGTGTTGCATGATGAAATGAAAAATTAGTGAAGTGGAGCCCATTGCCTTTTTTTTAAGGAAACCTGTGCGGGGGGCTCCCCAATTCTTGAAAGTCTTGTTGGGTCGATATATATATATATAGGAGGATGATTTTTTTTTTTTACATGACCAAAGAGCGCCGTTTTTGTGTGTGTCACACCTTAAGGGCCCTCCTAATCATGAATGAGATATTTTATAAAGGTGCCGTTTCAGTGCTCCCTTAAAAATGCCAACAGATTCCGAAACCCTCACTCCGGGTGGCAGTCTGTTCCACTCCATCGGCCCCGCAAACCGGAAAGCGCGATCCCCAAAATTAGTGTGTATTTGACGGCGAGGCTGCATCAATCTGACAGCTCGACACCCTGCTGACCTAAGTGTCCGCCCCCTCACACTCACCTCAACGGGGGAAAACATGTCTGCCAGATATGATGGAGCCAAACCATTTAGGGCTTTAAATACCATCAAACACACACGGTAGACCACCCTCTCAGGAAAACGAAGCTAATGTAGTTCTTTCAACAGCGGAGTGATGTGAGAGAATTTGGACATCCCGAAGATCAGTCTAGCGGCCGCATTCAAAACAGACTGAAATCTGTTCAGTTGCTTCTTTGACTGGCCGATATAAAGTGTGGAACAATAATCAATTCGGGACATCACAAAAGCACTCACCAATGTTTTAACCACACCCGGCGGTAGACACCTCCTGATAGCCCTTATTTGGCGTAGGCCTATGTCACCCTGGAAGGGTGCCGCAGAGGTGATGCTTGAGTTGTTGCTTCTGTCGTGAGGCGTTGCAAGGAAGTGGCGATTGATGTTGGTTTTGAATAAAACCGAAATAAATTGGGAAGGGAACACAGATGCTGGTAGATCATTTCATAAACGGGCAGTTTGGCAAAGGAATGAGTCATGAAAACACCAAGTTCTCAGAGTCTTGAGATCGACTGCAAAGGGATGAATGAGAGTCGTACTACGAGTTTCCCTTTCTGAAATGCGAGGGGGAGGGATTAATGAATGGAGCTCATTAGAACAAGCTCCGTGGTAATATCGATAAAAAAGACTGAGCATTCCAACTTTTCTTCTGTGCTGGAGCGGCTGCAGATCGGATGTCAGAGAAGGATCATTGATCAACCTCACTGCCCTCCTTTGCACAGATTCAAGTTGGTCACTCAACTTCTCTCTGCGAACATCCAAAATATCCCTCGGCTATGTGACGTCACCGGTAGTAAATAAAAAATGGATTCCCGATAATCAAGGATATATCTTTCTAGTTCACAGCACTGTCAGCCCACACTATAATCTATAATAATAAGCTATACTTAATCTAAGTTGCAAGGATATATTCATTTAAAGCTCTCAGATGTATGCCCACAAACCAGCACGTGTAGTTCGCGCTTACAAATGCTGAATTTGTACTTACAAATAAAATCCAAACCTCAAATGAACATAAGCCCCACAACTTTTGCCGACCTTCCCTGACACAGGGGTGGCATTGGCAAAGTGAACCATTTTTTTACAGTATGGGTGGTCAGCCTCATACCAATCTATATGCATGTAATGTGAATCTCCAATGTAACATATCTTTGCAACTTAGATTAGATTAGATTAGATGGTAGAAATTGCCTTACTAAAGCCCGGTCGATAGTTCAGCGGGTAGAGTGCTTGCATTCTATGCCGAGAGGTCAGGTTCGAATCCCACCGAGGGTGTCAGAAATGATTCCCGTTTTGGTGTTTATTTCATACCCAAAATAAAATACCGGCAAGATGTACTCAGCCTTCACAAGAAATGTGTAGAGAGCTGGGAGCAGGGAAACCCCCACTTCAACTGAAGTTGTTGGCGCAAGGCCGGCCTACTTACCTATGAAAATAAAAAGGTTCCTGTCGCTACATGCGATCCCTTTGGGGAGAACGCGTTAACATATTGCAAGTTTAATAATAAAGAGCAATAACTAAAAATAAGAATGTTGGGAAATCACGTTTAAAGTTCAGACAACCAGTACAACTTGTATGGCATGAAAAAGGCTGCCGATGTTTTATCTCGGTCATATTCGTCCAAATTGAACGGCTGTCGCATTCTACCTATTCTTCTCGCATTGTTCTTGCGTTTTATTACAAAATCTCGATTTTCCCAATTTTTGAGTTATTGCTCTTTATTATTTTAAGCGTGCGATATTACACTGTATTTGTTGCAAAGTCACATCGTGTGTTCATTTAATTTAATAACCTAAATTATATTTTTAAAAAACAATTGTTTTGTTGTTTAGTTTGCATAAATGATTTAGATCTAGGACTAGCCTAGTTTTTAATTCCAGCACTGCAATTTCTTTTCGTCATCAATAATTATTATTTATTTGTTGCATACGTTTAATAAATTTAAATAAAACTATATTATATTATACTTAAATAAATCGGTCAAGGATTGGAAAAAATATAAACAAAAAAAATTGCATTTGCGACGGTGAAAAAAAAAACATCTAATATAATGCAGAAAAGTTTAAAAAATCTTAAAATCTAAATCTAAATCTAAGCTGCAAAGATATGTATCGTTTGAGATTCATATTAAATGCATTCCCACAAGCAGACACGCATAATTTCGCGCTCGCACATGCCGCATGTGGACCTACAACATAAAAAACTCAATCTCAAATGAACATAAGCCCTGCAACTTTGCAGACCTTCTCTGAAATAGGGGTGACATTGGCATATTATTCTATGATAATCTATAATCTAAGTTGCAATGATATAAAATATTTGAGATTAAAATTACATGTAGTCCTATAAGCAGACAAGTATAAGTTCGCGCTTACACATGCTGCATGTGGACTTAAAATATACAAATCCAAATCTCAAAATAACATAAGCCCTGCAACTTTGCAGACCTTCCCTGAAACAGAGGTGACATTCGCAATGTGAACCATTTTGTACAGTATGTGTGGTCAGCCTCATACCAACCTATAAGACACATACGTGGTTTCAGGGAACGGCGGCTGGAGTTGCAAGGTTTGTTTAATATTTTAAGTATACTTGCAGCATGTGTAAGCGCGAATTTACACGTGTGTGTTTGAGGGCGTGTATTGAATGCCATTATATATTTGCAACTTAGATTATAGATTGTAACAGACCGAGTCACCTAGACCTATGACTCCATCCAAACTAATCTAATCTAAGTTGCAAAGATATGTAACATTGGGGATTCAGATTACATGCATTCTCACAAGCAGACACGTACAAGTTCGCGCTTGCATGTGAACCTACTACATAAAACAAATCTCACATGGACATACACCCTGCAACTCCTGCCGACCTTCCCTAAAATAGGGGTGACATTAGCAAAGTGAACCATTTTCTACCATTTTCAGTAGAAAATGGTTCACTTTGTCAATGTCCCCCCTGTTTTCAGGGAAGGTCGGCAAGAGTTGCAGGGTGTATGTCCATATGAGATTCGGTTTTTATTTTGCAGGACCACATGCGGCATGTTTAAGCGCGAACTTGTGCATGTCTGTTTGTGAAAGTACATATATAATGTGAATCTTTAATGTTACATATATTTTGCAACTTAGATTAGTTGGTGCCAATCATATCGTATATAATCAATCGTCCAATCATATGGACAAGCGCCTTTGTAGTGACACACTGTCATAAAAGGCGCTATATAAATTCTGTGTTTATTATTATTATTATTGGTGGTCAGCCGCATACCAACCTCTCCGACCATACTCCTGTGACGAAAATTTGGAATGCTCCGATTTCATTAAAAAAGTTAAGTTTAAAATATATATATATAAACTTGTAGGTGGGTGTAAAAGAGAGTATAGGGTGTGCTAAAATACGTTCACTGAAAAACCTGACCTTGCTTAAGCAAAAAAAAACTGACGTACGGTGTTTTATATTTGCAAAAAAAACACACTGGTGATAAAATACAGGCACTTAATATGTTACAAAACCAGCGTAACCTATCTAGACATTTTTTTTATAATTCAAAATTTACTAAGGATAAAATACAAGGTACACTTACTTTTAGGTCTGTTTTTTCATGTCAATTAATTTTATAATAAAAAAAATTAATATTATAGTAAAAAAGCAGCAGTTTCGTATATTTTATTTTACTGTGGGTGGCTAGAACCTTAGCAAACTTGGGCAAGGCTCTTGAGGTCTACAATCTATATCTATATTCTAAGTAATCTAAGTTGCAAGGATATATTCATTCAAAGTTCTCAGATGTATGCCCACAAACGAACACGTGTAGTTCGCGCTTACAAATGCTGATTGTGTACTTACAAATGAAATCCAAACCTCAAATGAACATAAGCCCTGCAACTCTTGCCGACATTCCCTGAAACAGGGGTGACATTGGCAAAGTGAACCATCTTTTACAGTATGGGTGGTCAGCCTCATAACAACCTATAAGTCAAGGAATTCATACCAACCTATAAGTCAAGGAATGTGTCTAATCTAATCTTATCTAAGTTGCAAAGATATACGTTACATTGGAGATTCACATTACATACATTTTCACAAGCAGACACGTACAAGTTCGCGCTTGCACATATGCCGCATATGAACCTACAACATTAAAACGAAATCTCAAATGGACATACACCCTGCAACTCTTGCCGTCCTTCCCTGAACAGGTGTGATACACACAAAAACAGCGTTCACCAAATAAATCATCCTAATATTATTTTTAAACTTGCTGTACAGATGTATCTCAACTTGGAAGAGATGCAAAAATTTTTTTCAGGATTTTTGACTAATTGAGGTAAAGGATACTTTGCATACATAAAAAATAAAGAAAAAAAAGTTACGCAATAAAAAAAAATCCTCAGATTAACGAGAAGTATTAGCAACAAAGACCACAATCTATGATTATTTCCGAATTTATACATTTTATGTGTTTCCATCCATTTATATATACTTTTCGAAAAAAATCTGGAATCCTGTATTTGCTTATATACGACTAAATTGGAACATTTTTTGTATCAGTTTTAAGCAAGAAGGAGTGACAAAAAAATAGATAAATAACTCACCAGAATAAAATTATGATATTCCAAAATTTGATGTTGCGTTATCCAAAATCCATATTGGCAACCAATCCATGGTATCAACACAAAAATAAAACAAGCACTAAAAAATATCAGTTTTCACAACACTTTTTTTGTTTTTTTTAAATAGTCGAAAAACACAATTTAAATTCAGAACTAATTATTAGAACCACGATTGCAAAAAAAAAGAAAATAGTTTGTAAAATCCGCTCACTGATTTATTATTGTCGCAAAGAGAAATATTTCTGTGCAAAACACAAAATCGAAAAGAACTGTAGATATACTTTTATTTTTCACAAAAACATTGTTTCAAGCACTGCCATTCGTGTTTGTTTTTTATCATCAAAATAATTATTGTTTATACACAAAATAAACACAAAACGAGTGAAGAAAAAAAACGCGTCAAACGAAACTGAGAGTGGACGCGCTGCATCGCAAGTCAACGAAGAAAGCAAAAATAATACTTTCACATTGAAGTTTGTCCACACCGAGTGATATAAAATAGTTAGAGCAAAAACACAAAAGTCACGAAAACACCAACTCTCAAATTATTAAATAATATATTTTTTTTTAACACATAAAAACAAATTCCCTTGAATTTAATGACACCAAATAATCAAAAAGACCTTCGACAGATTTTTAACCATGAAAAAAATATATATTGCATTGATTATTTTTTTTTAAATTAAAACGCACTGTTAAGTTGCTTTAGGGTAATCCTGTGGATATTGTCGGTCACATGTTCACAAAACGATATTCCAAATTTGAAAAATTATATATTTGTCAGTTCGAAATTCGAAAAATGAACGAATTAAAAAAATACGAAAAAGTCCGGCCGCACAACCACACACCGCAAAGACTGAAAAGTCACTGGCATTTTCTATCAACATAATACCGTGCGCAACTTGTCTATGCCAGATAAATATAAAAGCGCTGTACACAAAACACGCTCACCACCAATATTATAAACTAATACAAATTACTTTTCAACAAATTTTACTTTGTACTCATAGCATTACATCAAAAAAAAATTTTTTCATCTCAACGCAAAAGTACCATACAGATTTAAAAGCTCTTAGCACACACAGAAATTTACTAAGAAACAAAATAATAAAATTAAAATATTAAAGTCAAAATTATTTTGTGTACAGGTTTCTACTTTATTTAATTTTCAATGCTCTTTTCCATTTCAATTGTACAACACTGAGATACACAAATTACATATAGACATCTCGTTTTAACACATATATAAGATATACCCTTTTCTTTCTAACACTATGCACTTTATTTCACGGTACAGGATTTTTGTTACCACTGAAAAAATATCAAAACTCGACTGAAACTTACACAATTTAGAACTTTTTTCGACAAGTGTTTAACTCAGTGATTAAATAAAGACAAACATTTATTTAGTTTCTACAAAAATCAACTTATTTTTCAAATCAATTACTGTATTTAAAGAAAATAAACAGTTTTAGTTTACTTATATATTTTAAAATTTTATTAATTTCTCAAATATTGCTGTCAATTTAGCATTACTTCTTGTTACAAATATCACTGTTCCTAAGGCGAAAATATTTGAACAATATTTTTTTTTAAATATGAAAGTGCAGTAAAACTGTTTATTTAATTTTTTTACAATAATTCCTTGACTTATAAGGTTGATATGAGGCTGACTACCCATACTGTAAAAAAATATGGTTTACTTTGCCAATGTCACCCCTGTTTCAGGGAAGGTCGGCAAGAGTTGTAGGGCTTATGTTCATTTCAGATTGATATTTTATATTGTAGGTCCGCATGCGGCATGTGTTAGCGCGAATTTATGTGTGTCTCCTTGTGGGAATGCATTTAATATGAATCTCAAATGATACATATCTTTGCAACTTAGATTTATTTAGATTGATTTGAAAAATAAGTTGATTTGTGTTCAAACTAAATATCATGGACTTTCACAGTGTGATCCAACAAACCCTATCAAATATTTGATTTACGTTATTTTGTAAAAACAAGTGATTATCTAAAAATGGACTGCAGTTCTCTGCTAACAAATTCAAGGTAAGAAGTAATTTATTATTATTATTTTTTAAGTTGAAAAAATAATAACATCTCTAATTTATTTTTTTATACTCTTGCACATTTTTTTGAGAAATATAACTGTAACTCTGTCGCCATTCCGCTAGGGGTGGTCAGAGCCTCTGCAGAGATGCCTCCATTTCTTCCTATCCTTACATACCTCTTTCAATTCATTCATATCCATCACATTTTTCATGCATTTTCTTCTTTTACGCTCACTTTGTATATCCCATTATTTTACAATTTGATCACTCCGTACTTTCCTTGGTCGTCCCTTACCTCTTTTTCCTTTCACACTTACTCTGTATTTTGTCAGTCTATCATCATTAATTCTTTCCACAAACCATCTCATCACATTCTTTTGTTCCTTAACTTTCACATCCTCTTTCAACATACATTCTTTCTTTACCCATTCATTCCTAACTCTATCCTTTAGAGCTTTCCTGTCATGCTTCTCAAATGATTCATTTCCAACGACCTGGTCCGTAATTCAGTGGTAACACTTCGGACTCTGAATGGAAGGTTGTGGGTTCGAATCCCGGCGGAGCACAAAAAATATACCATTAATATTTTCAAATTTGCTCTACGCTGGGATGAAAAATTCATAAACCTTTACCAATGACCGGTCACCAACGGTCCATCCAGCTTTACAGCAACTGGGTCTTGCTTGAGAATTTGCGCTTTGTAGCGACGACCAGGCTCGTACACCTCTGCAGCACTACAGCAAGTGCCATAGACCCCTAGAGTCTCTAGAATCTAGGGAGTCTCCCGCACAGGATTTCTTAAAGGCAGTATCCGAAAGCTGTTGCAACTATCGACCATCCATTTTATCTACCTTGCATGCGGCTCGCTTTGCAGTAGAAGTCTTCTAGAACAGTCTGTCGCCCCCATACCAACATAAATAATATCTATAATATTCAAGTAATGGTTTTCTTCGCGGATGCATCAGCTTCTATATTATAAGCATATACTTGTATCTAGCAACCCGGCTTAGAGCTTAGAAAACATACAAGCAGTATTGATGCCTATTGAAGATAGACCGGTCAAGTCTAATCTAATTTGCAAAGATATTTATTTATTTTTATTTATTTATTTATTAACGGCACTTAGTGCCTTTTACATGAAATGGTTACATAGTTTCAAAAATAACACAAATACATAAAAATACCAAAAAGATGTAAAGTATATGAAAGTAAAATGAAACAAATAAACACAATAACAAAAACTATATAAAAATAAGAATAAAAATCAAAGTTACTATCTAGAGAAAAAATATAAATCAAAAAATATAAATCAAAAATCAAATGAAACATACAAGCAACAGAAATAAAAACACTATTCATCCAAAAAGTACCTCAACAGACCAGCTCTATACCTATCAAAGTTATTGTTGGGTGGGTCAAAGTCCAGTGTACAGGTATTACCACTACGTTGAAGGCGATTTATGCAACTGTTATATTGTGCATTTGTATTGGAAGCTACAGGGCGATAAGGAACTATCTGACGAGATCCCTGTCGCGGAACAAAAAAATTAATAGTTTCAAGCAACATCGGGCAATCTATTAGACCATTCTTAATTTTATAGAGTGTGAGTAAATCAATAATTTTTCTCCTATTAGACAAACTAGTTAAATTAAGTAAGGAGTTAAGGAAGATGGGGTCAAAATTAGCAATAGGAATATTTAGTTTAAAATTAACGATTTTTAAAAATTTAGTATGAACTTTTTCAATATTGTCAATATGGACCGAGAAGTGAGGAGACCAGATGGTAGAACAGTATTCTAAAACGCTACGGACCAGTGAAGTATAAAGAATTTTTATTGTTTGTAAATCACGGAAATCTTTGGTAATTCGGAAAACAAAGCCAAGCATTTTCATACTTTTAGCGCGGATATCGTTAATGTGGGCGACGAATGAGAGTTTATGATCAAACAGAACCCCCAAGTCAGAGATGACTAAAACATTAGTTAATAAGTTATGATTAATAACATAATCTTTAATCAATGGGTTTTTTATTCTATAAAAACGCATCACTTGACATTTGGATATATTAAGATTAAGATGATTTAGGCCCGGTATTTTGAAGTATCGTAAAGTTAACTAAAATGAAATTTTAGTTAAATCATCATAATATTTCACTCACCGAATTTCGGCAGTAAATATTTAGTAACTTTAACTTTCGATTTTCAAGATGGCGGCGCTTCACTGACAGCAGTTGTGCTTTTTTAATGTAAGCATACATCAAAATTGTTGCAAACTGAGCATTTTTTGTCTCGTTTTCTAGCTTAATAAAGGTTAGGCATATGATTTTTATGAATAGTTGTTTGTTTTAAAGCTTTTGAATGGCATATTAATTATTTCCAAGATGTGGGGGCGTGGCTTCATACTTCGGCAATGTTCGGTTTTAGTTAACTCGAGATAGAGTATTTTGAATAAAAGTTCAAGTAATAGTTAACTAAAATATTACTACAGTTCAATATACCGGGCCTAAGTGAACACCAGTTATTTAATCTATCAAGTGTCGATTGTAGTTTAATACAATCGTTGATTGAGTCGATCTCACGAAAAATTTTAATGTCATCCGCAAACAAAAGTACATTACAGTCCTGGACAACATTAACAATATCGTCAATGAATAATAAAAATAGCAGCGGACCAAGATGAGATCCCTGTGGGACACCACTAGTTTGTGTAAAAGGATCAGACTCAGAGTTATTTATTTTCACGATCAGGGAACGATTCATAATATAACTCCTAATCCACAACAAAAAGCTACCAGATACTCCCATTGCTTCCAGCTTCGTAAGCAAGATATTGTGAGAAACTCTATCAAAAGCTTTAGCGAAATCTGTGTAAATAACATCGATCTGTTTACGTCTACCAAGAGCCCCCGACAAAAAATTCTTATAAGACATGAGATTAGTGGTCGTAGATCTATTGGGTAAAAAGCCATGTTGACAATTGTTACATTAAATATGTTACATTAAAGAAGAATGAAGACCGAATGACAAAATCTAATCTAATCTAATCTAAGTTGCAAAATGTTACATTGGAGATTCACATTACATGCATTCTCACAACGAGACACGTACAAGTTCGCGCTTGCACATGCCTCATGTGAACCTACAACATAAAAACCAAATCTCAAATGGACATAGACCCTACAACTCTTGCCGTCCTTCCCTGAAACGTTGGTGACATTGGCAAAGTGAACCATTTTTACAGCATGAGTTTATCAGCCGCATACCAACCTATAAGTCAAGGAACATTAAAACATAAAACACAAGAACACAAAAAAGTTTATCATGGGAATGTAAGAGGAAAGCATGGAAGGGGAAGACCTAGGAAAAAATGGATTGATTAGATAAGTGAGATTGCGAACGAATGTAATTTACAGAGTGGAAACAAGAGAAGAGCGTGCATGAAAAGAGTGATGAAACTAGATGAGATTAAAGAAGTATGCAAGGACAGAGTCAAGTGGAGGCACTTGTGTGGAGGTACCGACCACCCCTGGAGGAATGGCGGCACGATACAAGACAAGACAAGACAAGGGGATTCGCATTATATGCATTCTCACAAGCAGACACGTACAAATTCGCCCTTGCACATGCCAAATGTGAACCTACAACATAAAAACCAAATCTCAAATGGACATACACCCTACAACTCTTGCCGTCCTTCCCTGAAACAGGGGTGACATTGGCAAAGTGAACCATTTTTACAGCATGGGTTTATCAGCCGCATACCAACCTATAAGTCAAGGAACATTAAAACATAAAACACAAGAACACAAAAAAGTTTATAATGTGAATGTAAGAGGAAAGCATGGAAGGGGAAGACCTAGGAAAAAATGGATTGATTAGATAAGTGAGATTGCGAACGAATGTAATTTACAGAGTGGAAACAAGAGAAGAGCGTGCATGAAAAGATGGATGAAACTAGATGAGATGAAAGAAGTAATCAAGGACAGAGTCAAGTGGAGGCACTTGTGTGGAGGTACCGGCCACCCCTAGAGGAATGGCGGCACGATACAAGACAAGACAAGACAAGGGATTCGCATTATATGCATTCTCACAAGCAGACACGTACAAGTTCGCGCTTGCACATGCCACATGTGAACCTACAACATAAAAACACAAGTCTCAAATGGACATACACCCTGCAACTCTTGCCTTCCTTCCCTGAAACAGGGGTGGCATTGGCAAAGTGAACCATTTTTGTACATTATAGGTGGTCAGCCGTATACCAACCTATAAGTCAAGGAACAATTTATTCTGTACAAATAAAGAAGATTTATAAATCACCAAGCAAGATTCATTTTTTTCTTTGAAGTCCAATCTGAAAACACCAGCATCCTGAACAATATTAATACCTGTTTCTGACCAGGCAGAATAGGTTGCTGAAGGTCGTGGGTTCGAATCTCGGCGGAGCACAAAAAATATACCATTTATATTTTCAAATTCGCTCTTCGCTGGGTTGAAAACTTCATAAACCTTTACCAAAGACCGGTCATCAAAAGGTCCATCAAGCCTTACAGAATTGGCGCTTTCTACAGCGACGACCAAGCTCGCAGAGGGCTCTTGAGGTGTGATACACACATAAACAGCGCTCACCAAATAAAGCAACCTAATTTTATTGCATTCCCCTTCACAAATCTATTTTTTTTTAAAAACTGAACGTAGTCAGCATTGCTTTAATCCTCCTTGAGTATTATACGTTCTAAGTCGCTTGCCTTGCATATATATACTAAACAACACATAGCACAGAACTGCAGCCGACCAAGAGTGCATTCTGCCCAGCGCTGCACTTTCATAGAAAGTGCAACAGACCATTGTTGCTCCATCCTCTCTTTCCATCCATCTATCTGTTTCACTCTAGATGTGGGCTCTATTCCACCCAAGTATAGAATTTCACCTCAAAACTCGACGAATAACGCATAGAAACTAATGAAGAGTTCCTAGAGAGCGTTTAAGTTTTGATACGTATTCGTTGGATCGCTGTGATCGATTTTCTTAGGATGCTGGAGACCGGATCAAATATAGAATATAGATTAAAGAATATAACAATGAAATACTTGTAACTTTCGCGTACTTGTCGTATCAGCTTTCTTTTATTTCCTGTGCCTGTTCAGGGAAGATTATCATAGCTATTTGCTGATGATGATCTAATCTAATCTAAGTTGCAAAGATATGTTACATTGGAGATTCACATTACATGCATTCCCACAACCAGACACGTACAAGTTCGCGCTTGCACATGCCTCATGTGAACCTACAACATAAAAACCAAATCTCAAATGGACATACACGCACAGAGTCTACAACCAATATATTTACCTTCGACCGTGGAGCTCGCATTAGATGTGGACCTACAATATAAAAACCCGAATCTCAATTGACCATACACCCTGCAACTCCTGCCAACCTTCCCTGAAACAGGGGTGACATTGGCAAATTGAACCATTTTCTGAAGCATGGCTCCCAGCATTCCTTGACTTATAGGTTGGTATGAGGCTGACCACCCATACTATAAAAAAATATTCACTTTGCCAATGTCACCCCTGTTTCAGGGAAGGTCGGCAAGAGTTGCAGGGCTTATGTTCATTTGAGATTGGGTTTTTTTATATTGTAGGTCCACATGCGGCATGTGTGAGCGCGAAATTATGCGTGTCTGCTTGTGGGAATGCATTTGATATGAATCTCAAATGATACATATCTTTGCTACTTAGATTTAGATTTATATTTAGATGGGTGGTCAGCCGCATACCAACCTATAAGTCAAGGAACATACACAACAAATTACATTTTTTTAATCAACAAATAATAATATATACGAATATTAAAAACTAAACAGAAAAAAATATATAATTTCATAAACCCTAGCCGCCAACATTACAGATCAACCGTCATTTCTTTCTGTCCTTACACACTTCTTTAATTTCCTCCAGAGTCATAACCTTCTTCACACAGGCTCTCCTTTTATTATGACTCTGGATATTCCTTTCATTTGCAATTTCTGGAGGAAATGAAATAAGTATGTAAGGCCAGAAAGAAATGGCGGTTGATCTGTAATGTTGGCGGCAAGGGTTTATTAAATTGGAATTTGTTTTCTGTTTTAGTTTTGACGTCCATAGATATTATTATTTATTGATTTAAAAAATGTAATTTGTCGTGTATGTTCCTTGACTTATAAGTTGGTATGCGGCTGACCACCCCTGCTGTAGAAAATGGTTCACTTTGCCAATGTCACCCCTGTCTCAGGGAAGGACGGCAAGAGTTGCAGGGTATATGTCCGTTTGAGATTTGGTTTTTATGTTGTAGGCTCACATGAGGCATGTGCAAGCGCGAACTGTACATGTCTGGTTGTGAGAATGCATGTAATGTGAATCTCCAATGTAACATATCTTTGCAACTTAGATTAGATTAGATTAGAATACATATACATAGAGGCACTTTGCAAATGTCAACCCTGTTCCAGGGAAGGTAGGTAAAAGTTGCAGGGCTTATGTTCAATTGAGGTTTGGATTTTAATTTGTAAGTACACATTCAGCATTAATTGTAATCGCGGACTAACTAAGCGGTTGTCTGTTTGTGGGCATGCATTTGATATGAGCTTTAAACGTTAATATATCTTTGCAACTTAGATTATTGACTATATACATGCATTTTAAAAATATGCATTCCGTGAGATGATGATGATGAGTTGAAAATTCTTTATAGCGCCGTTTCGTGATGTAGTCACTCCAAGGGCGCTGGTGCAAACGATGCCAGAAATTTGCTCGTCTTCAGTGCGTTCCGGAACTTTCCATGGTCCTCTAGCTCTCTCACATGATGTGGCAGGTGGTTCCAGGCCAGAGGGCCAGCAACTGCAAATGCACGCTCTCCGAACATTGCGTTAACTCTTCTTATAGGTTCTTCAATCCTTGATTTGGCTCCAGTCTCAGCCGAGCGCAGTGTTCGGCTTTTCTTGCCGAGGATGACTGGTTTGAATGAGTGTAACTTGAACATATGTAGGATGACTGTAGAAACACACTTACAGAGAGTTGAGCTTTGTACTCTATTGGCTATTTCAAATGCATCACATGCTCGCAAATGCCGGATTTCATCTAAATACGCAACGCAACTAAGGGGCTGTCCATATATTACGTCATTCGCATTGAGGGGGGGGGAGTCTGGTCTGCGGATGATGGCAAATGATTTCCGAGTACCAAAAGTGACGTCGTTCTTGTAAATACCAATTTCTACAAAATATACTAAATATTATGTAAGTAATATAACATTATTAATTATTAAGCTCATCAATCATTACAGCAAGAGGGGGAGGGGGGGTCATTAGATAATGACTATAGGATGATTGTAAGGGGGGGGGGGGTCGAAAATCGGCCAAAATCGATGACGTAATTTATGGACGGCCCCTAAGCTACACATATAGTGTAACTTTTTGCCTGCGTTATCCCGGAAGGGGTCGCATGTGGCGCTTCAGGACCTATTTATTTTTACAGGTAAGGGGGCCGGCCTCACACCAACCACTTTCAATTGTGGAAGCCCGGCGGAGCAAAAAAAATATACCATTTATATTTTCAAATTTGTTCTTCGCTGGGTTGAAAAATTCATACACCCTTACCAATGACCGGTCATCAAAGGTCCATCCAGCCTTGCAGCAACTGGGTCTTGCTTGAGAATGGGCGCTTTGTAGCGACGACGACCAAGCAAGTTGGTATGAGGCCGGCCCCCTTACCCGTAAAAATAAAAAGCTCCCGTATCGCCACATGCGACCACTTCGGGGATAACGCAGGCAAGAAGTTACACAATATGTGTAGCTTAGTTGCGTTCACACCTAGAGTACTTTCTGTGAACTACATAGTTGTGAAGTACCCTTAGTACGAGTTGCAAAACTTGAGTAATGTAAAGTTTACGGCAATTATTTTAAAGAGTGATTTCCCTCAAAATCTGCCGTTTTTGTTTGTTTGAACTTGATTTTCTTCATCACTGTAATTTTTTTGCTAAGACCATAAAGTGTAAGAAACCAAAACGGCAGATTTTGGGAGAAATCACGCTTTAATATTTTCCGTAAACTTTACTTTTCTCAAGTTTTGCAACTCGTACTAAGGGTACAGATCTTGTGCGTTGATTTTTTTAACTTTCATGCTTATAGGTTGATATGCGGCCGACCACCCATGCTGTAAAAATGGTTTACTTTGCCAATATCACCTTTGTTACAGGGAAGGACGGCAAGAGTTGCAGGGCTTATGTTCATTTGAGATTGGGTTTCTATATTGTAGGTCCACATGCGGCATGTGTTAGCGCGAAATTATACATGTCTGCTTGTGGGAATGCATTTAATATATATCTTAAATGATATATATCTTTGCGGCTTAGATCAGATTAGATTAGATGCCACAGGGTCCTCATTTCAGTGCGAGTTCGTCACTAGTCCACACATAATCGTCACCAGCGTGATTTTATGGTCTGAGGCAGCAGTTCATGTGACTGTGCAGTCTACAGTCCACTCTCTACACTTCCAGCCCGAGGAGACGTCCAAAATGGAACTCTATTTCAGTTTTATAGGTCACACACACAATATCACTGCCTGCCGTCCTATGTGGGGCCTGTAGCGCCAGAGATGTGCAACCTGCGGCACGCGAGACAGTACCCCACAAGCCACAATGCACTCCGAACATTAAAAAAATACCTCGGCCATATTACGTCACCCATTTACAATAATAATAACAACTACACAGTTATTTTTTTTATTTTTTAGAAACAAATTCTAAAAAACACTGCTTCTTTTCACAATAGATAAAAGGAGAGCTTGTATGAAGAAGGCTATGACTGTGGATGAAATGAAAGAAGTATGTAAGGAATACAGAAAGCAATGGCGGTTGATCTGTAATGTTGGCGGCTAGGACCAGGGTTCTAATTATTTTTTAAGGTCGAATTTAGGATTTGTAATTGTTTTAAAATTAACATGGATTATTATTTTTTTATTGTTCCCCCAACTTACAGGTTGGTACGCGGCTGACCACCCATACTGTAAAAAATGGTTCACTTTGCCAGTGTCACCCCTGTTTCAGGGAAGGTCAGCAAGACTTGCAGGGTGTATGTCCATTTGAAATTTGGGTTTTTATGTTGTAGGTTCACATGCGGCATATGCGAGCGCGAACTTGTACGTGGCTGCTTGTGAGAATGCAATTAATGTGAATCCCCAATGTAACATATCGTTGCAACTTAGATTAGATACCTACCGATATAGATTTTTATTCAAACATTCAATTTTCTTATGGTTTCATTTTCCCCTATGCAATGCATGAGTTTGTGGTCGATGAGCCTGAAAATGTTCTGAATGACTGTCTCATAGTAACTTCACTGCATGGGAGCGTTGAACCCTCGGCTAGAAATACACATACTTATGTGACGACGCAAGAAAAAATATGCCAAAAATGAATACCGACGTACAGACTATAGACGCGATGACACACCTGTCCGCTCTAGGCACTTTTACACGCAACTAAGCTACACATATAGAGCAACTACTTGCCTGCGTTATCCCCGAAGGAGTCGGGTTTCCCCTGTTTCGGGGAAGGACGGCAAGAGTTGCTGGGTGTATGACCGTTTGAAATTTGGTTTTTGTGTTATAGGTTCACATGCGGTTGTTCCTTGACTTATAGGTTGGTATGCGGCTGACCACCCATGCTGTAAAAATGGTTCACTTTGCCAATGTCACCCCTGTCTCAGGGAAGGACGGCAAGAGCTGCAGGGTGTATGACCATTACAGATTTGATTTTTGTGTTGTAGGTTCACATGCGGTATGTGCAAGCGCGAACTTGTACGTGTCTGCTTGTGAGAATGCATATAATGTGAATCTCCAATGTAACATATATTTGCAACTTAGATTAGATTAGATTAGTCGCATGTGGCGATTCGGGACTTGTTTATTTTTACGGGTAAGGAGGCCGGCCACACACCGACCACTTCAGTTGAAGTGGGGATTTTCCAGCTCCCGGGGGGGCTGTTTCTCATTTTTTCTGAAGGCTAAGTACATTTATTTGGGTGGGGATCGAACCATTCCTCTCAGCATAGAATGCAAGCTATTGAACGGACTTTGTACGAGCTTGGTCATCGCTACAAAGCGCCAATTCTAAAGCAAGCTTACACCCCAACTGTAAGGGCTTGTTGCACCAACCCCCAATCAATATTTGATTGACACATCAAATTTGATTGCTTAATTCTGGTAAGGTCCTCGGTTAAGTATTTCTCAGAAGTGGGTAGTATATGATGGAATTTGAACAGGAAGGATGATGTACATCAGCTGGTTTACGTATCTTAATCTAAAAATCTAAATCTAAGCTGCAAAGGTATATATCATTTGAGATTCATATTAAATGCATTCCCACAAGCAGACATGCATAATTTCGCACTTACACATGCCGCATGTGGACCTACAATATAAAAAACGCAATCTCAAATGAACATAAGCCCTGCAACTCTTGCCGTCCTTCCCTGAAACAGGGTGACATTGGCCAAGTGAACCATTTTTTACAGTATGCGTGGTCAGCCGCATACCATATATATGCTACCAAATTGATGATTCGATCACAAATTAGAGTTTGTGGTTGGTGAAGTGAAGTGGTTGGCGTAAGGCTGGCTACCTCACTAATAAATAGATTCTGTTCGTCACAATGTGATATCGTGACGTCTTTTGGAACGAAGCTATAAGAGGTTGCACTATACATGCAGCTGAAAGCTATATGTAGTTGAAAGTTGAAAACATATTTTTGAATTTTGGAAACCCTTTGGAAATGCAAAAGGTTGAATCCACGTTAAATCACAACAATAAAAAACATACACGACACACAATATGACATGTGTAACACATGTGACACCCGTGATATAGGTGACACCTGTAACATACGTGACACCTGTGACATACTTAACAGCCGTGACATACGTGGTACCCGTGAAATACGTGACACCCGTGACATACACCCATGACATACGCGACACACGTGATATACGTGACACACGTTACATACGTGACACCCGTGACATACGCGACGCACATGACATACGCGACACACGTAACATACGTGACACACGTGACATACGCGTTTCACATGTCACATGACATTTGCAACACACGTAAAATACGTGATACACGTGACATACGCGACACACATGACACGAGCAACACACGTGACATACGTGACACTCGTGACATATTCGACACACATGACATGTACAACACATGTGACATACGTGAAACCCGTGACATATGCGACACATGAAACATAAGCGACACACGTGACGTACGTGGCACACGAGGTATGTGGCGTGTGGAACCTATTCATTTTTACGGGAATTTTTTTTATTATTTTTTTCAATATAAAGTGATAAATTTACAACCCTGTACATTTATTAAAGTATTTTTTCTTTCCATATTTTACACACATTCTCGTTGAGTTTTTTTTCTGGAACCCTGCCACTTTCTTAACAAACGTCTTTTTTATAACGTCTCCATCTCACATAACGTATTACATCAAACATAAGAAAGACAAGGACACATAGCCCAACTAATTTATTTATAAAGTAAAACATAAAAAAATGTATTGTTATGTAAATATTAAAATAAGTATAGGTATTAGTTATACATAGCTATGCAATAGGAACCCTCATAAGTATGTGTGGGTAGGAATAATTGAATAAAGTACTCGAAGTGTCTACAAATAGTGATTGCTACGTACCTACTTGAATCTTTCCTTAGTTCTGGAACTGTCTGGCGAATATAGTTTCTAGATAGTACTGTTGTGAAGGGTATATAAGACGCTATTTGCTTGCACTAGGAGGCAGTCATCTGTGAGCCTTCACCCATACAACGAACGAATTCGACCAGTGAACTCAAACCAAGTGTAATGGAATAATCGAGACTGTCTCTCTTACTTCTGTAACTTCTTCTGTAACTCTTACCACATGTAGCGTGTGGAACCCATTTATTTTTACAGGTAAGTGGGCCGGTCTTACGCCACGTGGTGATTCGGGACATATTTATTTTTACATGTAAGGGGGCCGGCCTCACACCAACCACTTTCAGTTGAAGTGGAGGTTTCCCAGCTCCCGTGGGCGGGCTGGTTCTCATTTCTTGCGAAGGCTGAGTAAACCTTGAGATCGAACCCTTGCTCTCGGCAAGCATTCTACCAATTGTGCTATAAACCTTTTTATAAGCTTAATCGTCGTCGCTACAAAGCGCCAATTCTCAAGCAAGACCCAGTTGCTGTAAGGCTGGATGGACCTTTGGTGACCTGTCATTACTGTAAAGGTTTATGAATTTTTCAACCCAGCGAAGAGCAAATTTGAAAAAATAATTATGGTATATTTTTTGTGCTCCGCCGTGAATCGAACCCACAACCTTCCCATTCAGAGTCCGAAGTGTTACCATTAAACTACGGACCGGTCATTACGACTCTGGATATTTAATTTTTTTCTTCGCCGTCATCTCTACCTTCTCTGCTGTGGAATGAACTTGTATCCTATCTGTTGCTTGCACCTAATCTTTGGCTGCAGGCAAAGGTTCATCTCGCGCTACAAAATCAGCTAAAACCCAACATTTCAGTTTTCTAGCAAGAAAGTGTAGCCGTCCCTGTCTGGCGCGTTGTCTGCCGAAGCTTTCACTTGCTCTCTCGCTCTCGAGTGTCGGTGTCTCGCTCGCTTGTATGGCGGCGTCCCTCTCGCAGCCAATGCACGCGGCTGACCCCCAGTGCGGCCAGGTCTGCAAGAAAATGTATAAAGAAATTTCAAAAATTTTACTTTTTTTATTTTAGGAATTATATATTTTTAAACAACACTGAGTGTTATTTTCACAAATTGATTATTTATTTCACCTCGGGTACTCTCGACTTGCTTACGCCATTTTCAAGAGGACACTATTACAAAATTAACAAGACAAAAACCATAGAGAAATAAGAAGGATGAGTTACAAGAAAGACGTACAAATAGTTAATAACTCAATTTGTAAAGATGAAATTTTTGTATTATCTAGGTTTTTGGCAGTTACTTCGTGAAAGTTCATTTTAATAGATTAAAATAAAAACTTCTTTGTTACAATTCACATGAGCTTTTATTATTTTTTAAACACTACCGGTTTCGGGAGAAGCAGTACCTCCCATCTTCAGGTGTAAATTTACACCTGAAGATGGGAGGTATTGCTTCTCCCGAAACCGGTAGTGTTTAAAAAATAATAAAAGCTCATGTGAATTGTAACAAAGAAGTTTTTATTTTAATCTAATGAAATTTTTGTGTTATAAAAAAAATTATAATTTTTCATAGAAATGATATTCCAATCAATATTTGATTGACACATCAAATTTGGTTGCTTAATTCTGGTAAGGACCTCGGTTTAATATTTCTCGGAAGTGGGTAATAATATGATGGAATTTGAACAGGAAATATGATGTACCTACATCAGCTGATTTACGTATTTGCAACCAAATTTTTTATTTGACAGGGAGACATCACACTTCATTTTGATTTTTGTCTGATAAGAGTTTGGCGCAATAGACCCTTACAAAAATATTTTTTATAAATGACTTCGGTGCTTAAGTGATATTCTCAGGGTGAAGCTGATATAACAATTGAACTATTTTTAAAGATCTATGAAATGCAGTTGTACCGGAGTTTCAAATTTATGTTATTCATGACTGGCATATGAAATGTCATTCTATGGTAAACTATGAATTCAGAAACAGCCCCTTCAGGGGCTAAGAAACCTCCACTTTTTTGCAGCTGTTAGTGTAGGGCCGGCCTCCTTACCTGTGAAAATAAATGGGTTCAACTCGCCACATGCGACCCCTTCGGGGATAACGCGGCAAGAAGTTACACTATATGTGTAGTTTAGTTGCGTTGCGTTTGCGTATATGCAATGTCTTTGGAGCAACGAGGAAGATTCTATGTAGGTTTGGGTAAATTGGCGTAGTTTTTTTCTTTATGTTGCTTCTTAAGTTCGGTCGTTAGTTCAGTTGATATATTGCTTGCATTCCATGTCAACAGTTGAGGTTTTAATCCCACAGATGGTGTGAGCAATGATATCCCAATTCAGCATTCATTTTGAGGTTTACACAGCCATCGCAATAAATAAGAACCAGCTGGGAAATCCCCAATTCAACTAAAGTGGTTTGCGTAAGGTGGACCCCTTACCGGTGAAAATAAATATGTTTAACTCGCCCTATGCAAGTCTTTCTGGGAGAACTGGGCTAGAAGGTACACTATATGTGTAGCTTAGTTGCATTGCCCTTGAAAGAAATTGGATAAAATATATCAACCTTATTTCTCTCAATTTTTCAGTGATTGTTTTACATAATCAATGCGACATCTCTGAAATTTTATTGTGTGAACGTAGGCATATCATACCTGTTCTATATATTATAATTTATAATCTAAGTTGCAAAGATGTATTAACATTTAAAGCTCATATCAAATGCATGCCCACAAACAGACACGTGTAGTTCGCGCTTAAAAATGCTGAATGTGTACTCAGAAATTAAATTCCCAACCTCAAATGATCATACACCCAGCAACTTTTGCCGATCTTTCCTGAAACAGGTGTGAAATTGGCAAAGTGAACCATTTTTTACAGTATGGGTGGTCAATCACATACCAAACTATAAGTCAAGGAACATATACAACAATCAACATTTTTAAATCACAAATCAAAAAATGTATAAACATCAAAACAAATACAGAATACAAAATTCTAATTAAAAAAGCCCCAGTCCTGGCAGCCAACATTACTGATCAACCGCCATTTCCTTCTGTCCTCACATACTTCTTTCATTGCATCCAGAGTCACAACCTTCTTCATACAAGCTCTCCTTTTACTATGACTCTTGATATCCCATTCACTTGCTATTTCGGGATTTTTTTCATGCTTTTCTAGGTCTTCCTCATATCACACCTATTTATTACATTATTTTGTAATTTATTAGGGAAAATATAAAAATACTATTTTTAAAAGTGTCGGCATGGCAACAGCTGTGTTCGCACGGCAAAGTCGTTCATTGCACCCTGCGCGGGGTGAACGACACTCCGGGCAGGGCGCTCTCTCTGTCTAGCACACGGCGCCGCGCATGCACCCGTCTCGCTCGCAAGCAACGACCTCTCTCCCGCTCTTTCTCCGACACAACTTTTCCCGACTTTTCAAAAAAAGAACGAAAATCGAAAGTTTGCGGGGATTTTCCGAGTTTTTTTCCCGAAAAGACGGGAAAACTTAATTAATCCATATTTCAGTATGATGATGGACTGACAAAGGGAAAAGAGGTAAGGGACGACCGAGTAAAGTATGGAGTGATCAGATTGAGGAGATTGTGAAATAATGGGATATTCAAAGTGAGCGTAAAAGAAGAAAATGCATAAAAAGGTGATGGATATGAATGAATTGAAAGAGGTACGTTAGTATAGGAAAATATGGAGGTAGCTCTGCAGAGGCTCTGGCCACCTCTAGCGGAATGGCGACAGAGTTACAGTTCAGACTCTGGATGAAATGAAGGAAGTATGCAAGGACAGAAAGAAATGGCGGTTGAAGTGCAATGCTGGCGGCTAGGACTAGGGTTTTTTTTAATTACAATTTTGTATTATGTTTTAGTTTTGATGTCATTACATTTTATTATTTGTTGATTTTAAAAATGTAATTTACTGTAGATGTTCCTTGACTTATTGGTTGGTATGCGGACCACCCATGCTGTAGAAAATTGTTCACTTTGCCAATGTCACCCCTGTTTCAGGGAAGGTCGGTAAGAGTTGCAGGGTGTATATTAATTTGAGATTTGGGTTTTTATATTGTAAGTCCACATGAGGCATGTTTAAGCGCGAACTTATACGTGTCTGCTAGTCCGAATTTTTTTACCACACGTTCGATTTTACTTTATACTTGCTAACTCCTTCTTGGACCGGTCCGTAGTCCAGTGGCAACACTTCGGACTCGTAAATGGAAGGTTGTGGGTTCGAATCCCGGCGGAGCAAAAAAAGTATACCATTTATATTTCCAAATGTGCTCTCCGCTGGGTTGAAAAATTCATAAACCTGTACCAAAGACCGGTCACTGAAAGGTCCATCCAACCTTACGACCACTGAATCTTTCTTGAGAATTGGCGCTTTCTACAGCGACGACCAAGCTCGCAGAGGGCTCTTGAGGTGTAATACACACAAAAGCAGCGCTCACCATATAAATCATCCTAATATTATTTATTTATTTTACTCCATTTGAATTTTAATTTGTTTATATTTTTTATTTTAGGAAATAACAAATTCATACATAGTTTTTAAAAACATGACTTTCAAAAACGCATGTCATGTGACACGAAGTTTGCTTATAACAGCACGCACGCGTTTGTTTGAACAAAATGCATGCAGAAAAAACAATTGAACAACAACAAAAACAAAACAACATTTAAAATGAAGTATATTGTGTGAAACAATGGACGAAATAAAATTATTATTGTAACAATGCGGAGAAATTTATAAAAGTCGTTATTGTAGTAAAAATGAAATTACATAGACGGTAAAAAGGAAATAGGGGATAAGCGACGTTTTGGTAAAAAAATGAGTTATGAGTGTTATCCCACTTGACATTTTCCGCTCTTTCTAATGCGCTCACTCCCATAGCTCTACGATGATTTTTTCGTTGTTTATGCCAGTATGGTATTAATTGGTTGGTATGAGGCTGACCACCCATACTGTAAAAAATGGTTCACTTCGCCCTGTGTCAGGGAAGGTCGGCAAAAGTTGTGGGGCTTATGTTCATTTGAGGTTTGTATTTTATTTGTAAGTACACATTCAGCATTTGTAAGCGCGAACTACACGTGTTGGTTTGTGGGCATACATCTGAGAGCTTTAAATGAATATACCCTTGCAACTTAGATTATAGATATATTATAGATTATAGATGCCCAAGCAAACACCTGCGTTTTCGAATCATGGTTTTTGTGTAATCGACAATAATTTAGACTTTTTTGGTCCTAAAGGCGCTTGTGACATAAAAAAACGTACTACATAGTAAAACCACCTCAATTGGAATGCCAATTTAATTCCTAAAATTTAGAGCCGTTTTTATATTTTTAGCGATATGATAGAAAATAAAAAAGTTGTGCCATTTTTCTGCAATCTCAAACTTTAAACTGCTCTCAACTCTCTCGCCTTTTGACCGTTGGCATGTTTTTTTATAGCATACCTACATTTTTACGCACGGACTTACCTACCCACTGTCATTTTGTCAATTTCTATATCGTGTAAACTCCCCACCATTGCAAAATGGAGGTCGTGGGTTCGAATCCCGACGGAACCCAAAAAACATACCATTTATTTCCTTAGATTTGCTTTCTTCACAAAAAAAAGTGTATGTTTCTTGACTTATAGGTTGGTATGCGGCTGACCACCCATGCTTTAGAAAATGGTTCACTTTGCCAATGACACCCCTGTTTCAGGTAAGGTCGGCAGGCGTTGTGGGTTCATTTGAGTTGTGGGTTTTTATATTGTAGGACTACATGCGGCATGTTTAAGCGCGAACTTAAACATGTCTGTTTTGTATATAATGTGAATTTCTAATGTTATTTATATTTTTCAACTTAGATTAGATTAGATTAGACACATACTCTTCTTTTATTCTCACTCTGCAGGTTCCATTCATTCGCAATCTCACCTATTTGGTCTATCCATTCCTTCCTCGGTATTCCCCTTCCACGCTTTCCTCTGACATTTCCTCTGTACACTTTCTTCGTTGGTCGTTCATAATCCATTCTTTCAAGATGTCCGAACCATCTCATTTTCCTGTTGTGTACTTTCATTCTCATATTCTCTTCTATACCACACTCGTTCATCCCCCAATCATAGCGGAATCTATCATTCAGTGTCTTTCCAGTCATTGCTCTCAGGAGAAGCCATTTCAACCGTACATGCTTAACTTACTCAAATCACATTCGTTAAGGCGTGTTATAAAGCTAAATCTGCCGTTTTTGTTTCTTACACTTTATGGTCTTAGCAAAATAGTTACAGTAATGAAAAAAATCAAGCATGTTTATTAATTTTTTATCTTTTTTATAAAGCTTAAACAAAATATATAACTTAAGAATTGCCACCACAAAAAAATATTTAAAAAAACGCGTTTTTTTTACATTTTTAGCTTTTTTTCGTGTGTGCTGTATTTTGGATCTTTTTTTTTGCTTTTTACTTACAGAACCATACATTGTTTAGGTTCAATAGTCAACATTTTTTCAATAATGTCAATAGTTTTTGAGTAAATATGGAAAAACTGTGTTCTTTGATTTAATTAAAATTTAATTCATTTAGTAGTTTCAGTTTTTCCATATTTACTCAAAAACTATTGACATTATTGAAAAAATGTTAAGTATTAAACCTAAACAATGTATAGTTCTGTAAGTAAAAAGCAAAAAAAAAATCCAAAATACAGCACACACGAAAAAAAAGCTAAAAATGTAAAAAAAACGCGTTTTTTTCAATATTTTTTTGTGGTGGCAATTCTTAAGTTGTATATTTTGTTTAAGCTTTATAATTAAGATAAAAAAATAATCAACATGCTTGATTTTTTTCATTACTGTAACTATTTTGCTAAGACCATAAAGTGTAGAAACAAAATTGGCAGATTTAGCTTTATAGGTAACACGCCTTAACTTACTCAAATCACATTCTTTAACTGTCCACGCCTCATTTTCATGTATCAATGTCGGTACCAATATGCCATTGCGTACCGCCAATCTCATATTATTTGTGAGTTTACTATTTTTCGCAATCCTGCCAATCGTTCCCATCACACTTCTTCCTCTTTTACCGCGCTTTTCCAATTCTTTGTCAGTTTCCCATTCGACTCAATTTGCTTCCCATCTGGGAATGTCTAATCTAATAATGAAAGAAGTATGTAAGGACAGAAGGAAATGGCGGTTGATCTGTAATGTTGGCGGCTGGACTGGATTTTTTTTAAATTAGAATGTTCTGTATTTGTTTTGATGTTTATACATATTTGTAATTTAAAAAATGTAACTTGTTGTATGTGTTCCATGACTTATAGGTTGGTATGAGGCTGACTACCCATACTGTATAAATGGTTCACTTTGCCCTTTACCCCTGTGTCAGGTAAGGTCGGCAAAAGTTGTGGGGCTTATGTTTATTTGAGGTTTGGATTTTATTTAAGTACACATTCAGCATTTGTAAGCGGGAACTACACGTGTTGGTTAGTGAGCATACATCTGAGAGCTTTAAATTAATATATCCTTGCAACTTAGATTATAGATAGACGGCAAGAGTTGCAGGGTGTATGTCCATTCGAGGTTGCATTTTTATATTGTAGGTCCACATGCGGCATGTGTAAGCGCGAACTTATACGTGTCTGTGAGAATGCACATAATGTGAATCCCCAATGTAACATATCTTTGCAACTTAGATTAGATTAGATTAGAATTGCGTCGCGTGCCTGGTCGTCAATCAGTAGAAGACTTCGTCGTTAGAAGAGAGAGAGGGGCAATGACTCTTGAATATAAACATTGCGTTTTAATGACAACCAACCATAGAGTTAAAATATTTCTGGAGACGAAACGAGCTTACGGCAATGTAACATCCTCTTCTCCAGAAGCTTCACTGGCTCCAAATACCGGAGCGCATCGAGTTCAAAGAGTGCACGATGGTCCACAAAGCTTTATTTGGAAAAACACCCAAATATCTCGCTGATCTAATCAAACCAGTCACCCTCGGCAAAAAAAGCCTTACACTGCGCTCGGCTGAGACTGGAGCCAAATCAAGGATTGAAGAACCTATAAGAAGAGTTAACACAATATTTGGAGAGCGTGCATTTGCAGTTGCTGGCCCTCTGGCCTGGAACCACCTGCCACATCATGTGAGAGAGCTAGAGGACCATGGAAAGTTCCGGTATGCACTGAAGACAAGCAAATTTCTGGCATCGTTTGCAACAGCGCCCTTGGAGTGACTACATCACGAAACGGCGCTATAAAGAAATCATCAACTCATCATCATCATCATCATCAACATACCATGTGAGGGTTTTTCTTTATTTCTTCAATAAGGATCTTCAATGAGGTGTTTGGCCGTGCTCCGAAGAATTCTTCATCGCAGATTATGACTTTGCTTGAGTGCAGAGCGACAGGAACCATATCACTTACAAAAGAGGATAATGAACCAAAACTTTATAAACACTTTTATTTATCCACAATCACAATATACATAATATATCAGTGGCGAAGGGTGCCATACAAGCCGGTTCCCATCGGCTTCTCTTTTAAAATGATGTAACAAAGCAGTTAAAAAATATAGGCACAAAGTAAAAAAATACATTTTGAATTGTTTGTGTATTAACATTGTGAAAATTCATATTCAATAATATTTTATTTAATTGAAGGATTCAAATCAAAACACTGTTTTGTATTTTCACTATTATAATTATTTATTATTTAATTTTACTAACGCTGTAAGGCTGGATGGACCTTTGGTGACCGGTCATTGGTAAAGGTTTATGAATTTTTCAACCCAGCGAAGAGCAAATTTGAAAATATAAATGGTAGGTATATTTTTTGTGCTCCGCCGGGATTCGAATCAACAACCTTCGATTCAGAGTCTGAAGTGCTACCACTGAACTACGGACCGGTCTAGCGCTATTCTACTAAATTCCTTTCGACCTTGGTATGGGGGATGTTAACGTCAGGCTTGAGCGCAGAGATGACACCAATTGTGTTACTCTCACTGCCTTGCTTGCGGACTATGGCTGCAGACAGTGGGTAGATGCTCCCACTCATGATGCGGGTGGCCTACTGGATGTGGTCATCACTAGACAGGAGGATGCTCCTTTGAAAACAGAGGTAAGAGATGTGGGTTTGTCGGACCACAGGTTGGTGGTGGTACGTTTAAATCTAGGACGACCTGTTCCTGTATACAGGAAAATTACCTCCAGGTCCTGGAACAAATTTAAGATCGATTTCTTCAAAATGGATTTATCTCTATCGCCGATCTGTTGTCCGGAAACCTACGTCTCAATGCACCCAGACACATTAGTTGGGCTGTACAATGACACCATGAAAAGTTTAATAAATCTGCATGCTCCCATTACAATCAAACATGTTAGGGAGCGGAATAGTGCTATCTGGTTTGATAGTGAATGCAGTGCGCTGAAACGCAAAATGCGACAAGCAGAGCGTAATTTCAGGAGCGGCAAGCCAGGTAGCACTAGAGAAATGTGGATAATTGCACAGGGTCTGTACAGGTCAGCTATCCTCCAGAAAAAGTCCCAGCATTATTGTACCATTATTGCTAGTGAAAAATGTCCACAGCGTTTATGGAGACTTCTGGAGAACGTGTCTGGTGGTGCCCGGGCCGGTGCGGGTCCGGTGACGACTGCTGGTGATCTCGCTGCTTACTTTCAAAGTAAAATACCGACCAGATATTCTCCCCTAGGGGTTAGTCCTGGTTCTCTGGGAATTTTGTGTAATTCACAGCTTGAAGTGCTTGGGCTGACCTCTATTGAAGAGGTGACGCGAGTTGTAGCGGGATCGCCAAATAAGCAGTGTGATCTGGATCCTGTGCCGACGTGGGTACTAAAAGAGTGCATTCTTTTAGTGGCTCCATTTATTGTTAGGTTTATCAATGGATGCCTAATGGATGCCACTATCCCCTCCTTTTTAAAGGAAGCGCAAATAACGCCAATATTAAAAAAGCCAAATCTCGATCCTAACGATCTCTCCAATTTCAGGCCGGTGTCAAACTTACCGTTTCTGTCTAAGGTACTGGAGCGCATTGTCTCTGATCGGCTGGTATCTTATCTGAGTGCTAACGATCTGATGCCTAAGAGGCAATCAGCCTATCGAAAATATCATTCGACTGAAACTGGCTTACTGACGGTGGTCTCAGATCTGATATCGGCAGTGGATTGCGGAGATCTTGCTCTCTTAGCGCTTCTGGACATGAGTGCGGCGTTTGACACCGTATGTCATGATATTCTGATAAGGAGGTTGGAGGGTTCGTACGGCTTGAGGGATAAGGCGCTGGCGTGGTTCTCCTCCTACTTGGCGGATCGCAAGCAGGTAGTGCGTACTTGTGACTGTGTCTCACCTTCCTATTCGCTGATCTCCGGGGTGCCGCAGGGGTCTGTACTGGGACCGATCTTGTTTATTTTATACACTGCTGACATTGAGAGTATAGTTGAGAAATGGGGCCTCATTACACATGCATATGCAGATGACTGGCAAATTTACTCTCAGTGTCAGCCACATATGGCACAAACTCTCAGTAACAGGGTGGCAGCTTGCATTGCGGAGATTGGTGAATGGATGACAAGCAATGGCCTAATCCTTAACATGGGTAAGACAGAAGTGATGTGGGCGGCTACAACCAGGCGTGATCATCTTTTGACAACTCGAGTACCACTCTCTATTGGGGGAGAGCTGATTCAGCCCTCCGACTCAGTCAGACTTCTAGGAGTCACACTGGATCGGAACCTCACAATGGGAGAGCAATTGAACTCGACTGTATCTTCCTCATTTTTTGAACTTCGCCAGATAAAGGCGATCAGGAGATGTTTACCGTCGGGAGCAGTCAAGACCCTGGTGAATGCCTTTGTGATGTCACGAGTTGACTATTGCTCAACGCTGTACATAGGTCAGCCGAAAAAGCAGTTCAACCGTCTTCAGTCTGTGCTGAATTCAGCGGCAAGACTCATATTCGGGATGTCTAAATTTACTCGCATTACTCCATTGTTAGGGAAACTGCATTGGCTTCGTTTTCCGGAGAGGGTGGTCTACCGTGTTTGTCTGATGGTGTATAAGGCTGTAAATGGTACAGCTCCTTCATATTTGGCTGACATGTTTACACCCGTTGAGAGGGATTTGAGGCGCCAAACGCTCAGATCTGCAGGGGATGGCGTGGTGGACTTGGTTCAGCCACACCGTCAGACACGCACTAATTTTGGGGACCGTGCTTTCCGGTTTGCGGGACCAATGGAGTGGAACAGACTGCCACCTAATGTGAGGAAGGCAAAGACTGTTGGTGTCTTTAAAGGAGCACTAAAGACACATCTTTACAAGAAATCTTATCCGTGATTTGAGAGGGCCCTTGAGGTGTGACACACACAAAAACGGCGCTCTTTAGTTATGTGTACATTAAAATAAATTATCCTTATATCTATATATATATTCGGCGGTAGTCCCATTTCAAATGCTTCCAGTCTGTTCATTGGGCTGACAATCTCACATCCATAAATACAACAGACTTCATATACTTACTTAGGTACTTTACTTTCTTCGGCTCATAAGCCTTGAAGGCTCAGGGCCTCCCGCACCACAATCCTCCAGGACTCTCTGTCTTGCGCTGCTTCCCTCCACGGTCCCTTCACTCCCAAAACTTCGGCGTCGGCTTCGACGTTGTCTGCCCACCGCATCCTAGGACGTCCGAGTGGTAGACTTTATATAGCAGAGGTGCCCAAACGGTCGATCGCGATCAACCCCCCCCCCCCGTCAACAACAGAATTTTTATGGGCAAAAGTATATATCGATCTCCTATTCATAAATTTTTGCTAAGTCGATCTCCTCAAGAAAAAGTATGTGCACCCCTGTTATATAGCATTTGATTTATTCTTTGGTGAAGCTTCATATTGATTATTTGAAAAATAAACGACGAGAAAACACAAGCTTTTAACTTAAAATGTCAATTAATGTAACATCAAAACAAATGTAGAATACAAAAAAAAAAAAAAATTAAAAATAAAAAACAAATTGTATAAGGCTACGGGGCGAGTAAAATTTAATAATGTACGACCGGTTTCGGAAACAATGTTTCCATCATCAGGTACAAAATATTATATATTATATATCCATCATCAGGTACAAAATATATATATATACAGGTAGTATAATATTTTGTACCTGATGATGGAAACATTGTTTCCGAAACCGGTCGTACATTATTAAATTTTACTCGCCCCGTAGCCTTATACAATTTGTTTTTTATTTTTAATTTTAATTTTTTTAAAATGAAAGGTTACAAAGTGAATGCCTCATCAATTCTATAATCTATAATCTAAGTTGCAAGGATATATTCATTTAAAGCTCTCAGATGTAAGCCCACAAACCAACAAGTGTAGTTCGCGCTTACAAATGCTGAATGTGTACTTACAAATAAAATCCAAACCTCAAATGAACATAAGCCCCACAACTTTTGCCGACCTTCCCTGAAACAGGGGTAACATTGGCAAAGTGAACCATTTTTTACAGTATGGGTGGTCAGCCTCATACCAACCTATAAGTCAAGGAATATTAATAATGGTAGAATACAAAATTCAAATTAAAAAAACCTTAGTCTTAGCCGCCAACATTACAGATCAACCGCCATCTCACTGTTGAAATAAATAGAATAGGTATTTCTTTATCGAGGTGTGTAAATACCTGACCTTTATTTTGTATCATCACTCAGTTATTAATGATGTAAGTTACCCTTGTGTAGATTAATAATATCTATTGATAAACAATTACTAATCATTCATATTGACGATTGTTAGTCAAGATAACATTGCGCTCCCACAGTTCTTGTTTATCGTATACGCCAATCTATAATCTATAATCTAAGCTGCAAGGATATGTAAACATTTAAGGCTCATATGAAATGCATGCCTACAGACAGGCACATGCAGGTTCGCGCCTACACATTCTGCATGTGTGCATACAAATAAAGAAAGCCTCACATGGACATAAACCTTGCAACTACTGCCGCCGTTCCCTGAACCGGCGTGGCATTGGCCAATCTTGTCAAATATGACTTTTTCATGCAGTTGTCTTAAGAATCAAATTCTACACAATCTGAGCTAAGAAAAACCGTAAAACTCGATAATGTGAGAGTTGTTTTAAATATTTTAAAAATAAATTTCTTGTTTTCATAAGACACATTGGTCCAGTACACATGCAAACATTGCTCATGTAAATTTTTCTCATTGGCGTATACGGTAAACAAGAACTAAGGCAGCGAGGTAGATATTTGTACGAATTATTACTTAATACCATAACCGGTCCGTAGTCTAGTGGTTAACACTTCTGACTCGTAGATGGAAGGTTGTGGGATCGAATACCGCCGGAGCACAAAAAATGTACCATTTATATTTTCAAATATGCTCTTCCCTGGGTGAAAAATTCATATACCTTTACCAAAGACCGGTCACTGCAGGTCCATCAAGCCTTATAGCAACTGGGTCTTGCTTGAGAATTGGCGCTTCCTATAGCGACGACCAAGCTCGCAGAGAGCTCTTGAGGTGTGATTCACACAAAAACAGCGCTCACCAAATAAATCATCCTAATATTATTATTAACCTATTATCTATCTATTATCAATATTACTGTAAAAAATTATTTAGTTAAAAATTTACTCGGCACATTAAATCTGGGAGAAAAAATGTGATGTCAATGGGCCGGGCTGTTAAAGAAAAGGCAAATAAATATTTTTTTATATGTTGCTATGGACCGCAGTCCCGTGTAAGTGTGCCGTTTGCCCGCCGTGAAAAAATCTAAATTCAAATTTCTGTCTATTACTCAACGAAATCTGTAAACTGTGATTCAAAACTATCGCCTAGAGTGCCTGACGTGAATCGAACTTGTACTGTTTTATTTAAAACATACTCTACTCAAATAACCATCGCCGTTTCCATTCGGTCATAGCTTACTTAGTAAGAAGAAGAAGAAGACTTCAGAATTGAATATCTATCAGTCTGGAATAACGACATCTATGTTTGAGTAGTGAAACAAAAATACTACCTACTTAAGAACTAACGAGAAAGGTTTCCCTGCTAAATAATAATTTTCAAAACAGTGTCCCAAGTACTCTATGGTCCCAAGTATGAAATATCGCGTAGACTCACCTCGATTGCGTAAATCGAAAAAATGTATGAAAACTAAATCACTCTCTAGGATTGCCGTCGTATATTCTATACAATAATGATTGACACAATCGAGGTGAGATTTATAGGCATTGATTTCTACTCGAGGTTCCTTGACTTATAGGTTGGTATGAGGCTGACCACCCATACTGTAAAAATATGGTTCACTTTGCCTATGTCACTCCTGTTTCAGGGAAGGTCGGCAAAAGTTACAGGGTTTATATTATGTTCATTTGAGATTTGGTTTTATTTTGTACCTAAGTACACATTCAGCATTTGTAAGCGCGGACTAACAAGTGTCTGTTAGTGAGCACGCATTTGATATGATTTATTTGGTGAGCGCTGCTTTTGTGGGAATCACACCTCAAGAGCCCTCTGTGAGCTTGGTCGTCGCTGTATAAAGCGCCAATTCTCAAGCAAGACCCAGTTGCTGTAAGGCTGGATGGACCTTTAGTGACCAGTCTTTGGTAAAGGTATAAGAATTTTTCAACCCAGCGACGAGCATATTTGAAAATACAAATGGTATATTTTTTGTGCTCCCCGGGATTTCAACCCATAGCCTTCCATTATGAGACAAAATTGTTAACCACTAAACTACGGATCGGTAAAATTTTATGTATTTAAATATATATTTTTTCCTGAGAACTATATAATTTGTCTAAAATATGAACATGTTAATTATTTTTAATGTCTATGCATTTTTCATGATTAGGAGACCGCGCTTTCGCCGTTGCGGGGCCGTCCACTTGGAACCAGCTGCCTCCTGAAGTGCACGCCAAGGAAGGGATCGAGAGCTTCAAGAAGAGAATGAAGACCCATTTCTTCACCGCTGCGTCAAGTCTGATAGCGCCCTTGCAGGGACAGTAGTCACGAAACGGCGCTATACAAATTATCATCATCATCATTAGAAGAATTTGCATGCTTTGTCAATCTCAACATTTGAATTGATTATTTGTTTTTTTAAAAACCAATTACAAATTAAACACTGTTTCTTTTCACACAATATATCAATTTATTTCAATTATAAATTACTAACATTTAAACAACCATTTCCACACATCTCCAACGCTTCAATTTGTCTCTCCAGTGCCTGCGTGAGAGTCCATCCCTCCATACCATCCCTCCATACCATACAGAGCAGTTGGGAAGACATAGCACCTCACTATGCGCTTCCAGAGTTCAAGGCTCAAAGCTAGGGTCCATGAAACTCCTAAAATCGATGGGTATGTTTTTGTTTTTCTTCATGAAATTACTTCTTAAGCTAACATCACATTAAACTATCAACAATGACATTTTCCAAGATAGAAAAGTTAGTTCTGATTTTAACCACATTCAGTTTAAAAGCTGTGTCAACATATCCGTGGCATCTAATCCATGTTAAAAGTTACATCAATTTATTTCCTTACACAAAAAAACACCAGGGCTGGAAGTCTCATTGCCACGGTAATTCTTACCTGCCGATTATCGGTAATATTTGCATGACGCCTAATCAGCTGTTCACTTGCGGGCATCTTGGACTGACAGGTCTTCATACAAATATTATCGATATACTGAGGAGCCTGAGTGAGAGGGGGCTCACTCTGCGATCTGCCAACAGTGCTCTTACCTCTGTCAGTACACAATGCAGAAAAAGATGCACAGCGGAGACCGCGCTTTCGCTGTTGCGGGACCGTCCACTTGGAACCAGCTGCCTCCTGAAGTGCCCGCCAAGGAAGGGATCGAGAGCTTCAAGAAGATGATGAATTGATGATTTCTTTATAGCGCCGTTTCGTGATGTAGTCACTCCAAGGGGGCTTGTGCAAATTATGCCAGAAATTTGGTTTTCTTCAGTGCTTTCCGGAACTTTCCATGATCCTCTAGCTCTCTCACATGATGTGGCAGGTGGTTCCAGGCCAGAGGACCAGCAACTGCAAATGCACGCTCTCCAAACATTGTGCTAACTTTTCTTATCGGTTCTTCAATCCTTGATTTGGCTCCAGTTTCAGTCGAGCGCAGTGTTAGGCTTTTTTTGCCGAGGGTGACTGGTTTGATTAAATCAGCAAGATATTTGGGTGTTTTTCCAAATAGAGCTTTATGGACCATCTTGCACACTTTAAACTCGATGCGCTCCGGGATACGGAGCCAGTGAAGCTTCTCGAGAAGAGGAGTAATGTGAGTAAATTTTGACTGACCAAGAAGGGAATGAAGACCCATTTCTTCACCGCTGCGTCAAGCCTGATAGTGCCCTTGCAGGGACAGGAGTCACGAAACGGCGCTCTACAAATCATCTTCATCATCATTATCATGCGGTAGGTAAGAATCACTGTGGTGATGAGACTTCCAGCCTGATTAAATACAAAATTGTTTCAAACATAGCCAGAATATTACATTTAAATTCACAAAGATTCATGTGTTGCCGGGTGTTCCGCCATTTATATTGCTGTCGTTCATGATGACATCATTATTGTTGGACGGGGGCGCTGTGGAGGGCCTCAGCGTGCCCGGGGTGCCTGTGCCTGCTCCCCTAGCCCCCCCCGCGCCCGCCACATCCAGCATGGGGTACTCCGCCCCCAGGTCTTCCTCTTCGTCTTCATCATGGGAGTCTTCTGTGTCGTCGGAATCATCGTTGCCTGAAAAAGGATAGACGTTATTGACATAACTATCACTTTTTTCGGGCTATGTAGCTGTGGTTTGGTTGATTCTTTCCGGACAGTTTCGCCCATTGCTCTGATAGCAATTATCAGCTGTTAGCCAGTCGCTGTGATCTTCTTACAGGAAAACTGCGGTAGCTTGCCATAGACAAAGCTGTTCATGGCTTCACCAGAGCCCTGCCTCTTCGGGTTCTACTATTTTAATAACTGCATTATAATACTCTTTACCTTCTTCTTCATCAGTTTCTGGTTCCTCCTCCATGGGCTCCGGCGCAGTCTTTCCCAAAGGATTCACATCGGCAAACCGCTGAGCAACAGAAGTCAGCTGCAAGCAAGGCAAGCGAGTCAAAAACTTCTATCTATAATCTCTATATTCAATTAATTATCTTAGTTGTGAGGATGCATCGACATTTGAGGTTCATATTTAATGCTTGCCTACAAGCAGACACATTTAACTTTAATATTTTTAAGGGTTTGGTGGTTTACACAGTGAAAGTCAATTGTATATTAATTAAAATAACAAAGTTTTAATTCACTTTTAATCATTTTATTTCTGTCTGTCCTGATGATGCCTTGTAAGCGAAAATAAAATTATAAAAAGTGAATTAAAACTTTGTTATTTTAATTAAAATACATTTAACTTTGCTAATCTAATCCAAGTCGCAAAGATATGTAACATTGGGGATTCACATTATATGCATTTTCAACAGCAGACACGTGTGGCTTCACGCTCAAACATGCCGCATGTGGACTTACAATATAAAAACCCAAATCTCAAATGAACATACACCGATACACCCTGCAACTCTTGCCGACCTGCTCTGGAACAGGGGTGACAATAAACTTTCTATCTATCTAAATAACCAACCAATATTATTATATAGGTTGCTCATCATTCCTGCTCATAGCTCGGTCGATAGCTCAATTGGTAGAGTGCTTTGCATTCCATGCCGTGAGCTTGGGGTTCGAATCCCACCAAGAGTGTCATAAATGATTTTCCGTTTCGGTGTTTATTTCAAACCGCAAAATAAAATATCGGCAAGGTTTACTCAGAATTCACAAGAAATGAGTACCAACCCGCTCGGGAGCTGGGAAACCCCCCACTTCACTGAAGTGGTTCGCGTAAGGCCGGCCCCTTCTACAATCTATAATCTAAGCCGCAAAGATATGTCAACATTTAAGGCTCATATTAAATGCATGCCCACAGACAGGCAAATGTAGGTTCGCGCCTACACATTCTGCATGTGTGCATACAAATAAGCAAAACCTCACATGAACATAAACCTTGCAACTCCTGCCGCCACTCCCTGAACCGGGGTGGCATTGGCAAAAGTGAACCGATTTTTACAGCACGGGTGGTCAGCCTCATACCAACCTATCAGTCAAGGAGCCCTATCAGTCAACCTGTATAAATAAATAGGCTCACTCGCCATATGCGACCCCTTCGGGGATAACGCGGCAAGAAGTTACTCTATATGAGTAGCTTGGTTGCGAATTGCTTAACTGCTAAGGCCCCTACAGCTTGCCGACCACTGATTAGCTTGACTAGACTTATGACATCGGGAGAAATTTGAAACATTATTCCCAATCCATAATAACATAACCCCAAAATATCGTTCCATTTTCAAAAGTTTCAGCCTACACTGGAACTTTAACATTTACATTCCAAATTCAAAAACTGCAATCAAATTCGAATCGACCAACGAACAATCCATTATTTTATGGCTGTAAAGCAATAAATTAATATTCACCCAGCTCTGATATCTTTGCTCGGCTATCCCGACTTCCGTCTCCTCATCACAAGGACTGTCGGCGCTGAACCACCGGGAGTCCACGAGGCGAGGAGTCAGACTAGGAAACGGTACATTCGGTAAATTCATTACGACATAAAAATAATCTAAGCTAAAAAAGTTCTTAAAATTTTTGCACTGTTTTGCACAACCACATGCACAACTGTCAAAACTCACAACATCTAGGGTTAACAGCAGTAAAATTGAAATACCCTATAAGGGAGAATATTTATGGTAGGTATTCTAATATGGCTTTGAAACTTTGAAACAATAACTGTCGGTGTTATGGCCGCGGGGTCAAGTCGGATTATTTGGAACCGGATAACGTTGATTCGAATCTCGCGACGATAACTTCGACCCTGGTTCAACAGATGCCATTGCATGCACATAAGCTTCTGCTTTCGCATAAAGACAACTCGCTGCCTTAGTTCTTGTTTATCGTAAACGCCATTGAGAAAATTTTACATGAGCAATGTTTCCATGCGTACTGGACCGATGTGTCTTATGAAAACAAGAGATTTATTTAAAAAAGATTTAAAACAACTCTTACATTATCGAGTTTTACGGTTTTCTTTAGCTCAGATTGTTTAGAATTTGATTCTTAAGACAACTGCATGAAAAAGTCATATTTGACAAGATTGGCGTACATACGATAAACAAGAACTGGGGGAGCGAACTGTCCCGGCAAAATAGGTTGGTGGATTGCATTCCTTTCCACAAATCTATTAAAAAAAAAAAAAAAACTACAGACCTACATGGCTCAAAATGAACATGGTAAAAGTCGTAATTAACACCGCCATCTTGTATTATGTCGCTTTCGATAGTTCAATGCGATTTTAACTGAGTGTACGGCCATACATACCTACTCATAATTTTTGGATTTAAAAAAAAAAAGTTTTATTCCACTCCTAATAAAAATAATAAAAATCCCATCAATGATGAAGTTGACATAAATGCTACATTATGTACTCACTTTTTACATATATTTTTTCAATTAGGTATTTGCCCTGTTTTCAAACTTTGAGTAAGTACAGTAGCTGGTTGTAAATCATGAACTCCATAGCCCTGGGTGAGCCTTGGCTGAATTCAGGATTCTCCTTCACTCTCGCCTGTCCATCGCTTTTGGTCTACAGCTATGTATATTTGTCAAAGCTCCATCTGTGTAGCATGGCTGCGTCGACTCCGTCTATCCATCACATTTTTGACCTTCCTGTTTTCTTTTGGCCTCTTTAATACGTAGTATTATAGTATACTTATCTATGGGCCTCTTAGTGCTGAGGGTGTCAGGTGCTTAATGGTGTTTGAGTCATCCATTCAGCGTTCTAATGGAATCAGCACAAATTAAATGCAACTAAGCTACACATATAGAATAACCTCTTGCCTGCGTTATCCCCGAAGGCGATTCGGGACCTATTTATTTTTACTGATAAGGGGGCCCGCCTCACACTAACCACTTTCAGTTGAAGTGGGGGTTTCCCAGTTCCCGGGGGGAGCTGGTTCTCATTTCTTGTCAAGGCTGAGTAAACTTTGAGATCGAATCCTTGCTCTCGGCATGGAATGCAAGCATTCTACCAATTGAGCTATCAATATTTTTTTAAGAGCTTGGTCGTCGTCGCTACAAAGCGCCAATTCTCAAGCAAGACCCAGTTGCTGTAAGGCTGGATGGACCTTTGGTGACTGGTCATTGGTAGAGGTTTATGAATTTTTCAACCCCAGCGAATTTGAAAATATAAATGGTATATTTTTTGTGCTCCGCCGGGATTCGAACCCACAACCTTCCATTCAGAGTCCGAAGTGTTACCACTGAACTACGGACCGGTCTTAGAAATTAATAAATAAATCAATTAGATTTTGGCAAATGTCACACTTATGAAACTGTGGTCCTTAGCAACCAATTACAATATATTTGGTTCCCTTTTCCCATTGATCTAAATAAAAGATCAGTATGGAGCAACATGGAGAGCCCGGGCCAACATGCTGACCTGGGGATTTCTGGGACGGGAGGACTCTACACTATGTGAGTGTGGAGCTCAGCAAACTATGGAGCACCTGCGGTGTTGTCCTTCCTGTCCGACAAGCTGCTCCATGGATGATCTCTTTGCGGGAAACCAAAGAGCTGTAGACATTGCTCATTACTGGGCCAATACGGTGTGAAGCTGACACGAAGAAGAAGAAGTATGGAGCAGTACTCATGTGACAACAATAGATTAAATAAAAAATTTAATTAAACAAACAAAAAATTAGAAATAAAACACTGCAATAGGAAAATGTACATTTATTTTCATCTATTGATTTACAGATGGCAAAATAAAATATACTAGAAACAGAAATTCAAAACTGGGTTATAGAATAGTTACTGGTTTAGAGGAGAGCTTAATTTTTATTTATTGATATAAACAAGAATAAATAGCAAATAGTTTAATATTATGCTTGAGCATCCGGTACGTAGAAATTTTAAAATGTAAGCTGTCCATGATAACAATAAATTAATTTAAACATTAACCGATGTAAACACTAAATGAGAATGAAAGAAAAACATAGAGTTTAAATCTATTTACATGTTATAGGCCTGCCATCTACGGCTGAATTTAGTTAAATAACTAATCAACAAACATTCTCAAAGATATCTGTACCCTTAGTACGAGTTGCAAAACTTGAGTAATGTAAAGTTTACAGCAATTATTAAAGAGTGATTTCCCTAAAAATCTGCCATTTTTGTTTGTTTGAACTCGATTTTCTTCATCACTGTAACTCTTTTGCTAAGACCACAAAGTGTAAGAAACAAAAACGGCAGATTTTGGGAGAAATCACTCTTTTAATATTTTCCGGAAACTTTACTTCTCTCAAGTTTTGCAACTCGTACTAAGGGTACTGGTCCCTAAATAAAACTACAATTTAATCTATTTCAGGGAAATCCTCAGGGAAAATTTTAATGTCAAGAGGCAACATTACAACATAATAATTTTGAAAAAGGAATAAAAGTATCATTACAATGAAATTTTGAAATTAGAATGAAAGCAGAAAAGATGGCCGACATCATTGTGTAGTAATAAAGCAAAAATCGAAAAACAGATTTTCTTTACAAGTTAGTTTTCTCGGGCACTTTCAGAGTGTTATTACACCATTTTCAAAGGAACAACGGACAAAAAAACATAATATCTAAAAGTACAATTGTGTATTCAGGAGAAAGTTTTTGTTATATTTTTAAAAGGCAGCTTATTAGTGACCCAAAAATGTCCTCGCCATACTCACAAAGATCAGCGGTTTCTCCTTTAGCTCAGGCGCTGCGAGTGGTGTTGGTACATCAAACCATGATCTTGAAACACGCAGGCAATAAACAATCTATATGACGCTTAAAATAAGATTTCTTTCACCATTTTATGTCCACCTTGATTTAAACATAAATCCTTAAATTTACATGAAGTGCTCGCGGTAATAACCGGTGGTATTTTATGAAAAATAATAAATTGTCGGTGCCATCTTTGAACCGTGAGTATCGACTAAATGCTGTAATCTAGAAAAATTCCCTGATAATTGAGAATTTACTATGGGCGACACCACATAGCTAAAGGAATATTGTTGATGTTCAGAGTTCAGACCTCATTACAGAAACTGGCAACAATTTCACGAGTCTAAAATGCTCTTTTTTTTAAATGTCATCAATGTTTATAGGTACATTTCATTATGAGATAAATACTATTTGACGGCTTTCTATTTTGTTTACTTCTCTTCTTATTCTTACATTTTGGAATTAAGAAGTGAGCTATTTTAGTCAATTGGTTCTAATAAAATGGAATTAATTTTGTGTCTGGTAGAAATAACTGGCAATTTTAAATTGATGGAAAGCGTAGAGTATGTTAGTGTTATTATATATTAAATATATACTGGCTTTTCAATTTTTAGTTTAGTATTTTTTAGCAGTAAAACTAGAAGGAAACAAAATATTTTGCGACAAAATGCTAGAAAAGCATAACTTAAATAATATAAAGTAGAAATATGCAGGTTTTTATTTAAATTATGCCTAATTTAACAATTTTCAGTATAAAATTGCATCAAGATTGTCAGCCATATTGCTTTTTATGTCAGGCAGGAAAGTGCTTACAGGAAAGCAGTGATTTAAAAAAAGAACAGTGTTGTCATAACCAGTAAATTTCCCTATGGTTTCAAATGCGCAATATTATATATTTTTAACATTTTATTCAAATAATAAATTTTTGACACTCCCTTTGAAGCATTTATTTCATTAAGTTTGTCTTTGTTCTTAGGATATTGCAAATCATTGATGTAGATCGATAGTATGAGCGCGCTAGATCAGCTACGCCTTCACCACCTTCTCGCTTTTCAATGATTTATCGTTTCATTTATTTTATAATGGAAGGTCGGCAAGAGTTGCAGGGCTCATGTTCATTTGAGATTGGGTTTTTATATTGTAGGTCCACATGCGGCATGTGTTAGCGTGAACTTATAGGTGTCTGCTTGCGAGAAAGCATTCAATATGAATCTTAATTGTAATATACCTTTGCAACTTGGATTATAGATAGACTTGGCTAGGATACTAGGGAGTATGCTAACAAATCTTTTTTTATTGGTTGCTAAGTACCCTAGACCTGCAGTGTTACCCTGCTGATTTTTTTTTTACTTTTTCTCCCCCATTTCAACTGAAAGTGGTTGGCGTGAAGCCGGCCCCCTTATCCGTAAAAATAAATAGGTCCCGAATCGCCACATGCGACCCCTTCGGGGGTTACGCAGGCAAGAAGTTAAACTATAAGTGTAGCTTAGTTGCGTTTAGTGGTAAGTTCATTACAAATATTTGTTCTACAAAACGATAATAACAAACAAAATATAATGTTACAAGAGGTAAGAGGTTGCACTATATGTGCAACTTGGTTACGAGCTATGACATGTTCTTTTTTGGAATTAAATTTGAATTTTGGCTGTTCGTAAATTTGTATGGCTCTTTATACAGCATATTTGTTGAAGAATTTTGTATACAAAAAAATAACACAAAGATTACTCAAGATGATATGATACACTCAAATGAAAAAGACATAAAAACAAAGAATTGTATTTAATTACAATATATTATGCTTAAAAAACTAATTAATATACCTTATATATAATATATCTATATATAGTTACTATGCACTAGCAAATTGTCAAGTCACAAGCGATCAAAATTGGTTGCGTTCTGTCGCTTCAAATGTTACTAACATTGTTTATTTTTTATTTTCTTGCCGGCAAAAAAGAAAGTCTTGCTTTGATACAATTTCACCTTCTCACTGTTATGGCGGTTTTGTTTTTAGCTTTTACCCAATAGAAAGCAACTCTGCAGAGGCTCTGGCCACCTCTAGCAGAATGGCAACAGAGTTACAGTTACAGTGTACATAATGCAAATTGAAAATAAAATGCGACATAAATCAAACATTAAAAAAAAATAACACAAATTAAATGGGAAAGTAGAATGCAAATGAAAAAATGAAATAAGATGAAAGAAATAATTTTGTGATAAATGTATATCACATAAAGTCTAACTGGAAAAAAAGGTTTTATTATTTTAAGGATGTTCACCCTAGCTGACATTTTGCTACACACTGGGGTTGCGACTTCAATAAATCATTAAACTTACTGTAAATCATATATTTTTAAGTGCATATCTGTTCACACAGTGAAAGTCTATTGTATTTAAAAAAAAGAAACAATTGGAAAAACAAAGTTTTAATTCATTTTTTATTTTATTTTTTGCTCAAACGTTTTAAGCTTACTTTTTTTTTTATACTTATAATATTTGTAACAATTATGCTCCTGAAGATGCCTTATTTTCTTGGACCGGTCCGTAGTCCAGTGGCAACACTTCGGACTCGTAAATAGAAGGTTGTGGATTCGAATCCCGGCGGAGCACAAAAATATATCATTTATATTTCCAAGTGTGTTCTTCGCTGGGTTGAAAAATTCATAAAACCTTTACCAAAAGACCGGTCACTGAAAGGTCCATCCAACCTTACAAAAACTGGGTCTTGCTTGAGAATCGGCGCTTTCTACAGCGACGACCAAGCTCGCAGAGGGCTCTTGAGGTGTCTAATCTAATCTAAGTTGCAAAGATATGTTACATTGGAGATTCACATTACATACATTCCTACAACCAGACACGTACAAGTTCACGCTTGCACATGCCTCATGTGAACCTACAACATAAAAACCAAATCTCAAATGGACATACACCCTGCAACTCTTGCCGTCCTTCCCTGAAACAGGGGTGACATTGGCAAAGTGAAACATTTTTACATCATGGGTGGTCAGCCGCATACCAACCTATAAGTCAAGGAATTCCCAAAATAAATCATCCTAATATTATTATTATCATTAGAAGAAAACGTTTGAGCAAAAAATAAAATAAAAAGTGAATTAAAACTTTGTTTTTCCAATTGAATTTAAAAAAAATACTGTAAATCATTTAAAGGAGATGAAGCATTAGGAATCTTAAGGAAAAGCCTCGGTTATGTGACAGAATGAAAAACTGTATAACAATCATATAAATAGCAGTGAAAGGACCGTAAATTGAGCAAAAAAATAACATTATAGATTGTCTGTTTGGGTGATGAACGAGCGTGGTATAAAAGAGAATTTAAGAATTAAAGTACCAAAAAGAACAATGAGATGGTTCGAACATCTTGAAAGAATGGATGATGAACGACTAACAAAGAAAGTGCACAGAGGAAATGACAGAGAAAAGCGTGGAAGGGGAAGACCGAGGAAGGAATGGGTAGACCAAATAGGCGAGATTGCGAAAGAATGGAACCTGCAGAGTGAGAATAAGAGTATGTATGGAGAAAGTGATGAATGTTGAAGAGATGAAAGAGGTACCTATGCAAGGACAGAAAAAAGTGGAGACGCATCGGCGGAGGTACCGGCCACCCCTAGTGGAACGGTGGCAGGATACAGTTACAGTTTTTCAATAGACTTTCATGGAGTCAAGCCGCAAGCTGTAAAATAACAATAGGCTGCCTTAGTTCTTGTTTATCATATACGCCATTGAGAAAATTTTACATGAGCAATGTTGGCAAGAACTCTCACATTATCGAGTTTTACGGTTTTTCTTAGCTCAGATTGTGTAGAATATGATTCATTAGACAACTGCATGAAAAAGTCATATTTGACAAGATTGGTGTATGCGATAAACAAGAACTGGGGGAGCAAATAGTCTCCATTTAAGGATAAACATATTTTGTCCATCACAATTTTATGCAGAATTTTTATCTTTAGTCCGTATGCATGAGTAATTTAGAACCAAATGCAGAAATCTATATCTAAGAGAATGCAATTTTACAATTCTTCAAGATTGGTATGAGGCTGACCACCCAAGAGTTGCAGGGTTTATGTTCATTTTAGATTGGGTTTTATAAATTGTAAATCCACATGCGGCATGTGTTAGCGCAAACTTATACATGTTTGTTTGTGGAAAAGCATTTAATATATCTTTACAACTCAGATTAAGATGACTGATGTATTTCAAAATAAGAGTTTTCCCCCTCCCTATGAAAAAGGTTTTCATTTATTTTGAAGGCTGAGTGAACTTTGTTGGTTATAATCAAAGGCAGCAATCTAGGATATTTTTTAATGAGATTAATACACGGAAACGTAGAGAATGTCACTTGAAATGTTTCCAAATATACACTTAATTTTTTCAAAAAAATCTGGATTTTTGTTGATGGTTCACTTTGCCAATGTCACCCCTGTGTCAGAGAAGGTCAGCAAAAGTTGTGGGGATTATGTTCATTTGAGGTTTGGATTTTATTTGTAATACACATTCAGCATTTGTAAGCGCGAACTAAGTACATGTGTTTGTTTGTGGGCATACACCTGAGAGCTTTAAATGAATATATCCTTGCAACTTAGATTATAGATTATATTATTATAGACTCTGTCTCAAACAATACACTTTTTCTATGAAAAACCCAATGTTGAAATCAACCTTGTTAATCAATGGACCTGCATGTTTACTCTTTTTAATGAATAGATGCCGCATATCTACACATGCGGCTGACCACCCATGCTGTAGAAAATGGTTCACTTTGCCAATGTCACCCCTGTTTCAGGGAAGGTCGGTACGAGTTGCAGGGTGTATGCCCATGTGAGATTTGATTTTTATGCTGTAGGTTCACATGCGGCATGCGCAAACTTGTACGTGTCTGCTTGTGAGAATGAATGTAATGCGAATCTCCAATGTTACATATCTTTGCAACTTAGATAAGATTAGATGTAGATGTAGGTAGGATGAAGAGAATTCATTCCTGTATTTTTCACATTAAAAAAAAATTGCACTCTTTTGATGAATACAAAATAGCACTTGATTCAATTTACCTTCCGAGGCTTGATATAACTCCTAGACTAAGTTTACGCACATGCATTTGTACGGGTTCAGACATTTGCTAAGAAATTTCACATATTTTTGGCTACCAAGGCATTCCGTCTCAAAATACGCACAGCTTATTGTATTTACAAAATTTCAAACAGTCTCAGTTCAGCGAGGGGGACTTGCCGTCGTTCCAACTGACCTCCAGGCCCGGCCACTTGGTCTGCAGGCAGGTCAGCATGGGGTCCTCGCAGGAGGCGCGCAAGTCTCCCTCCAGCAGGATGGCGTTCCCCACCCGGTACTTCACTTCTCCCCCGAGGTTGGACCTCGGTAAGCCGTTATAGTGCATCAGAGTAAAGGTGTCCGGCGTTGAACGCTGCTGCCCGGAGAAGAACTCGTCCATGAAGGCGTTCAGAAGGATAATCCCCAGGTTCTCGGCATCCAGTTTTCTCCGCATGATATCTACGTACTCCGGGTCACTCACTAAATCCACTGCACACAACAAGTCCTGCAGGAGAACACTCTGAATAAAGTTATTCCCATCAGGATCAAAAGACCTGAAGATCCTTTTAGCGGATTCCGCTGCCGTTTCCGGGGAGACGAGTTTCTTTTCAAAGCTGAACACGACAGTCAAATGAGTCTCTGAGCCCATCACCCACACGGGGTTCTTGGGGTTCTTGTAGAAGGAGCCGACAGTGCAGTACTGCATGTGCTCCATGATGGTGATGAAGCCGACGTCGGGCTGGCGGTCGATCCCGCTGAGGCGCAGGCCGCCAATGTGCTGCTCGTGGTCCCACACGTGCGCCACGGCGCGCCCCGTCAGCATGAGGTTGATGAGGCCCTGCGAGCCGTAGCCGTACGTGGCGTGGATCAGCGGGTCCGACAAGTCCGACAGCTCCCCCTTCACGTTCTCCACGCCTTTAGTTAAGATCACTGAATACAAGAGCAACAGCACACCGTACTGGTCTGTCAGCAAGTGCGTGTTGATCGTATAGAACCTCTCTACTTCTTGGATGTCCGGGAACTCCTCCACCAGCAGGCGCTCGTGGAATGTGTCGGAGGTGAGGGGCTCTGGGACAGGTGGGGGCGGGTCCCCGTAAGAGCAGCCCTGCTCACTGGGCGAGGGCGGCTGCCTGGGGGGCGAGGCCTGCATGGGCGGCCGGGCCAGCAGCGCCAGATGGAAGCTCCTGGAGTCGCACTGCGCCAGGATGTCGCAGCACGCGCGCACCAGCAGCGAGGCGCACTTTTCCCTGGTGACGTCCTGCAGGCCGCCGTGCAGGGGCGCGTCCGCTAGCAGCGCGCGCAGCAGGAAGGCCTGCACGGGCGCGATGGCGGCGCACGGGCCGCCGTCCTCCTGCACGAGCGCGCTGGGCTCCAGCGGCGAGAAGCGGAAGCCCTGCGACCAGCGCCGGAATACGTCCTCCTTGACGTGCTCGCCCCACAGCAGCCCCCGCACGCCCGCCGCCTCCTCCCTGCCCGCCGACATGTCGCCTGCCTTCTTGCTGCTGATGACTGCGATGGCCTGAGTTTGCTTCGCACTGATCATAGGCATATCTCCCTGCGCGTGCCGACTCCCACAGAGCAAAGCCGATGGTCCGCGACACGATTTCCAAGATCCCGGTGGAAAAGTCACCCTTCCCTGGTGCGCATCGGCGTCTACAGATGTCTCCCAAGGTGTACAGTCGTCCGCGTCCTCGATAAGCAACGGCGAGGACTAATACGGCATGATGCAAGACATCAGTACTCGGAATATTGAAATACGGGTGCAAAAATGTCACTAGTGCAAGAATATGCAGCCGCCATTGTTGTTTATCCCCTCCATGATTTTCGAAACTGCCAACTATATAATCGTATTGTCTACGGTTACGAAAATATAGCCTACCAATAAATGTTATAGATATTTTTCATGGATATTTTTTATTTTATTTAAAAAAAAGATGCACTTGACTTTTTTGCATTAATGAACCCATAAAAGGTATGTGTAAAGTACAGTGTAAGGAAAGAATCATTTATCAGCTAATACAGTTTCAATGAAAATAAATAAATTTTATTCTAGTACTCCAGCATAAAATATTCGGATGATTTATTTGGTGCATCCTATGGGTGCATCACACTTCAAAAGCCCTCTGCGAGTTTGTTCGTCTCTGAAGAAAGACCCATTTGCTATAAGCATGGATAAACCTTCATTTTTAGAAGCCTATGAATTTTCTAACCTAGCGAGGGGATCATTGAAAATGAAATATGTTTTTTGTGCTCCGCCGGGAATACCGTTTAAGTAGGTACAAAGAAACTGCACATGACTCTAAAATCTAAAGCATAAAATAAAGTTTTATTATAGAACATAACAGGGCTATTAAGTCTTTTGAAACTTAGGCCATCTTAATTTTCATCACATAATATTTGAAGGTGATGCCAATGTCACCCTTGTTTCAGAAAAGGTCAGCAAGAGTTGCAAGGCTTATGTTCATTTCAGATTGGGTTTTTATATTGTAGGTCCACATGCGGCATATTATGTTAGCGCGAAATTACGCGTGTCTGTTTGTGGGAATGCATTTAATATGAATCTCAAATGTGATATATCTTTGCAACTTAGATTTAGATTTAGATTGCCGCGATTGAGGGAAAGAAACATAGATACGTATAGTAACTCTGGTAACTCGTCTTACTTACTCTGTCGACGAAACGTATTTAAAAAGATATATCTATAATCTATATAATCTATAATCTAAGTTGCAAGGATATATTCATTCAAAGCTCTCAGATGTATGCCCACAAACAAACACGTGTAGTTCGCGCTTACAAATGCTGATTGTGTACTTACAAATAAAATCCAAACCTCAAATGAACATAAGCCCTGCAACTCTTGCCGACATTCCCTAAAACAGGGGTGACATTGGCAAAGTGAACCATTTTTTACAGTATGGGTGGTCAGCCTCATACCAACCTATAAGTCAAGGAATACGAGAATAAATAAGGAATACGAGAATAAATATAATCTTGACAAGGGTAAATTCAAAGATGGCACTGCCCTACTTGCAAACATCTTAAGCTTAACACAAATCCAGATTGGTGTTAACACCTCACAGTTTCATAAAAGGGTAGTTAATAGATGTCGCTGCTCTTCGATACAACTCAAATGAAAGGCGCCTACATTGTTATTCTTATTACACAAGTAAACTCCTCATTTTCATTTCAGTTTCATCAACATCACACTAAAGAAGTCCATCGCAGCCCGCAGGCATCCGAAAGCTCCAGCTCTGATGACCCAAGGCAGCAGATCCCGAAAAGCAACTCTCCAATCTCAAATAAAACATTCACTGTCCATTACTTTCCACATAAAATAAAAGATAGCAACATTAAAAGATTCAGTGTTTCACTCGTTTGGTCGCCGGCTCGTGGCATCCGTTGACTCCATTAGATTTAGCCGCGCGCTTGCCCATGAAAAACGGCAACTTGTGCTCTAGGAGCATGTGGTTCTCCGGAGACAGGCCGATGCAAGCCCGCAGGATGTTTTCAATGCACGCCCGTTGCTTGAAGAGGGCGTTAACAACAGGGGTGCCTTCCGGGACAAGGGGAGCCTTCAGGAGGTAGGAGAGAGGGGAGAGGACCGAGTGGAAGTGGCTGTAGGCTTCGGCGGTGTTGTCCCGCTTGAACTGTATCCGGGAGAAGAGCTCGGTGAGGAGAACCAGGTCCAGGATGATGGGCACGGCTAGCAGAGAGTCCTCACATGTGTTGTGGACCACGATGGTGCCCAGATAGCAGGTCAGTTTGCTGCAAGTTTGATTTGTACTTGATTTTACATTGTCATGTCAAATATGACAAAATAAGTTTATTGCAATATTGCTGCAAGCTTGCATTTTGCATCATGTTTCAAATATGAATAAACAAGTTTGCTTTTTGTTTGATACAAACTTGCGTGACGGGCTGTCAAAAATACGATTAGCAGTGTTGCCGTTTTATCGATTTTGCTATTTTGCTTTTTTTAAATCTCTCGACTTTTTTCCCAGCGGCAGCACTGATCAGACACGAGTTGACAGATTGTGACGCGCATGCCTAGAAATCTTTGGGCATATTTTGGTTTTGGCAACATTATTTCTGAATTTTACTCTCTCTGTGGCTGTTTCTCAAACAACTTTGAAATGACGTCACGAGAGACCCCCCACGTAGGGCTGCCATACGTCAGGATTTTTAGGCTCTTGTCGGGATTGCGACCGGATTTCGGAAGTATCAGGACTTTTCAATTTTTTAATAGTCAAAGCATAGAAAAATATTTGAAACACAAGTTAGTTTGAAATATTTGTTTTTGCTTTAGCTTTGTACTTATTAAGTAAGTACGCAGTGTTTAATTACGTTTGCAACAAAATGTCAGGACTTTCTATGGAAATTAGGCTTTTTGTCAGGAATTTTAAATTTTTCATCTGGTATCCCTACCCCCACGCGACCGCGTGTGGCGGGTGGCCGGCCGCCATTATTTGTATACGAGCTCGCTTTGTGAATTTCTTACATTTTTGTTATTTTGCGTTTTATAATGTCCAGTCGCCTTTGTTATGTACCTCATTGTTTCAATACGGAAGTTAAAGGAATCAGATACGTGTTTATTTGACGATTAGTAATGTACTTACGTCTTTTAAAATGTTTCGGCATGTTGTTCCTACATCATATTTACCAGGTATGTAAAACTATTTCCTTTTGAATACTTAGTAGGACGTGTTTGATGTACTTTTTGTAGAAATAAGAAATGTGTATTATCTAGATTTTGGCACTAACTTTTTGAACTTACGTTTTTATTTATTTCAAATATTTTCACGTAAAAATTTGAAAGTAAATTTCAGCAAAGTTGTTTGTAACCTAAATGTGACATATTCTGTGAAAATAAGTTGCAAAATTAGTTCGATGAAGCTGTGGTGTCAGTGAGCTTCAGAGAAACACCCACAGATGGCGCTTTGAGACAAATAAACTCATACGCAAAATCGAACAAGCATTCTTCATAAGGAATGAGATTTGAGCCATCAGGCAGATATTCTATTGATTATCTCAAGGCATGGTACTTGGCCTCCCAAATCCGGCTCCGCTGGATAACAAGAACCAAGGTGGTCTCAACCTTTCTTTGTAGAGCTAGTTTCTCGGATAAAGAGTACCAACTGGGTCGATTCCACCCGAAGCCTTGCCTATGTGAGGAGCAGTGCAAATTGCCCCGTAGGTACTGGTAATGAATCAGTGGCTTGCACTAATGGCTGGTTCGGACAAGGCGAGTAATTTAGCCAAGTAACGAGTAATTTAGTGGCTAAACGTGTGCGAACCCCAACAATTTAGTCCAGTAGTTAAGTCAATGGTTTAGTCAAGCCGATCCATTTCATTCTATTTTTTCGGGCAAGTAGCGGCCCCGCCCACCGTCCGTGGGCGAGTGTTGCCGAGAAGCCACGGAAAAGTCCGAGTCCGAAGAGCCACGGAAAAGCCCGAGTCCGAGTCGAGTTTATTAGCGGCCGCGCCATTGGCCGCTCACTCTTGGCGGGGAAACGGAAATGCAAGAATGGCGGCAATTTAAATTGGCTGCAGTTTGAAAAGATAATGCCCGTTTTCAGCAAGAATATTTAAAGATAAAGTGCTGTTTAAAAATATTTAAGTACTTAAGAACTTCTTATATTTGCGAGCCCAATGTTCCGCTCCCTAAACTTAGCGACCTGTCAGTGAGGTTATGTCATGTTTAAACTGTAAATAAGTGGATATGCACACCGATATCCTTGGTTTTTTAGAAACTCTTGAGAATATAGAAGTTGCTAGGACTTATCTACGTCCAAAAAGTTTTGAGAAAGGTAATTTTTTTTCGATAAGAATAGTATGACATCGATTTTTGTTGCGGATATCAGCTGTCAAAAATACAATCATGTAGCTCCTTGCTGGATGAAATTGTAGTAATTTTTAAGTTTTCGGACAATAGAGCTGTACAAATATAGTTTTGGTAAAGATGTTGTGGAAATAAATATTATCGTCCATGAATTTATTACGTATTTAAAAACATCGATCTTTTACATTGATCGATGTTTATAGGTACCTACCATAAATTTTTCATATCACAGGCCTTATGATATCCTTCAGATGGATTGTTACTTATTGTTTTGTACAGAAACAATTCAGTGACACACGAGGATAACTGATTAGAGGCATTACAATTTTATGCCACTGTAAGCCATCAACTGGTATCTGTGACAGACGTGAGAGGCGTATGTAGCAGGATTGAACAAGTTTCTCGCGGTCAGCCTCTGAAAAGTTGAACCATGTTTCTTCTTTAACTTGATAATTGATTGGTGACCGCCGTGTATTTGAAATGCCGATTTTACATGTCGAATATTGATGTTAATTGTCAACAACGAAAAACGCAACAAAGAAATGAATCTGAATGCAGCTGCAGACTACGAGCCGTATTATAGTGTGTGCATACAAAATATACTTTGTACACATCATTGAAAAGATAAAAATTCAATTAAAAAATAATGTTTGCAGCGTAAATGGTAGATATTATTATAAACATCAAATAGTCATGTGTTGTTTTTATTTAAAATGTGTATATTATTTTATAAACCATAAAATACATTTCGAATTTACAAAAGTCGAGTTTCGAAGTTGTTTGCTAAACAGGCTCCTAGCTAGGTGGCCGGGCATAAATCAGTTAATATTACCAAACCATAGCCAATTTAAAGGGCTTTATAATAACATGATTTTAATACTCAATTAATATTTTCAAACTGCAGCCAATTCAAATTTTCCGCCATTATAGAAAGGGCTTTCTGCAGCCAACTTCGCACTTGTGTACTGTACTGGACCCAGACCCCGTTCACAAGTATTTTGCTACTGGTTACCCTGTTTTATAATTCGGAAGCCATATTGTAATCGATCTATGGTACGCGGAATGTATGGTTATGAGGAAGGAGGAAGGGGAAGAGGTCGTTTTTTAAACTGAAATCAGAATGAGCGTAAATAAATTTGAATTAATAATTTATATTTACTGTTATTCATGTAAAAAAAGAGTTTAAGCGCCAATAAACTTTATTTTGTTTAGTATTTATTAAATTGCTCATTTTTTATTAAAAAAAAACTGATGAAAAAATATTTTATAATGATGGTTGAACTGTGTGTAGGATTTGCGCAGCGATAACAGCCATAACCACCCCACACGCCTGCTTGGCGCCAGTCGGCCTCAAACGTCAAGCGGTCAAGCGTATTTGAAATTAACTGTTTTATTTTCACTATTATTGAAGAGTGCAGAGAGTAATGAAATCAAGAAGACTCCAGTGGCCGGACACGTAGCATGTGCAGAAGACTCCAGGATCATCAGAACTGTTTTGGATGGTGCCCCCTCAGGTGTTAATCACTTGGACGTCCAAGGATGCGGTGGGCAGAGAACGTCGAAGCCAACGCCGAAGTTTTGGGAGTGAGGCGACTATGGAGGGAAGCAGCACAAGGCAGAGTGGTGCAGGTGTCCCTGAGCCTTGAAGGCTGTCGGCTGATGAGCCGAAGAAAGTGAAATTAAAGTGTATAGATTTCATATTATAAATATTTCCGGTCCTCAGGCCATCATCAGGGGACAATCATCAGGGATCCAAAACTTTTGCAAGAAATAGTACAGAATGCCAGTGTCCTTGACAATATAGACAGGTGCCTATTTGATTGTTTACCTACTAAATTTATTTTTGCCATATCATTTGTGTTTATTACATTGAGGTTTATTTATTTATTTTTTTCTTTACACAGTGTGTATTTTTGTGATTGTATGACTAATCTTTCTAGAATAAATAAATATTGTGCAAAATACAAGTGTTTTATTTTGATAGCTTTAAAGCAATAATAATAATATTAATAAATAATATCATGGCAGATAATAATATATGATTATAGTGGTCTGAGTGTACCCGCGTGCCGCGTGTATAATACACACATGCATACAAGATCATAGTCCAATACGCAGAATGTATGGAAGGGAAGTAAGAAGGCGAGGAAGGGGGGTTTCGAAGTACGTACCTACCCCTAAGCCATAGAGTAGCTTCTCTAAGTACCTATATACTCTGTGACTGGACCGTAATGCGAACGCTTCACGGGCGAGTAGCGCCCCGCCCACTACTAAATTACTCGTTACTTGACTAAATCAGTGGCCTTGTGCGAACTAGCCTTAATGGCTGGTTCGGACAAGGCGAGTAATTTAGCCAAGTAACGAGTAATTTAGTGGCTAAACGTGTGCGAACCCCAACAATTTAGTCCAGTAGTTAAGTCAATGGTTTAGTCAAGCCGATCCATTTCATTCTATTTTTTCGGGCAAGTAGCGGCCCCGCCCACCGTCCGTGGGCGAGTGTTGCCGAGAAGCCACGGAAAAGTCCGAGTCCGAAGAGCCACGGAAAAGCCCGAGTCCGAGTCGAGTTTATTAGCGGCCGCGCCATTGGCCGCTCACTCTTGGCGGTGAAACGGAAATGCAAGAATGGCGGCAATTTAAATTGGCTGCAGTTTGAAAAGATAATGCCCGTTTTCAGCAAGAATATTTAAAGATAAAGTGCTGTTTAAAAATATTTAAGTACTTAAGAACTTCTTATATTTGCGAGCCCAATGTTCCGCTCCCTAAACTTAGCGACCTGTCAGTGAGGTTATGTCATGTTTAAACTGTAAATAAGTGGATATGCACACCGATATCCTTGGTTTTTTAGAAACTCTTGAGAATATAGAAGTTGCTAGGACTTATCTACGTCCAAAAAGTTTTGAGAAAGGTAATTTTTTTTCGATAAGAATAGTATGACATCGATTTTTGGTGCGGATATCAGCTGTCAAAAATACAATCATGTAGCTCCTTGCTGGATGAAATTGTAGTAATTTTTAAGTTTTCGGACAATAGAGCTGTACAAATATAGTTTTGGTAAAGATGTTGTGGAAATAAATATTATCGTCCATGAATTTATTACGTATTTAAAAACATCGATCTTTTACATTGATCGATGTTTATAGGTACCTACCATAAATTTGTCATATCACAGGCCTTATGATATCCTTCAGATGGATTGTTACTTATTGTTTTGTACAGAAACAATTCAGTGACACACGAGGATAACTGATTAGAGGCATTACAATTTTATGCCACTGTAAGCCATCAACTGGTATCTGTGACAGACGTGAGAGGCGTATGTAGCAGGATTGAACAAGTTTCTCGCGGTCAGCCTCTGAAAAGTTGAACCATGTTTCTTCTTTAACTTGATAATTGATTGGTGACCGCCGTGTATTTGAAATGCCGATTTTACATGTCGAATATTGATGTTAATTGTCAACAACGAAAAACGCAACAAAGAAATGAATCTGAATGCAGCTGCAGACTACGAGCCGTATTATAGTGTGTGCATACAAAATATACTTTGTACACATCATTGAAAAGATAAAAATTCAATTAAAAAATAATGTTTGCAGCGTAAATGGTAGATATTATTATAAACATCAAATAGTCATGTGTTGTTTTTATTTAAAATGTGTATATTATTTTATAAACCATAAAATACATTTCGAATTTACAAAAGTCGAGTTTCGAAGTTGTTTGCTAAACAGGCTCCTAGCTAGGTGGCCGGGCATAAATCAGTTAATATTACCAAACCATAGCCAATTTAAAGGGCTTTATAATAACATGATTTTAATACTCAATTAATATTTTCAAACTGCAGCCAATTCAAATTTTCCGCCATTATAGAAAGGGCTTTCTGCAGCCAACTTCGCACTTGTGTACTGTACTGGACCGTAATGCGAACGCTTCACGGGCGAGTAGCGCCCCGCCCACTACTAAATTACTCGTTACTTGACTAAATCAGTGGCCTCGTGCGAACTAGCCTTAAGACGGAAACTCTCCGCCTGCACCACACACACATACACACACACGTGTGTTACGGAAGGAATCGTGCGGGTGCTTTTGTTACCTCCCAAACGGTCCTATCTCTCCGTGCACACATACATACGCAATCGGAAGGACTCGTGCGGATACTTTTGACCTTCCAAACGTAACCCTCCATCTGCGCACACATACACACAGCCGGGAGTAATTGTTGGGCAATTTAAGATTCCGACGTTGCTACCCGCGCTACACACGCATCGTGGAAGCTGGAACGAGGGACATCGAGCAACCGCTCTGTCCAAACACCTCTACCAGACATCCCGCGTGCTCCCAACAAGGAGAGATATCGAGGCTGGACGTCAGCACTCTGTCTCTCCCATCTAGTGCTACAAATGAACAATAAGTGCTACGACAAGTGTGTAAAGAACTCTAAATCAACCTGACTGTAATAATATTTCACTGGTTGTGTAATTAAGGGCATAACAATACTTATAAATTTAAATGTCAATAAAAAAAAACTATTCAAACCTTAACAAAGCCATTTGATGTGTGTTGATAAAACTGGCAGTACTTATTCCTGGCAGTAAAACCTGTAAAACTGGCCTGTGCCAAACAAAACCAAACAAAACTACAAAACTGGCAGTACAGTTCCTTGACTTATAGGTTGTTATGCGGCTGACCACCCATACTATAAAAAATTGGTTCACTTTGCCAATGTCACCCCTGTTTCAGGGAAGGACGGCAATAGTTGCAAGGCTTATGTTCATTTGAGATTGGGTTTTTATATTGTAGGTCCACATGCGGCATGTGTTAGCGCGAAATTATACATATCTGCTTGTGGGAATGCATTTAATATAAATCTTAAATGATATATATCTTTGCAGCTTAGATTAGATTAGACTTATAATATAATATGATGTCCGTGGCTAGGGAAACTAAGCCCCGGATAACAATAATAATATGGGGATAATTTCTTTGATGAGCGCTGTTTTAGTGTGAATCATACCCCAAGATTTATTTAGAAGCTTCAAAGAACACCCAACAGTTACTGATCGTTATTACACTTGTTTCAGTTCCTCTCCCTTGAGGCCTCGAGGGTTGACAACAAAAATCCCTGAAGAATCTACAGCACTGCCTTTTTGGACATTGTGGCGTCACAGTTTCTTGAGCTCTGTGCACCGATTGACTATGGAGCTGGCGTGGGAGAGACTGTGTCTGTGGAATTTGGAGCGACCTGATAACTTTGTGCAGCCGAGCGAGAAGCTTCCACCTGGACAGGATCGTGAGTAGTCTCTATGGAGGGCCCTAAACAGGTTGAGAACGGGTGTTGGCAGAGCGCATTGTAACATGATGACCTGGGCAATCTTACATCAAGATGGCACCACGCTCTGTGAATGCGGAGCCCAACAGTTCATGGATCATCTTCGGATCTGTTCGGCCTGCCCAACAAGCTGCACACTGGCCGACCTAATAGAGGGTAACGATAGAGCGGTGAAAGCTGCGCGACACTGGGCAAAAATTGTGTAGCGTCTGACTCCATAAAGAAGTATCATCCTATTTGCAATAAAAATAAGTACACAGTTAAAATTTATTCATCGGATATTATATTTTTATGTGTTTCCATAAATAACTCCTTACAGGGCAATCCGATCTTGGTATTTTATAATATTTGCTTTAATAATTTCTAAGAAAACGGAGTACCGTCGAACAAATTTCTAAAAAGAAAATTAAAACTGTTTATAATGAAATCAGTACTTAGTGTATATTACATCCTTAATTATAAATGATTTGTAATATAATTACTAAAAATATCCTTGTTTTTTTGTTACAGAGCCGAGAGACAAAGCAACGGGGCTAGGGGAATAATGTACCTGAGTGTGACTAGAAACATGGCGAAGAAGATATAACTCCGAATTGTATAAGCTGTACCAGGACGCTGATGTGGTCCGCTCAATAAAGGTCAACAGACTGCATTGGCTGGGGCACATTCAGCAATTAGACCATCATAGCCTGGAGAAGACGATTGTAATGACGAACCCGGAGGGACGGCGGACAGTGAGAAGACCACGTTCAAGATAGCTGGATGAAGTCGTGGCGGATTGTCGTGCAGTGGGGCTGGAGGAGGAAGACGTTGGATAGACAGCGGTGGCAGCGGTTGCTGAGGGAGGTCGTGCCAATGATGATGATGATGTGATTATTATAAAACTTTGTTACTACTATAAGCGAACTGTAAATAAAATTAAATTAAAATATTTTATCTTTTTATTCTAATTTTGTTTTTTTAAATATTATAAAAAAATGTATATGATTTGCAGAAGCAAACATTTGGCAAATTTGTCATAACAAGCTTGCGGGAACTTTGTTATGACAAAGTTCCTGCAAGCTTGTTGCTGGGAAACTAGAAAGTTTGATTCAAACTTGCCTCAAGTGTATATACTTGCCATGGCGAACTTGCAGCAAGCCTTCACTTTTGACACATCAAACTTGTTGCAAGTCAGATGCAAGTTTAAAATGCTATCTGGGTGTTGTGGCCGCCGAGAAGAATCTCCGAAGTGTATTCGTCCATGGCGCGCTTGGAATCACCAACATATGGCACGTATTTGATGACGACGCAGTGGTCGGGCTTCTCTCCCTCAGCATACAGAATACTGTTGGACGCCACCATGTCATCCACCACGTTGCTTTTTGTGATTTCTTTGGATCTGAACTGCTGTGGCGCGGAGAGGTTCTTGCCGTCGTTGTTGCCCAGGTGGTTGTAGCTGACGATGGAGACGGGCTTGATGCCGGCGCCCACCAGGAAGTCCACCAGCACGGACTTGAGCTTGGTCTGCCCCGACTTGAAGTCGTCGCCGCCCACAAACACTCCCTCGTGCTCGGCCAGCTGCACCACGCCAGGCACCAGCGTGTTCTGCGGGGAGCCATTGATGAACGAGCACTTCTCAGCGATTGAAGCCATGGCATAGATAGTAGAAGGAGACAGCTCCTTTTCATTTTTCTTGAGGGCCTGCTGGATGTTGTCCCGCGTGTCATGGACGCCGGTTATCACATCACAGAATCTCTCTGTGTTGGCCGTCCACAGCACGATGACCTGCTCCAGTTTGTTCTTCTCCCTAAAGTCCCTGATGTCTTTTCTGATCTGGAGGTATTGCTCGTGTCGGGTGCCCTCAATCACATTTGTTGCACGGTCAGCCTGATTGGCTGCGATGAAGTCAGGATCGTATATCCCCGGTCTGGGTTTCATTGCAGCCATTTCCTTCTTGAGCTTCTGCTGGAGATCATATTCTAACACTTCCGCTCTCACCATGGACTCAGCCAAATTCAGGGAACTGATGTCCCAGCCGTCAATATAGAGGTCATCAGGGTTGACCATGGGGAGCACATCTGACATTGGAGCGTAAACGTCCAGTCCATTCTGATCCATCCCAAGTCTTACGGTGGACGCTTGGGTCACGGAGCCATACCAGTTGGCTTCACGCCTTCCGCTCTTGTGTGTCCAGCGCTGCCTGTGTCTGTTGGCCAGCACCGCTGCCGTGAAGGTGGAGCCGTTGTTCCCCCCCCAGCCCACCAGCATCACGCCGAGCCGCGCCGGTCGCAGGGTCGTACGAATCTTCAGCTGCGTCTCTGTCTGCTCGACCTTCATGATATTATGCTCCATTACCTTACATGGCTGCAAATTATTTTATAATTTATTTATTACAACACAATCTTAAATAAAAACCATTTTGCTGATTTGTTGCAGTTTTCACATAAAGAGACTCCCTAGTGGCTGCAAAGATTTTTTTCAGTATCCCACTTTCCTTTTCAAATATTTTGACAGTTAACTTGTGTTCTTTTTCATTTATATTTTATTTATATCGATATTTTTAATATCGAAGATCACATCGATATTTAAAAACCTGATGGGTTCTTTTCATAGTTCTTTTGATTATCGCCCATCCCTATATTCAGCCACGTTCAGCCACCGACATGGCTTACAATGAACGTGGTAAAATTCAGAACTAATCCCGTCATCTTGTATTTCGTAACTTTTGGTAGTTCAACGCGTTCAACGTAAAGTTAACGGAATCGACACAATTCAAGAAGCATTTTGTTGAAGTAATAAAAAGTAAAAAACAATGATTATAGCAGTCTGAAAGCCTCAAATTCATAACAGCGCCCTCGCATAGCTGTCATCTAAACTCATTTTAAGCCGTGTACGCTTGTATATGCCTGCTGTCATGTGCAGTATTTTTTTTTTAACGAAATAAGTAACATTATCTTAAAACATTATATAAAATATAAACGATAAAATAAAGTCTTATCTCAATGAAAACGGAAGAAAACGTGGTGAGACAGATTGTCTTAAAACTAACTAATTCTATATTAAATTAATTAATTCCCTCAATGTTGCATCTCGATAATGTTAACAAATGTTTTTTTATTTTGTATATTTCAGTTGAAAATCTACGACAAGATTCAAGGGAGACGCTCCATACACTCAAACAACCAAGATCAAGTAGACATGGTGAGAAACCGAAAAGATAAGTAAGTAAATATATAATTTCTTCTAGAATTATAATATACCTACTCAGCAAAAGCTTAAATTAAATCTTTTTCGTGGCGGGCATACGTCACACTTGTATGAGACTGCCGTCCGAAGCAAGCAATGGAAATATGTCTGTTAGCCTTTTCAACGGTCATCTGTCACAGTTGCAAGTCTTATGTTCATTTGAGATTGGGTTTTTATATTGTAGGTCCACATGCGGCATGTGTGAGCGCGAAATTATGCGTCTGCTTGTGGGAATGCATTTAATATGAATCTCAAATGATACGTATCTTTGCAACTTAGATTTACATATGTGCCTAATGGTTGAGCCATCAATATAAAGTCTTAACTTCGATATTATTCGTAATTTCAAGGTTAAATGCATTATCTGCCACATGTTACCTGCCTTACAGGTACATGTGCCCTTATAGAGTGCTTGCCCCTGTATATTATCTACTAGTTTTTCTCTCATAGGATTTTTTTTTTTAACCCTTTGGCTTCGGCTGGCATGCATAGATGTCATGACGTAACTTGCATACAGTGCGGCTGGCATCTATACATGTCATCGAAGTCGGTGTTCAAATTTTTCAAACTTTTTTGTTGCTTACATTATAGGTACACGAATAAAATCTCATATTATACATATTTTGAAAATATTCTTTCTCAAATATTTCTTCAGAACAGATCGATCTCTCGTCCCGCGCGTGTGTACCAATGTTTATAAACAAAATCCAGGCAAGTATACTCTATTTAGATAGATATAACTGTTTACGTTTTTTGTTTTTTTGTAAAATAACTAATACATTTTTCTCTTTAGTGACGAGTATTTAAGTGAGTAAAAAAATTGTTTAAAACCTAATGGATATAAAATCTAGTTATGGAATGTGCGTATAATATATTTTTTTAAGTAGTATTGTTGTGATTTACTTGTTTTTATATAAAACAACAAGTGAAAACATGTGTTGAAAGTTTGTGATTTGTGTTCCTGGATAACTAATGAATATACTTTTTCATAAATTTTGAAGTTATATCAAGTAATTAAGGTAGGAAATCAATTTATGTGTAAAAAAATAACCTTAAAAAAGTATTCCGTTCTGGCGGTGCGTATGTAGCAAATAAATTCAGAATCGAAACGGTTAAATAGATTTTTGGAAAGGCATGCAATCCACCAACTTATTTTGCCAGGCCAGTTGTGTTCATGCGAAAGCAGAAGCTTGTGTGCATGCAACGGCATCTGTTCAACCAGGGTCGAAGTTATAGTCAAGTGGGCTAGACGCAAGATTCGAACCAACGTTATTCGGTTCCAAATACGCCGACGAATGTTGCATGAATTTGTACATTTTAACTAGTGATAGTTAAATAAAATTTATTAGGTGTGTTCCTAGACTCATAGTTTGGTGTGAGGCTGACCACCAATACTGTAAAAAATGGTCCACTCTACCAATGTCACCCCTGTTTCAAGAAAGGTCGGCAAGAATTGAGGGGCTTATGTTCATTTGAGATTGGATTTAAATGTTGCTTGAGTGATGCAAGTGTGTGTACACTCGGGGTTTATATGTGGAAACTAAATACACTTTGCATACAAGTTTGCAGGTTCTCATCAAGATCATCTTCATCATCATACTTCACGCTGAAGAAGCCCATCGTAGAAATGGGCGAAACGTCCGGAAGCTCCAGCTCCCACAGACCACGGCAACACATCCCGGAAAACATCACTCCAGCACTATCGTTTATTATTTATCTAATGTGACTTTTTTTGTTACAGATCATCACATAAAAATAAGAATGAAAAAGAGGATTCAAAAAGAAGAGAAGGAGCAGGAAACAATGATTCTTCTTTTGAGGCAGATAGAGATGAAACGGATTTACAGTAAGCACTTTGAATCATCCTGAAAAACATTGTTTGAAGTATAATAATGACAGTTAAACTTGGCAGAAACTGACTTACTGCATTGATACATCCTATCAACCACATTTGTCTCAGTCCTGTCAAAAGTTGCAGTGGTGTAGTCATACAAAACGTGTTTTTATGTGTCAAATTTTATGTTTTCTTGCTTTTTACATTTTGCGTTTCAACACTCAATTATAACACATGCCGTAATGTCTTAAAATAATTCCTTTTTCCTTTAAAACTTGACAGTTTTATCGATTTAAGATTTATACAGCATGCGTCTATGTTCGGACTGCTCCGGACATAGTCCAAAGTATGGGAAACTGTTTCATCATACATCGAGCTCGTTATGAGAGGTTCCCACGTGTATGAAAATTGTTACTAATTTTTCATTTTAATATAATATAATAATATTAGGATGATTTATTTGGTGAGCGCTGTTTTTTTTTGTGTGTATCACACCTCAAGAGCCCTCTGCGAGCTTGGTCGTAGCTGTAGAAAGCGCCAATTCTCAAGCAAGACCCAGTTGTTGTAAGGTTGGATGGACCTTTCAGTGACCAATATTTGGTAATCGCTTATGAATTTTTCAACCCAGCAAAGAGCACACAATTTTGTGCTCCGCCGGGATTCGAATCCACAACCCTCCATTTACGAGTCCGAAGTGTTGCCACTGGACTACGGACCAGTCCAAGATAACCGGTCCAAGATTTAAATATGTATTAGGTGGAGCTTTGTTTGTTTGAAAATTGTATTTTTAACATTTTGCCATCAGGAATATATTGATGCAGGACATAATACTTTCCAATGACTGTGCCGAAAGTATCCAATTGGAAGATGGAATAATAACAGATATATTGGAAGGCAGGGAGGATCTGCTAGGTGCTCGACTGCTGAAGGTTAACGGAGTGACTGTGCATGGTCTGAAGGACAAAAAGATCCATGACATCATCAAACTTTTTGACTATGGTGTCAAAATTACTGTGCCTATTGTCAACGGGTAAGTTCCTAATCAACTAAATTATTTTCATTTCTATGAATAAATTCTTGAATAGGTTTGTCATTTAACAACCTATTATTTCCTGGCCAGAAACAGGGGCTAATTAATAACTCATCATTTATGTAACATTGATTACATGCATTCTCACAAGCAGACACGTACAAGTTCACGCTTGCGCATGCCGCATGTGAACCTACAACATAAAAACCAAATCTCAAACGGACATACACCCTGCAACTCCTGCTGGCCTTGAATTATTTCAATACCTCATAGGTCAATTATCTAAAGATATATTAACGTTTAAAGCTCAATTTTATCAATGTTAATCTTTTAAAATAAATTAAAGCTCATATCAAATGCATGCCCACAAACAGACACGTGTAGTTTGCGCTTACAAATGCTGAATGTGTACTTACCAATAATATTCAAACCTAAAATGATGATAAACCCTGCAACTCTTGCCGACCTTCCCTGACACAGGGGTGACATTGGCAAAGTGAACCATTTTTCACAGTATGGGTGGTCATACCAACTTTTAAATCAAGGAATCGAGAATTTAATGTTTATCCATTTGTTTATGTCTAAAATGTTATTTGTTTTGTATATTTCTCGACTTATAGGTTGGTATGTGGCTGACCACCCATGCTGTAAAAATGGTTCACTTTGCCAATGTCACTCCTGTTTCAGGGAAGGATGGCAAGAGTTGCAGGGTGTATGTCCATTTGAGATTTGGTTTCTATATTTTAGGTTCACATGCGGCATGCGCAAGCGTGAACTTGTACGTGTCTGCTTGTGGGGATGCATGTAATGTGAATCCCCAATGTTACATATCTTTGCAACTTAGATTAGATTAGATTAGATTGAGCCTGATTTAAATAAGATTTGCATTTGATGTTTATTTTCAGGAAAATCCTCCAGAAACCAAAATATCAGCCAGAGAGTGGAAGAAGTCATCAAGGAAGAAGTCACCTCAGGCTAGGTTCTATCATTCTGGTTGTGCTAGCCATAGCCATAGGTGCTTCAGGCTGGGTACTACGAAGCCTAAACACAAATGCCCCCGAAAAAGTAAACATAACAGAACAACTAGAGAACATGGCAGAGCGATTCTCGCAGCAATCTGAAGAGATTTGGGAGCAGTTCAATGATGGAGTAATGAGTGTGGAAAGCAAAGCAGAGCCATCCGTGTTTATGGTCGTGCAGTGGAACGAGGGAGATGGAGACGATCAGGCCTATTTCATCTCCAAAGCTGTAGGTGACGCAGCTGCCGGATATTTAGGTATGTTTTATTTTGTTTCTGAAATCTAATCTCATCTATTCTAATTTAAGTTTTTGTTTTAAAAAAAAATTAGATTTGTGAAAAGAATTTATGCAATTCATCAACCTATTCTGCCTGGCCGGAAACAGATATTAATATCATCAATTAACGATTCATTATTGTTTATTTTAATGAATTGTTAATTAATAATTACCCTATCACATCTGTTAAACCAGGGTCAAAGTTATGGTCAGATGACTCAAGCGGGGATCTAACCAACGTTATTCTATTCTAAATACGCTAGAAAGATCAGCCCACTTGGCCCCCTCGGCCATAACACCGACAAAGTTGCAAAGATATGTAACATTGGGGATTCACATTATATGCATTATCACGAGCAGAAACGTACAAGTTCGTAGGTACACAAACCCATACCTCAAATAGACATACACCCTGCAACTCTCGCCGACCTTCCCTGAAACAGGGGTGGCATTGGCAAAGGGAACCATTTTGTACAGCATGGGTGGTCAGCCGCATACCAACCTATGAGTCAAGGAACATACAGAATAAATTACATTTTAGAAATAAACAAACAATAATATGGACAAACATTAAAATCAAATAAAAAATTTAGAAACCCTAGCTTTAGCCGCCAGCATTACAGATCAACCGCCATTTCTTTCTGCCCTTACATACTTCTTTCATTTCAGTCGTGAAAAGGAATGCTATTTGGGAATAAAGCCATCAATGGCTTGGCTCCATCTTTTTTTTTTTTTTAAGAAATCCTGTGCGGGAGACTCCCTAGATTCTAGAGACTATGAATTTTTCTACCCAGCGAAGAGAAAATTTTAAAATATAAATTGTATATTTTTTGTGCTCCGCCGGGATTCGAACCCACAACCTTCCCATTCAGAGTCCGCAGGGTTACCACTGAGCTACGGACCAGTCAACCTTATCTGACTGAAATGATTTCGTCTGTTGTGATGGGTGGTAGAGGAGGAGGGAGGGAGGGGGGGTAGGCACGTGATTTTCAACATAATACGGACATTTAATAACAAAATTTTGTTTTTTACTAATATCTAATCTTGAGATTTCACTAATCTAATCTTGAAGGAATGAGAGGAGCCACAAGAGATAGTCGGCAACTTTTCCATGCCCGCAAACATTTAACATCCAAGAGCAACAAATCTAAATCTAAGCTGCAAAGATATGTATCATTTGAGATTCATATTAAATGCATTCCCACAAGCAGACACGCATAATTTCGCGCTCACACATGCCGCATGTGGACCTACAATATAAAAAACCCAATCTCAAATTAACATAAGCCCTGCAACTCTTGCCGACCTTCCCTGAAGCAGGGGTGACATAGGCAAAGTGAATCATTTTTTACAGTATGGGTGGTCAACCTCATACCAACCTATCTTGGACCGGTCCGTAGTCCAGTGGCAACACTTCGGACTCGTAAATGGAAGGTTGTGGATTTGGATCCCGGCGGAGCACAAAAATATACCATTTATATTTCGAATGTGCTCTTCGCTGAGTTAAAAAATTCATAAACCTTTACCAAAGACCGGTCACTGAAAGGTCCATCCAACCTAACAGCAACTGGGTCTTGTTTGAGAATTGGCGCTTTCTACAGCGACGACCTAGCTTGCAGAGGGCTCTTGAGGTGTGATACACACAAAAACAGCGCCACCAAATAAATTATCCTAATATTATTTATTTATTATGATTATGTTCCTTGACTTATAGGTTGGTATGAGGCTGACCACCCATACTGTAAAAATTGGTTCACTTTGCCAATGTCACCCCTGTTTCAGGGAATGTCGGCAAGAGTTGCAGGGCTTATGTTCATTTGAGGTTTGGATTTTATTTGTAAGTACACAATCAGCATTTGTAAGCGCAAACTACACGTGTTTGTTTGTGGGCATACATCTGAGAGCTTTGAATGAATATATCCTTTGCAACTTAGATTATAGATTATCAGTCAAGGAAACAAGAATCAATAACAACTATCGCCACTTCCTTGCAGCGCCTCACGACACAAGCAACACCTCTACTGCACCCTTCCAGGGGGACATAGACCCCCAAGACTTTCAAGAATTGGGGAGCCTCCCGCACAGGATTCCTTAAAAAAAAAAAAACTCACCTTAAAGCAGTTAGCCGCTGGGGCGTTGACAATCTTGGTGAATTCAATGTTAAAAAAAAACAGGCATGTCTGATATCCCTGAAAAACGCAACGCTACCAAGCTACACATATAGTGTAACTTCTTGCCTGCATTATCGCCGAAGGGGTCGCATGTGGCGATTCGGGACCTATTTATTTTTACAGTTAAAGAGGCCAGCCTCACACCAACCACTTCCAGTTGCAGTGGGGGTTTTCCCAGCTCCCAGGGGGCGGCTTCTCATTTCTTGTGAAGGCTGAGTACACCTTGCTAGTATTTTTTTGGGTTTGAAATAGACACCAAAACAAAACAAAAACGTAATACAAAATTCTAAGTTAAAAGACCCAAGATTCGTAAATAACCCCTAAATAACCGCCAACATTACAGATCAACCGCCATTTCTTTCTGTTCTTACATACTTCTTTCATTTCCTCCAGAGTCATAACCTTCTTCATACAAGCTCTCCTTTTATTATGACTCTGGATATCCAGTTTCGTGTTCAATCGATGTTTAAATGTATTTACTACCCTTCAGAATTTCAAAAAATTTTTTTTTTTGATTTCAGCTAATTCTACAATCCCTCCAAAACCTGTAGTTTTATCGCCTGAAGATATACTGTGGAATGATCACGGGGAACTTGTGGATTTGTGCCAAAGAGAATTGCCTTCCCGATATGTGCTGATAATCCGGGATATCGAGAGGATCCCCGGGAAGATGGCGCAGGGGCTGCGGTACGTCTGCGATGAGCATAATCCCCTGGTGGATAAAGTTGTGGTCATCAACATCCTCAATATGAACCACTGTCCTGGAGTGACGAGGAAACACTTTCAAAGCGGTAAACATTACTTTTTTTATTTTTTAGTTATTAAAACTCTGTTTTATTTTCATTATTATTTTTCTCTTTATTATTTTTTTAATTTTTGGACACAAACGTTTTCGACTACACAGTAATCATCATCAGGTGATCAAGAACAGTGTTTGAATAACTAAAGAAAAGATGAATTTTCGCAGTGTTAATGCACCAACTATAATAATCTATAATCTAAGTTGCAAGGATATATTCATTCAAAGCTCTCAGATGTATGCCCACAAACAAACACGTGTAGTTTGCGCTTACAAATGCTGATTGTGTACTTACAAATAAAATTCAAACCTCAAATGAACATAAGCCCCACAACTTTTGCCGACCTTCCCTGAAACAGGGGTGACACTGGCAAAGTGAACCATTTTTTACAGTATGGGTGGTCAGCCTCATACCAACCTATAAGTCAAGGAATAGTCCAACCGTCCAAAATATTACTCTTTTTATTTATGACAAGCGACTATGACTAATTCATCAAGCTGTTCTGCAACACCTTAAGGAAAACTTGAGCTAAACGGTACTCACCTAGCGTTATTTCCGATCAAAAACTCCCTCAATTTAAGTCCACTGCCTGTCCTGCTCAATTATCCATTAATTAAGTATTAGGCAATGATTGAGCTGTCAAAATGTGACAATTACAGTTTCATTTTGCGGTTGAATCTATCTCTAATCTAAACTGCAAAGATATGTTCCTTGACTTATAGGTTGGTATGTGGCTGACCACCCATACTGTGAAACAATGGTTCACTTTGCCAACGTCACCCGTCTCAGGGAAGGACGGCAAGAGTTGCAGGGCTTATGTTCATTTGAGATGGGTTCTTATAATGTAGGTCCACATGCAGCATGTGTAAGCGCGAAATTATGCATGTCTGCTTGTGGGAATGCATTTAATATGAATCTCAAATGATACATATCTTTGCAGCTTAGATTTAGATTTTAGATATCCCATTCACTCGCTATTTCGAAAATTTGGTCCATCCATACCTTTATATATGTATATGATATATCTATAATCTAAGTTGCAAGGATATATTCATTCAAAGCTCTCAGATGTATGCCCACAAACCAACACGTGTAGTTCGCGCTTACAAATGCTGAACGTGTACTAAATAGCAGAGGTATATTTCAAAAAATTGTACTCCATTGTTTGTCTACAAGTTTTATTTTTGTATATTTCAGCTTCCATCAATGCGGTTACAGTCATGAGTGAAGCTTGTCTGACTCATTTCTGGGGAGAGGACCTCGGGCCTAACATTTTGCAACCCGTTCTCGCCAGGATCATCAACATAGTAGTCAAAATATTGCCAGCGCGACAAACATAGTACATTCCTATCGGTAATAAACAACATTCAAGTAAATAAGAGTTTTAGGCTGATGATGCTGGAGAGATGTTTTCCGGGATCTGTTGCCGTGGTCTATGGGAACTTGAGCTTCCGGATGTTTCGCTTATGTCGAAGCTGCCCATCATAGACATGGGAAAAAAAGACCACGGCAACAGATTCCAGAAAACATCTCTCCAGCGACACTCAAATATGTATGTATTCAGTACCCATGTATAAAACTTAATATTTACAGATCATAGCTATTAATTATCCATTGAGTATAACATCATCATTGGCACGACAACCCGGGGTGGGTCTTGGCCTCCCTCAGCAACCGCTGTCTATCCAACGTTTTCCTCCTCCAGTCCCACATTCCCACTGCACGGCAATCCGCCACCACTCCATCCAGCCATCTTGAACATGGTCTTCCCACTGTCCGGCGTCCCTCCATTTGTATAACATAGGGGAACGGAAACTAACATACTGAATTGATACATACTTGTTCCCACTTGCGTTCCTCTCCTGTCAAACGTTGCAGTGGTGCTCCCAATGTACGGCGGCAACAATTACAAATATGACGCATTAAATATCACAATAGTTATAATGAAATGAGTGATAAAATTAAAATATGAATATACACCTTGAAAATATGAAATAATGACACCAATTTGGGCGATTACAATATTTATAACGCGTGTTATCTGTCAACTCTAGCTATTTCCGGTCTAATCAGCAGCCATTATTTGCAATGGTACCAACATTCAAGATTTTTTTTTCGTTCTACCGAGTTTTTTTTATACATATGGAAATGCAACTGTGAAGTTCTTTCTTCTCTTTCTTACTAATGACCATTTTCGTAAGTAAGTTGACACAGATATATATGTCTATTTTCGTTAAAATAATTTCTTGTCCACAGATATTATAAGTCAATGCGTTTATCCATTGAGATATAATACTGATGGAGACTAAACTAACTTACAGCATTGTAGCATACGATCAGTGCTATTCTTAGACATTTTGGTCGCCCGTTGAGCCCACGCTTTGACAAACTAATGATGCCTGGGCTGGAAGTCTCATCACCACGGTCATTCTTACCTACTGAATATCGGTAATATTTGTATGAAGACTAATCAGCTGTTCACTTGCGGCCATCTTGGATTGACAGGCTAAAGAAACTTGCCCTATAAATAAATAAATGTATCTAGGATTTCAAAAAATACAAACAAGGGCCTGTTGCACCAAGCTCTAATCAGACAAAAATAAAAATTAAGTGCGATTTCTCCATCAAATCAAAAATTTGGTTGCATTTACGTAAATCAGCTGATGTACATCATCTTTCCTGTTCAAATTCCATCATATTATTACCCACTTCCAAGAAATATTTAACCAAGGTCCTTACCATAATTAAGTAATCAAATTTGATGCGTCAATCAAATATTGATTGGAGGTGGCATATTGTTACCGACTTTGATGTATGGAAGTGAAGCATGGACAGTGAATGATAGCGAAATGAAAAAAGTATGTACGGTGGAAATGAAGCATTTGAGAAGTATCACAGGAAAAACTTTGAGGGATAGAGTTAGGAATGAATGGGTAAAAAAAGAATGTAATTTGAAAGAGGATGTGAAAGTTAAAGTACAAAAGAATGTGGTGAGATGGTTTGGGCATGTGGAAAGAATGAATGATGATAGACTGACAAAGAATGTATACAGAGGTAGTGTGAAAGGAAAAAGAGGTAAGGGACGACCAAGAAAACTATGGAGTGATCAGATTGAGGAGATTGTGAAAGAATGGGATATACAAAGCGAGCGTAAAAGAAGAAAATGCATGGAAAAGGGGATGGACATGACTGAATTGAAAGAGGTATGTAAGGATAAGAAAAAATGGAGTCAACTCCGCAGAGGCACTGGCCACCCCTAGCGGAATGGCGACAGAGTTACAGTTACAGGTCGGTGCAGCAGGCCCTTAGATAATAAGATCCTCTGTTTACCTCTATTTCAAAACACTTGTATGTAGATTGCCTCCATCTGACTCTGTACATTCCATATATGTTGTCTTAGGGCCGATCTTATAAACATTCGTTTGTTAAATGTCAAATCTAATAAACCGAAGTTTGGTACAGATTTCGTTTTTCTGTATTATAACAATTCGTTCGTAAATTTTTGGTTTAATTTTACCGGCGGATCTAACCGACAGCCGACCCCTGGTTTCCAGGTAGATACCGGTCAGTTTGTTAAGGTTTGAGGTTAGGTCAGCTGTCAAAGCATTCTTTTTTGCGGTGAGTTTTGCGTGTCATTGGACTTATACGCTCTACCCAGTTGAAGATAATTTCTTCCGACAGTGATAGAGAATTCATTAAAATAGGGCTGTATCAGTCGTTTTCGTGTTTGTCATACACAACTTTAGGTTATGTTTCTTCTCTGACAGCAAACGGATGACATAATATGTTCATGAATGCACGCAAAAAATCATCAAAAATACGAGTGCATTATTGAGAACTAACGGACGGTTAAAAAAGCTTTACAGGACGACCATCGGTAAGATCAGTCCGTTAACGTCCATCCGTTAGTAAAATGAGGATTTACTTACGGATATTTCGTCCATCGTTTATAAGAACGGCCCTTAATCAATGTATTTAAGCGTTGATGAATATTTTTAATTCCAACTAAATGAAAGACTGCATTTTTAATTGTACAAAGCAACCATACACGACCGGTCCGCAGTCTAGTGGTTAACACTTCTGACCCCCAAATGGAAGGTTGTGGGTTCTAATTCTGGCGGAGCACTAAAAATATACCATTTATATTTTCAAATATGCTCTTTGCTGGGTATAAAATTCATATACCTTTACCAAAGACCGGTTACTAAAAGGTCCATCCAGCCTTACAGCAACTGGATCTTGCTTGAGTATCGGCGCTTTCTACAGCGACGACCAAGCTCGTAGAGGGCTCTTGAGGTGTGATGCACACAAAAACAGCGCTCACCAAATAAATCATCCTAATATTGAATAAGAGTTTTAGGCTTACATGGCCGGCTGATGATGCTGGAGTGATGCTTTCCGGGATCGGTCTGTGGGAGCTGGAGCTTCCGGACGTTTCGCCCATTTCTACGATGGGCTTCTTCAGCGTGTAGTATGATGATGATGATGATCTTGATGAGAACTGTGATGTCAGTGTGTGTACACTGAGGGCTTATATGTCTACCATCTTGCTTCTACAGCGTGTGTTTGTCGTTTGAAAAGCACCATCTATGAATTGCATTGCAAAATTATAAATATAAGAGAGTACACACAACAGTGTACACACACTGACATCACAGTTCTCATCAAGATCATCTTCATCATCATACTTCATGCTGAAGAAGCCCATCGTAGAAATGGGCGAAACGTCCGGAAGCTCCAGCTCCCGCAGACCACGGCAACAGATCCCCGAAAGCATCACTCCAGCATCATCCTAATATTATTATTATAGAGTAGTAAATCTTGATGACGAGTTGTTTTTGGCAGGGAAAAAACCTTGGTCTCATTTTTTAAATGTTGCCATCCGAGTGGCCATGTTTTCCTGGTATCAGTGTACTCCAACTGAAGCTATGACAGGCATATAATTAGAATAAATAATGGCATCTGAATATTTTTGAATTTTGAACTTCACGGAGAACAAACGCTAGTCTTGTATGGGACTTCCGTCCTCATCAACTAATCTAATCTAATCTAAGCTGCAAAGATATATATCATTTAAGATTTATATTAAATGCATTCCCACAAGCAGACATGTATAATTTCGCGCTAACACATGCCGCATGTGGACCTACAATATAAAAACCCAATCTCAAATGAATATAAGCTCTGCAACTCTTGCCGTCCTTCCCTGAAACAGGGGTGACATTGGCAAAGTGAACCTATCACAAAATATTTGTTTGTCTCTTCGCTAGAAACCCGGCCGGGTGACGACACAATTTTGTCTATGTCAATTAATGTGCAGATCTAACCTAACTATTATAGCGCTCCATCTGTGTTTAACTGACACTAACTGTGATTTTACTCCATTTGCCAATGTCACCCCTGTTTCAGGGAATGTCGGCAAGAGTTGCAGGGCTTATGTTCATTTGAGGTTTGGATTTTATTTGTAAGTACACAATCAGCATTTGTAAGCGCGAACTACACGTGTTTGTTTGTGGGCATACATCTGAGAGCTTTGAATGAATATATCCTTGCAACTTAAATTATAGATTATTATAGTGTCCCCACCCAACCAATATATAAAATTTGAAAAAAGAACAGTTTGGTGCTGTGAAATGTTTTTTCCCCGATTTTAGGGAATCATAGCTTTCATTCCCCCGGATGTTTTAACTACGACAAAGGGTTTTTTATATGCCTCTCTTTCACACAAAGACAACAAAATTCTTAGATTAATACTATGATACAATACTTTATATATTTTTATACTTGTTTATTGAAATTAATAAAAGTGTGTTTTTCTATTTTAAAAAATATTTATTTGGTCACATAATAATTTTAAGTTTCCCGCAAAAACTCCATTTTTATTTCAGATAAAAACATTGTATGAGTCATATAGAACCAAAGGCGGAAATCCAGATTTTCTCTAAAAAAAGAGAGAAGTATATGGAAATTTTCAAGCACCAATGAGTCTTATAAGCTGTTATCTATCTAAATATTTTTGTCAAGAAATAAGAACCCTGAATGCATGTGTATTTCTTTTTTTCGATGGTCAGTTCTCAATTGATATATGATTGGAGAGACCACACTACACATGAGGAGGTTCTCCAAAGAATCGAAGGAGGAAGGCATCTGCTCAGGACCTTGTCCGAAAGGCGTGCAAGATGGATCGGCCATGTAATACGACAAGAAGGTCTCTTGCATGCCATAATGGAGGGGATGACCGAGGGGACCGACTCTAGGGGACGCCCACGCCAAGAATACCTGGAGGACCTGTTGGTGGACGTGCGCTGCTCATCATATGCAGACCTTAAAAGAGCCGCACAAAACAGGGAAGAATGGAGAAGAAGAGTAAAAGATATTGCTGCAAACCAATCCTAGGATTGAAACTGGAGAAGAGAAGAGAGTTGCCAATTCCTTCATTGTTGACATTTAACCTCCGCCCTACCTTTGGGTTATTATTAAAAAAAAATGTTAAAAACCATTGGGTTTTTTTTTTTCAAAATATTTTGCAGAATCGCGGCGTGAACGGATGAAAATTCCCCAAAAACGTTTGTTAGCTTCGGCTGACCTTGAAACACTAAACGCGATAACGCAGGAACAAACTTGATGTATGTGAATGTATAGAATCCGTTGGTGGGTTTTCGGGTATAGGCATTTTTTGCATGAACGTACGTGACACGGCTTGTTGCATTTGGGCGACAATATGGCAAACGCATTGACCAGTTCGTAGTTCAGTGGTAACACTTCGGACTCTGAATGGGGAGGTTGTGGGTTCGATTCCCGGCGGAGCACAAAAAATATACCATTTATATTTTCAAATTTGCTCTTCGCTGGGTTGAAAAATTCATAAAACCTTTACCAATGACCGGTCACCAAAAGGTCCATCCAGCCTTACAGCAACTGGGTCTTGCTTGAGAATTGGCGCTTTGTAGCAAGAGGAAAGTAAGATTGCCTAGAATAAAAGTAGAAAGGCTGAATGAAGAAATTGTGCAAGAGAAGTACGTATCAGAGCTCCACAAAATTTTAAGTGTGAGTGAACTTGAGAAGAGTATGTGTGGAAAAGATATTGAAAGTATGTGGAAAGATCTGAAAGAAGGAATGACTGAATGCGCTAAAAAAGCATGTGGGGTAACGAAAGGTGGAAGATTGAAAGGAGATGCCTGGTGGAATGATAGAGTGAAGGAAGCTGTGAAAGTTAAGAAAAAGTGTTACGAAAATTGGTTGAATGATAGAAATGATAGAAAGCTAGAAGAGGAATATGAGATAGCTAAGAGAATGGCGAAGAATATAATTTATGAAAGCAAGATGAATGAACAAAGAAAGATTGATGAAAGGATTAACAAAAGTTTCACCGACAGTAAGAAGGAATTTTGGAGGTGGATCAATGCGGATATAAATAAATCTTCTGCATTGACCACTCCGGGAGTCAAAAGTGCTGCCGGTGAGATGGTATGGGAGAATGAAGAAGTATGCAAGAGATGGAAGACCTATTTTCAAGAAATTTTTGGTCAGGGTGAAAGAAGAATTTATGAACAGATAGATGAAGCGAATGAATTGAATATTATGAAAGAAGAAATGAAAGTGTCTATTTCACGTCTGAAGAATGGGAAGTCTGCTGGGTTTGATGGTATAAATGGTGAAATGTTGAAAGCAGGAGGTGAATGTGTGATAGATTGGATGTACGAATTATGTAAGCTCTGTGTGAATGCAGGAGTAGTACCGATGGATTGGAGGAAGGCAGTCATTGTTCCCATTTACAAAGGTAAAGGGGACAAAAAAGACTGTCAGAACTTCAGACCAATCAGTCTACTCAGTATACCAGGAAAAGTCTTCTGTAAGGTGATTATAAAAAATGTGATTCTGACTACTAGTGAAAGGATTTCCGATGTACAGTCCGGCTTTATGGCCGGTAGAGGCTGTGTTGATCAGATTTTTACTCTACGACAACTTGTTGAAAAACAATTGTCGGTGAGGCGGAAGCTGTTCACGGCCTTTGTAGATCTGGAAAAGGCTTTTGACTCAGTAGACAGAGGTATGTTATGGGATGTTTTGAAAGCATACGGAGTGAATGGGGCTCTCCTAGGTGCGGTGCATGCAAACTATGAAAATAGTAAGGCATGTGTCCGTATTGATGGTGAGTATAGTGAGTGGTTTGAAGTTTATAAGGGTGTGAGGCAAGGATGTGTGATGAGTCCATGGCTATTTAACATAGTCATGGACAAGTGTGTCAGAGATGCTCGACTTAATGATTGTGGATTGATGATAGGAGAGAGCAAAGTGAGTGTTCTACTGTATGCAGATGATGCAGTTCTTGTATCTGATTCAGCAGTAGAATTGCAAACAATGCTCTTTAGATTGAATGAAGCTTTGAAAGGTAACCATTTGAAGTTGAATGCAAGTAAGACGAAAGTATTGATTTTTGAAAGAGATGATGAAAGTATGAATTATGAATTTAAAATTAATGGAATGATTGTTGATGTCGTAAATGAGTTTGTATACCTGGGAAGTAAGTTTGAAAAAGATGGAAGAATGACCGGTGAATTTGAAAGAAGAATAATGAAAGGCAGGTGCGTACTGGGTGCTACCGCTAGCATCGCCAGGAACCAGAATCTCTCAAAAAATGTTAGATTGGCGGTGCACGGTGGTATACTAGTGCCAACCTTGATGTATGGAAGTGAAGCCTGGACGGTGAGTGAAAGGGAAATTAGTAAAGTCCATACAGTAGAAATGGACTATCTAAGAAGTATGATTGGGAAAAAACGAAGTGACAGAGTGAGGAATGATTTTGTAAGAGAAGAATGTGGTGTAAGGGAAAGTGTGAAAGTGAAGATTAAAAGAAGTATGTTAAGATGGTTCGGGCATATGGAGAGAATGAGTGATGAAAGATTGACGAAGAAAGTATATGTTGCTAAAATAGATGGATGTCGTGGTAAAGGAAGACCGAGAAAAGTATGGATGGATCAAATTTCTGAAATAGCGAATGAATGGGATATCCAGAGTCATAATAAAAGGAGGACTTGCATGAAAAAGGTTATGACTCTGGATGAAATGAAAGAAGTGTGCAAGGACAGGAAGAAGTGGCGGCTAATCTGCAATGGTGATTTCTAATGTTGGTGTATTAATTTGCTACATTTTTTGCATAGGAAATTTCTGACTTTTTTTGTATAGATTTCTTTGTAAGGTTTTGTTCTTTTATATATTTAAATGTAATTTTTTATTCATATTCCTTGACTTATAGGTTGGTATGAGGCTGACCACCCATACTGTAAAAAATGGTTCACTTTGCCAATGTTACCCCTGTTTCAGGGAAGGTCGGCAAAAGTTGTGGGGCTTATGTTCATTTGAGGTTTGGATTTTATTTGTAAGTACACATTCAGCATTTGTAAGCGCGAACTACACTTGTTGGTTTATGGGCTTACATCTGAGAGCTTTAAATGAATATATCCTTGCAACTTAGATTATAGATTATTATTATTTATAGTAGCGACGACGATCAAGCTCGAAAAAGGTCAATAGCTCAATTGGTAGAATGCTTGCATTCCATGCCGAGAGCAAAGGTTCGATTTTCAAGGTTTACTCAGCCTTCACAAGAAATGAAAACCAACCCCCCCGGGAGCTGGGAAACCCCCACTTCAACTGAAAGTGGTTGGTGTGAGGCCGGCCCCCTTACCCGTAAAAATAAATAGGTCCCAAAGCGCCACATGCCACCCCTTCGGGGATAACGCAGGCAAGAAGTTACACTATACGTGTAGCTAAGTTGCGTTTTTTTTTTTGCATCACGTACGTTCGTATAGGTAGGGCGGTTAAAATGATGATATGAAATATGCAACTCATATTTAAAATAAATTCTAGATTGCCAACTTTGATTCTAACTTTTTCACACACTGAAAAATACATTATTTTCAAATACATATACATATTAAATTTTTTCTTACATTAAGTCATGGGAAGACATAGTTTTCACTGCCGTATTAATGGCAAATTGGTACACGCATGGTTTTCTAAAATAGCCCTTGCACACGTAAACTTAAATACTATTTTTGCAAGCCAAATAGACGACTTTTAAAACATTATTTTGGAAACCATTAAAAGGCCCATATTGCTTCCTTTCTTTCATTTTTCTCTTTGCTCCGTAACTTAAGAGAAAGGATATCAAAGCCTATTTCATTTTATAGCTGGGCTGGAAGTCTCATCACCATGGTAATTCTCATCGGTAATATTTGTATGAAGACTAATCAGCTTTTCACTCCCGGCCATCTTGGATTGACAGGTCTTCAAAAAAAAAATACCGATATTCGGTAGGTAAGAATTACCATGGTGTTGAGACTTCCAGCTCTGGTCCGTTCGATAGCTCAGTTGGTAGAGTGCTTACATTCCATACCGACGATACCATGTTGAAAGCATCGGTTCTCATCAGATCACCGAAGTTAAGCAACATTGGTTGCGGATGCTACTTGGATGGGTGACCGCTAGGTACACCGCGTGTCGTTGGCATTTCTGGGACCGGTCCGTAGTCCAGTGGCTACACTTCGGACTCGTAAATGGAAGGTTGTGGATTCGGATCCCGGCGGAGTACAAAAAATACACCATTTATATTTTGAATGTGCTCTTCGCTGAGTTGAAAAATTCATAAACCTTTACCAAAGACCGGTCACTGAAAGGTCCATCCAACCTTATAACAAGTGAGTCTTGCTTGAGAATTGGCGCTTTCTACAGCGACGACCAAGCTCGCAGAGGGCTCTTGAGGTGTGATACATACAAAAACAGCGCTCACCAAATAAATCATCTTAATATATACTGAGAGCTCAGGTTCGAATCTTACCAAGATTATCAAAAATGATTTCCCTTTTCTGTGTTTATTATGAACCCTTGCTCTCGGCATGGAATGCGTGCATTCTACCAACTGAGCTATCAACTGGACATTGCCATAACAGTGGTAAATAATGTAAAAATATAATACTGTAACAAAAATACATTATACTTGGTGAAGAAATCTGGGATCTTTCTTTCCAAAGAGATAAGCTGGTAGGGTAAATAGAGTTCGTGAAAATCATGAATCTTTTAGGACATCTTGTAACTGCACCTCATCAGCTTCGATTACATAGGAATGGATTTTACAAAAATAGAATACAACTATTTACAAATAACAAAATATAAAAACTCAATGTTACATATCTACCCACAAGCTTGTAACATATATATTCCTAAATATAAAGCTCACAGTTCAATTCAAATGACAAATATTTTTTACGGTAAAATTTTGTCACCATAACCAGTTTTGCAAACATAACACGTACCGTTTGCATCATCAGATGGTCTATCAATACTAAGGGCCGGTCTTATAAACATCCGTTAGTTCAATGTCGTACCAAATTTACCGAAAAATAATACAAACGTCACATTTTTCGTCTTATTAGAATCCGTTTATTTTATTTCCGTAAAAAGTTACCGACAGATCTAACCGACAGCCGACCCATCGATTAATGCCAGATACCAGCTGTTTAGTTAAGGTTTGAGGTTAGGTCAGCTGTCAAATCATTGTTTCTTTGCGGTGAGTTTTGCGTGTCATTGGACTTCTACGCTCTATCCAGTTGAAGATAATTTCTTCCGACAGTGATGTAGAATTCATTTAAATTGTGCTGCATTAGTCGCTTTTGTATTTGTCATAAGCAACTTTAGGTTATGTTTCGTGTCTGACAGCAAACGGGTGATGTATGTTCATGAATGCACGTAAAAAATCATCGAAAATACGAATGCATTATTGAGAACTAACGGACGGTTAAAAATGCTTTATAGGACGACCATCGGTAAGATCAGTCCGTAAACGTCCATCCGTAAGTTAATTGTCGAGATACTTACGGATATTTGGTCTCTCGTTTATAAGACCGGCCCTTAACCTTTTTGCTTCTGAATATTCTGGCTATATATATAAACCCCCAGAACGGAATACTTTTTCAAGCAAATTTATTGTTTCCTACCTTAATTGATTGACGACACTTGTGAATAAACTATGTGCACAGTCACATGTATTAGTTATTCAAGAACAAAAATCATAATAGCTTAGCACATTTCACTTGCAGACTTTTGAATTCTTGAACACAGATGACAAACTGCGTACAAACAAAATAAAAACCCAAATCTCAAGTATACATTAACCGTGTACATATAGGGAAATAGTCAAAATCCATCTAGAAACATAACAACCTTATAAAAATTCACATTTAAAACAAATCAGAATTATTAACTACAAACTTCGAGCATCTTTTCAACGTCACAAATTTTCTCTCTTGATTTACCGCAAACCTTCCCAGCGTCAACCTCGTACTTATCAATTCTTTCCCAACCCTTCCAATCAACAACCTGCACATTCTTCCTATTTAGAATCTTTCTCACACCTTCGAACCCTTCTTTCACAACCCCACTCTTCAAAACATCGTCCTTACCATTGAAATCGTTACAAATATTCTCTGCAACTTCAAACGCGTTAGACATGGTCGTTAGAATAACACCTAAAGGACCAGTTCGAAGCCAACCAGTAACGTACAATCCACGATCAAACAATTTACAACTCGTATCCAAAACCCTTCCACAATCGTTAACAACGTAACCTTTTAAAGCATCAAAATGTATATCGGGATCGGCTTGTACACTTTTGTATCCGATACTCCTCAAAACAAGATCGCAATTTAAAATTTCTCGTTGCTCCGAACTGACGCAAGTTTGCGTTAAATAATCCTCTCCCATCAGCTTGTTCAAGCTCATCTCTACAGCTATAACTCTGCCTGAATCTGCGCTCAGAAATTTAACAGGACTCCGAAAGAACACAGGTAGGAATCTTTTAAAATCTTTTGTTTGTTCATTCTTTTTCTCTTCCAAGTCTTTGATCATTAATTCTGTGATTCGTTTTCTAGGTCTGGGTAGATCTTTTATGACGTCTCTAACGCTGTTGAAGTCTTGTTCCCTCCATACAGTTTGGCAATGCGGTAACTTGAGTTGTTCTCTGAGTTCTTTGATGGTGAAAGCAGCTTGCAGCGGTCCCCTTCTGCCAATCAGATGGACATTTTTGACGCTGGATCGGGACAGTGCTGCCAAGGCGTGTTCGGTGATGTCGGTCTTTTTTAAAATGTCTACCGGTGTTAGGAGCATCCTGGCGACATCCATTGCGACGTTGCCTTGACCTAGAACTGCCACTGAGGATCCAGAGAGGTCAACCTGAAACATACAACAGGATAAATATTCTTCTGGCCTTTACATAAGTAGCAGCTGACCAACGAGACAAGGAACATCAAGACGAAACACACAAATAGGGCTATAGTCTAATCTTATCTAAGTTGCAAAGATATGTAACATTGGGGATTCCCATTATATGCATTTTCACAAGCAGACACGTATAAGTTTGCGCTTAACCATGCCGCAATACTTGACTTACAATATGGAAACTCAAATCTCAAATGAACATACACCCTGCAACTCTTGCCGACCTTCCGTGAAACAGGGGTGACATTGGCAAAGTGAACCATTTTTTACAGCATGGGTGGCCAGCCGTATACCTACTTATAAGTCAAGGAACATACACAACAGATTACATTTAAAAAATCAACAATAATATGTTTGGACATTAAAACTAAAACATCATACAAAATTCTAATTTAAAAAACGCTAGTCCTAGCTGCCAACATTACAGATCAACCGCCATTTCTTTCTGTCCTTACACACTTCTTTCATTTCATCCAGAGTCATAACCTTCTTCATACAAGCTCTCCTTTTATTATGACTGACTACAGTCTAAGAGATAATGAAGATAGACAATGTTTTAGTTACTTTGAGGTTTTGATCCCCCGGTATTCCGTTGTACCATCCAACAAATTTTCTGGCCGATATAACGTTTGTAGCCTTTTCATTCTGGATCCCAAATTCTTTGTCTTGTTCGGCCCCGTACGCCTGTAAATAAAATAAAATAATTTAAATTAGAAAGAACAGAAAGTTGACCACAGTGTTTGGTGTAATTTTTTTATTTAGGCAGATTGACGTCGATGGATCTTCGGTGTGTACCAACGTGCCCAGGTAGTCTGTCGGATCCATCTGCGTCATTTTGAAATCACGGCATGGCTAGCCGGCCGCGCTGTGTTTTGTCGGGACTCAAATTCTCAGGATTTTCTTTAATAAAATTATCAATGATATCTTTATTTTTACTACTTAAAAGATTTACAATTTTTTTTTTTAAATATTTTTAAGGGTTTGGTGGCTTACACAGTGAAAGTCCATTGTATATTAATTAAATAAAACATAGTTTAAATTCACTTTTATATTATTTTAACTTTGTCAAACTTTTTCGCCTACACCTTTGGCATCATCAGGACAATGTCCTGTTATAAGAAGGGAATGAAGACCCATTTCTTCACCGCCGCATCAAGCCTGAAAGCACCCTTGCAGGGACAGTAGTCACAAAACGGCGCTATAAAAATCATCATCATCATAACTGAAATATAGAAAAGTATTTATCTTTACTAGCAACACAGCGTGGTAGTTTTCTCTGAGCTGAGACAGGGCGACATCCTTCCCGAGGATAATGTTGCCATAAAAGTTGACACCTTCATTCAACGCAGTTTTTGTAAATGTGTTGATCACATTCTTGACTTCCGGATGGTCTGGAGCGACACCAAACCTGGAAACAAAAGAAAGATTCTTTCAGAAATGGAATGTAGTCCGAAAAGCGTACAATGATTATAATTCATATCCAGAGTCGTAAAAAAAGGAGAGCTTGTAGGAAGACAGTTATGACTCTGGATGGAATGAATGAAGTATGTAAGGACAGAAAGAAATGGTGGTTGTTCTGTAATGTTGACGGCTTGGAATAGGGTTTTTAAAATAAGAATTTTGTATTATCTTTTTAGTTTTGATGTCCATAGATATTATTTGTTGATTTTAAAAAAATATATAGGTAATTTGTTGTGTGTGTTCCTTGACTTATAGGTTGGTTAAACATTCCGCATGTGTACTTCAATCTAAAAACCTAAATCTCAAATGAACATAAGCCCTGCAACTCTTGCCGACCTTCCCTGATACAGGGGTGACATTGGCAAGGTGAACCATTTTTTACAGTATGAATGGTATGGATGTATTTGGATGTATTTACGTATGGATGTCGTGGAAGAGGAAGACCGAGAAAGGTATGGATGGATCAAATTTTCGAAATAGCGAGTGAATGGGATATCCAGAGTCATAATAAAAGGAGAGCTTGTATGAAAAAAGTTATGACTCTGGATGAAATGAAAGAAGTATGCAAGGACAGAAAGAAGTGGCGGCTAATCTGCAATGCTGATTTGTAATGTTGGTTTATTAGCTTGCTACATTTTTTGCATAAGACATTTTTGACTTTTTACTTTCTTGCTATAGCCGAAGGCTATAAAGAAAGTTATGATTTGGTGTGAAAAAAAAATTTCGAGGTTTTCACGGAAATGAGTTGTCCTGGTGCAGGACATGCCAAAAAACACTATCTTTTAAAAACGTCCGTCTGTATGTATGTATGTATGTATGTATGTATGTATGTATGTATGTATGTATGTGTGTGTGTCACTTTCCAAAGTATAAGACCTAGAGATACCAAATTTTGGCTACATCAACTTTTTTGGACATGTATTAAGTATGAATAACATGGCATTACACCAACTTGAAAATTCAAGATGGCTGCCATACAAAAAAAACATAAAATTGCACTTTTCTCATAAACGACTCCAAGAATTTTTCTTAAATTTTCAGAGTTGCCACTAATTAATTTTTAACTTAATAAATTAGTTATGACAACACTCTTACTAATCTGTGTCTATGGGCTGCCATATGAAAAAAACAAACGATTGTGATTTTCTCGAAAGTTAAGGGGTCAACAAAAATATAATGTTCTACAATATTATGGACAACATAAATTTGCACAAATTTACAAAAAAAAATTTTTGAAAAAATAAATATAAAGCACCGTTTACACGACCTGAAATTTTAAATCGAAAATATTACAAAAACCTATTAAAATGCAAGATATTTAAATTTGTTTTAGATTTGATAGAAAGAACAAGCTTATTAATTTAATTCGTAATCATTTTTTTTTTACTTTTTTGAGAATTCAAGATGGCTTCCGAAGAGCTGAAAATTTAAAATGCGATTTTCTCAAAAACGGCTCCGACGATTTTTCTTAAATTTTTTGTGAATCCATTTTTATAATAGTGCTATCTAATAATTATAATCATTTCTTCATCATAATCTCGGTTTAGGGAGTTGCCATATAAAAGAAAAAAATAATGGAAAAATTCTCGGCAGTTAGAGGGTTGATAAAAAAATAATGTAGCACAAATGTAAAACAATAATAATAACCTATATATTGCCATCATTATTTTTTCCAAAAAGTGAATCAAAAGTATAGCCGCCATACAAAGTGAAAATTTTCCATACAAAATGTATTAGCAATTTTCTTGGTAGTCAAAGGGTTAAAAATAGATAAAAGGCTGCGATTCTTGAAATTTTATAAATACCAATAATAATCAGTCGTTACTTTTTCAAAATATAACTAAAAAGTGTACCCACCATACAAAGCCCTAGTTTGCATACAGAAGGGTTTAATGACCATCTATAATAATCTAGAATATAAGTTGCAATGAAATATAAACATTCAAAACTAATATGAAATGCATGCCCACAAACAGGTACGTGTAAGTTCGCGCTTACGAATGCTGAATTTGTACTTACAAATTAAAACCAAATCTCAAATGAACATAAAACCTGCAACTCTTGCCGACCTTCCTTGAAACAGGGGTGACATTGACAAAGTGAATTATTTTTTACACTTTGGGAGGACTGAGAAATGCGAGAAAATTGAGATAAGACTGAATGAAAAAAGAGTGGAGGTCGTGAAAGAATTTGATTATCTGGGAAGCAAGTTTGAGTCGAATGCGAAATTGACGAAATAATTGGAAAAGCGCGCTAGTAGAGGAAGAAGTGTGATGGAAACGATTGGAAGAATTGCAAGAAATAGGAAACTTACGAAGAATAAGAGATCGGCGGTCCACAATGGCATATTGGTTGGTGGAAGTGAGGCTTAATGAATGTGAGCTGAGTAAAGTACGGTTGAAATGGCTTACCTGAGAGCAATGGCTGGAAAGACACTGAGTGATAGAGTACGTAATGCTTGAGTGATGAACGAGTGTGGTATAAAAGAGAATATGAGAATGAAAGTACAAAAAAGTACAATGAGATGGTTCAGACATCTTGAAAGAAAGGATGATGAACAACTAACGAAGAAAGTGTACAAAGGAAATGTCAGAGGAAAGCGCGGAAGGGGAAGGCTGAGGAAAGAATGGTTAGACCAAATAGGTGAGATTGCGAAAGAATGGATTCTGCAGAGTGAGAATAAGAGAAGAGTGTGTATGAAAAAGGTGATGAATATTGAGGAAATAAAAGTGGTTTGTTAGGGCAGAAAAAAGTGGAGGCGCATCTGCAGAGGTACCGGTCACCCCTAGTGGAACGGCGGCAGGATACAGTACAGTACAGTACAGAGGTCAGCTTCATACCAACCTATAAGTCAAGGATCTTTCTTGTGTAATTGGCGCTTTTTCCAGAGAAGACCAACCTTGCAGAGGGCTCTTGAGTTGTGATTCACACAAAACGGCGCTCACCAAATAAATCATCCAAATATTTTTTATTCACTTAATAATTTTAATGGCTTTATCCATATTGTACGAGCATGCAGGTACACACCGCGGTGGAATAAAATTGATTTATTATCGATATATTATATTTTCATTGAAACTGCATAAGCTGGTAGATGATTCTAGCTTTACATACGTCATACAGTGGGTTAATTTTTGCAAGAAAGTCGAGTACAGATTCTGTGCAATTTATTTTGTATAGATTTATTTTTAAGGTTTTGTTGTTTTCTTATACTAATGTTATCTCTATGATCACTCGTATTCCTTGACTTATAGGTTGGTATGAGGTTGACCACCCATACTGTAAAAAATGGTTCACTTTGCCAATGTCACCCCTGTTTCAGGGAATGTCGGCAAGAGTTGCAGGGCTTATGTTCATTTGAGGTTTGGATTTTATTTGTAAGTACACAATCAGCATTTGTAAGCGCGAACTACACGTGTTTGTTTGTGGGCATACATCTGAGAGCTTTGAATGAATATATCCTCGCAACTTAGATTATAGATTATTATAGATGGTCAGCCTCATACCACCATTCGACACCCGCGATGGGATTCGAACCTGAGCTCACGGCATGGAATGCAAGCACTCTACCAACTGGGCTATCGACCGGACAAAGAACTTTGTAGTTCATTATTTTCCATTCGATAATAGGAGTAAGCTGTAGGATAGGAGTAAGTCCGGTCGATAGCTCAGTTGGTAGAGTGCTTGCATTCCATGCCGTGAGCTCGGGTTCGAATCCCCCCGTGGGTGTCAGAAATGATTTCCCGTTTCGGTGTTTATTTCAAACCCCAAAATAAAATAACGGCAAGGTTTACTCAGCCTTCACAAGAAATGAGTACCAGCCCCCTCGGGAGCTGGGAAACCCCCACTTCAACTGAAGTGGTTGGACAGCCCCCTTACCTGTTAAAATAAATAGGTTCAACTCGCCACATGCGACCCCTTCGGGGATAACGCGGCAAGAAGTTACACTATTTGTGTAGCTTAGTTGCGTATTTTTTTTTGCTGGAAAGGATAAGAAATGAGTTTAAACTAACCTGACAAGCCCAAAAGGCACGGGATACTTTTCTATAATGTCGATCTGCACATCCTGTAGGTGTTTTACAAGATGTTGGGCCGCATAGAAGCCCGCCGGACCGCCACCGACGATGCAAACTTTCTTTTTAGCGTTCAACAACGCGGTGCTCACTTTACGGACGGAAATGAACATGCCGGACGCCATTTATGTGTATCACAAGAAAACAGGGGTAAGCTTGTATTGCTGGTTAATGTTAATGAGGCGTACGAGTTAAAAATTCATGGTTGATCGAAAATTTGCACATATCAGTTGACGTTCGGAAAGTTTGACCACAGAGTATATAGGTACTTAGAGAAGCTACTCTATGGCTTAGGGGTAGGTACGTACTTCGAAACCCCCCTTCCTCGCCTTCTTACTTCCCTTCCATACATTCTGCGTATTGGACTATGATCTTGTATGCATGTGTGTAATATACACGCGGCACGCGGGTACACTCACACCACTATAATCATATATTATTATCTGCCATGATATTATTTATTAATATTATTATTATTGCTTTAAAGCTATCAAAATAAAACACTTGTATTTTGCACAATATTTATTTATTCTAGAAAGATTAGTCATACAATCACAAAAATACACACTGTGTAAAGAAAAAAATAAATAAAAAAACCTCAATGTAATAAACACAAATGATATGGCAAAAATAAATTTAGTAGGTAAACAATCAAATAGGCACCTGTCTATATTGTCAAGGACACTGGCATTCTGTACTATTTCTTGCAAAAGTTTTGGATCCCTGATGATTGTCCCCTGATGATGGCCTGAGGACCGGAAATATTTATAATATGAAATCTATACACTTTAATTTCACTTTCTTCGGCTCATCAGCCGACAGCCTTCAAGGCTCAGGGACACCTGCACCACTCTGCGTTGTGCTGCTTCCCTCCATGGTCGCCTCACTCCCAAAACTTCGGCGTTGGCTTCGACGTTCTCTGCCCACCGCATCCTTGGACGTCCAAGTGATTAACACCTGAGGGGGCACCATCCAAGACAGTTCTGATGATCCTGGAGTCTTCTGCACATGCTACGTGTCCGGCCACTGGAGTCTTCTTGATTTCATTACTCTCTGCACTCTTCAATAATAGTGAAAATAAAACAGTTAATTTCAAATACGCTTCACCGCTTGACGTTTGAGGCCGACTGGCGCCAAGCAGGCGTGTGGGGTGGTTATGGCTGTTATCGCTGCGCAAATCCTACACACAGTTCAACCATCATTATAAAATACTTTTTCATCAGTTTTTTTTTAATAAAAAATGAGCAATTTAATAAATACTAAACAAAATAAAGTTTATTGGCGCCTAAACTCTTTTTTTACATGAATAACAGTAAATATAAATTATTAATTCAAATTTATTTACGCTCATTCTGATTTCAGTTTACAAAACGACCTCTTCCCCTTCCTCCTTCCTCATAACCATACATTCCGCGTACCATAGATCGATTACAATATGGCTTCCGAATTATAAAACAGGGTAACCAGTAGCAAAATACTTGTGAACGGGGTCTGAGTTTGACTTGTGCACAGAGGACTTGTGTCAAATTGCGAAATTTTTAGCAGCTATATTCATGCTAATAAAGTACCAACATTTAAAAATAAATAAATCGAGTAGGCCATGATATAGATAGGTACAAAATATTTGTTTTTGACTTGGCTTGTAATCAAATGGTATATTACGCTTATAATAAATTAAAAAGCATTCAAAATAATGCTGTAAGCGTCTAAAAAGTGGATTTTTTCTTGATATTATGGAAAATATGAGGATATTTAAAATTAAATAAAAAATTCAAAAATGCTTAATTTATTGTGATAATAAAAATTTACATTTTAGTTTCTCTTTAAATGATTTTTTTCATAAGCTCGTATGCAGTAAGAAATTAAAGCAGTTCTAAAGATTCGAATTTGATTTAATTTTACATGTAAGGAATTTTGATTTACGTTATAACAGCATTAACAGTGTGACAGTTTGCACTTTGTCAAAAATCGTGTTCGCCTTTTCTCTCAATAAAAAATGTATTATTAAAATTATTTCACAATATTTCCTTCAGCCGTGGAGCGGTCCATCCAATAAAAACACGCAATAATTTAAATCCACCATAGGTAAGTCCCACCACGTCGAAATCGAGACAATTGTCAATATTTTTACACATCAGATCTTAGTATTTTGGTGATAAATATCTTTACACAACTAAGCTACACATATAGTGTTACTTCTTGCCCGTCGTTATCCTTTCGGGATTCGGGACCTATTTATTTTTACAGGAAAGGGAGCCGGCCTCACACCAATTCAATTGAAATGGGGGTTTCCCAGCTCCGGGGGGCTGGTTCTCATTTCTTGTGAAGGCTGAGTACACCTTGCTGGTATTTTTGTTGTTGTTTTGAAATGGGCACCGAAACAGGAAATCATTTCTGACACCATTGGTAGGGATCGAACCCTTGCTCTCGGCATGGAATGCAAGCACTCTACCAACTGAGCTATCGACCGGACCTTTTACGAGCTTGGTCGTCGCTACAAACCGCCAATTCTCGAGCAAGAATCTGTTGCTGTAAGGCTGGATGGACCTTTAGTGATAGGTCTTGGTAAAGATTTATAAAATTTTCAACCCAGCGAAAAGCATATTTGAAAATATAAATGGCCTGTGAAATTGCATGTAATGTGAATCTCCAATGTAACATATCTTTGCTAATTTAGATTAGATAGACAGTACATCTTATATTCGGACACAAATAGTCAGTTCGTCGCTTTAAAGTCGTAAGGAATCTAGCAGAAAAGCGCTTCTGGGTTTGCTGTGGATTTTCCATCCTGATTTGACGTCTGTTTGTTTTGTTTCCAGTTAGGATATATTAGTGAAGATGTCTGACCTGGACGCTTGGATTGAAGTGGCCAAGGAGTGTAAATACCTTCCCGAGGATGATCTGCGGGAGCTGTGCGGCATTGTCTGTGATCTGCTGCTCGAGGAGTCCAACATACATCCCGTGCAGACGCCGGTCACTGTGTGCGGGGACATACACGGCCAGGTAACAACAACAGAAACATCATCTGGAGACGAAAAATCCATTTCACCAGACTATTTCTGCTTGGCCACCTATAGTAATAACACAGAGGAGCAGAAACTGACTTACTGCATTGATACATACTATCTACCACATTTGTCTCAGTCCTGTCAAACGTTGCAGTTGTGTAGTCATACAAACATGTTTTTACGTGTCAAATTTGATGTTTTCTTGCTTTCTCCATTTCGTGTTTTGGCACCCAAATTACAGCACATGCCATGATGTCTTCAAATAATGTATTTTTCTTTTAAAATTCATCAATTTTATCAATCACAAGATTTATACCGCATGCGTCTATGTTCGGACTGCTCCGGGCATAGTACGCACGCGGCAATACTGCCACCTTTCTAGAAACTCTTTTACATTCGCCCAAGTTTTTTTGTACACATGGAAATGCAACTGTGAAGTTTCAATTTTATGTTTTTTAGCTTAATATTTTTTTTTCTGTGTATATTTACTAACCTAAGTTTTTTAAATTTTGTTATGTAGAAATGGCCATCAACAATGATTTTGTACCTGCACGTTGTGGAAATGCCGCCACTAATTTTCATAGAAAGAATGAATGGGTTTTCGGGACATGGAATGTAAGGAAGATGAATGATTGCAAGGAGAAAGAAATTATGAATGTAATGAAAGATAAACGAATAAAAGTAATGGGTGTGACTGAAACAAAAATGAAAGGAAATGGTGAGAAAGTATTAGTGAACGGTGAATTGTATATTTGGTCAGGTGTGGAAGATGGAAATGAAAGGCAAGGTGTAGGTGTGATTGTGAGTGAGTGTGTAAAAGGATGTATAACGGGTTATCGAAGAGTTTCTCCTAGGATTTTGGTTGTTAAATTCAAAATTAACAGTTTGAGACTTTTCTTGGTTGCCTGTTATGCTCCTGTTGATTCAGAGTGTATGGAGGTGAGAATGAGTTTTTGGAATGAATTGAATGCGGTTGTGCATGAAAGGAAAAATAATGAAAACATTGTAATTTTAGGTGATATAAATGGATGGATAGGTGCACAGAGGGATGAATGTTTGAAAATAATTGGTCCTGGTGGGAGAGGTGTAGTCAATGATAATGGGCGACATCTGATTGCTTTGTGTGCGGAGCACAGTCTTTTTGCATCGAATACTTGGTTTCGGCATAAGGATGTGCATCTGTACACGAGGCAGATTGTGGGAAGTCGCACAATCATTGACTACATCTGTGTGGATGAAAGATTGAGAGGAGCCGTAAGAGATAGCTGTGTCTACCGGGGGCCTGAAATAGGCAGTGACCACTATCTCTTATGTGCCAAAATAATGATTGGTGAAGTAAGAAAGAAGAAACGCAAGAGGAAAGTAAGATTGCCTAGAATAAAAGTAGAAAGGCTGAATGAAGAAAATGTGCAAGAGAAGTACGTATCAGAGCTCCACAAAATTTTAAGTGTGAGTGAACTTGAGAAGAGTGTGTGTGGAAAAGATATTGAAAGTATGTGGAAAGATCTGAAAGAAGGAATGACTGAATGCGCTAAAAAAGCATGTGGGGTAACGAAAGGTGGAAGATTGAAAGGAGATGCCTGGTGGAATGATAGAGTGAACGAAGCTGTGAAAGTTAAGAAAAAGTGTTACGAAAATTGGTTGAATGATAGAAATGATAGAAAGCTAGAAGAGGAATATAAGATAGCTAAGAGAATGGCGAAGAATATAATTTATGAAAGCAAGATGAATGAACAAAGAAAGATTGATGAAAGGATTAACAAAAGTTTCACCGACAGTAAGAAGGAATTTTGGAGGTGGATCAATGCGGATAGAAATAAATCTTCTGCATTGACCACTCCGGGAGTCAAAAGTGCTGCCGGTGAGATGGTATGGGAGAATGAAGAAGTATGCAAGAGATGGAAGAACTATTTTCAAGAAATTTTTGGTCAGGGTGAAAGAAGAATTTATGAACAGATAGATGAAGCGAATGAATTGAATATTATGAAAGAAGAAATAAAAGTGTCTATTTCACGTCTGAAGAATGGGAAGTCTGCTGGGTTTGATGGTATAAATGGTGAAATGTTGAAAGCAGGAGGTGAATGTGTGATAGATTGGATGTACGAATTATGTAAGCTCTGTGTGAATGCAGGAGTAGTACCGATGGATTGGAGGAAGGCAGTCATTGTTCCCATTTACAAAGGTAAAGGGGACAAAAAAGACTGTCAGCACTTCAGACCAATCAGTCTACTCAGTATACCAGGAAAAGTCTTATGTAAGGTGATTATAAAAAATGTGATTCTGACTACTAGTGAAAGGATTTCCGATGTACAGTCCGGCTTTATGGCCGGTAGAGGCTGTGTTGATCAGATTTTTACTCTACGACAACTTGTTGAAAAACAATTGTCGGTGAGGCGGAAGCTGTTCACGGCCTTTGTAGATCTGGAAAAGGCTTTTGACTCAGTAGACAGAGGTATGTTATGGGATGTTTTGAAAGCATACGGAGTGAATGGGGCTCTCCTAGGTGCGGTGCATGCAAACTATGAAAATAGTAAGGCATGTGTCCGTATTGATGGTGAGTATAGTGAGTGGTTTGAAGTTTATAAGGGTGTGAGGCAAGGATGTGTGATGAGTCCATGGCTATTTAACATAGTCATGGACAAGTGTGTCAGAGATGCTCGACTTAATGATTGTGGATTGATGATAGGAGAGAGCAAAGTGAGTGTTCTACTGTATGCAGATGATGCAGTTCTTGTATCTGATTCAGCAGTAGAATTGCAAACAATGCTCTCTAGATTGAATGAAGCTTTGAAAGGTAACCATTTGAAGTTGAATGCAAGTAAGACGAAAGTATTGATTTTTGAAAGAGATGATGAAAGTATGAATTATGAATTTAAAATTAATGGAATGAATGTTGATGTCGTAAATGAGTTTGTATACCTGGGAAGTAAGTTTGAAAAAGATGGAAGAATGACCGGTGAATTTGAAAGAAGAATAATGAAAGGCAGGTGCGTACTGGGTGCTACCGCTAGCATCGCCAGGAACCAGAATCTCTCAAAAAATGTTAGATTGGCGGTGCACGGTGGTATACTAGTGCCAACCTTGATGTATGGAAGTGAAGCCTGGACGGTGAGTGAAAGGGAAATTAGTAAAGTCCATACAGTAGAAATGGACTATCTAAGAAGTATGATTGGGAAAAAACGAAGTGACAGAGTGAGGAATGATTTTGTAAGAGAAGAATGTGGTGTAAGGGAAAGTGTGAAAGTGAAGATTAAAAGAAGTATGTTGAGATGGTTCGGGCATATGGAGAGAATGAGTGATGAAAGATTGACGAAGAAAGTATATGTTGATAAAATAGATGGATGTCGTGGTAGAGGAAGACCGAGAAAAATATGGATGGATCAAATTTCTGAAATAGCGAATGAATGGGATATCCAGAGTCATAATAAAAGGAGGACTTGCATGAAAAAGTTATGACTCTGGATGAAATGAAAGAAGTGTGCAAGGACAGGAAGAAGTGGCGGCTAATCTGCAATGGTGATTTTTAATGTTGGTGTATTCATTTGCTACATTTTTTGCATAGGAAATTTCTGACTTTTTTTGTATAGATTTCTTTGTAAGGTTTTGTTCTTTTATATATTTAAATGTAATTTTTTATTCATATTCCTTGACTTATAGGTTGGTATGAGGCTGACCACCCATACTGTAAAAAATGGTTCACTTTGCCAATGTTACCCCTGTTTCAGGGAAGGTCGGCAAAAGTTGTGGGGCTTATGTTCATTTGAGGTTTGGATTTTATTTGTAAGTACACATTCAGCATTTGTAAGCGCGAACTACACTTGTTGGTTTGTGGGCTTACATCTGAGAGCTTTAAATGAATATATCCTTGCAACTTAGATTATAGATTATAGATAGAAGTTCATTGTTCTCTTTCTTACTAATGACCATTTTTGTAAGTAGGTTGAAACAGATATACTCGTATAATGTCTGTGTTCGTCAATGGACCAGAACATTAATCAATGAGCCTTTACACAAGACTTCAAGAGAGCTTAGTGAGAGTGCTTTTGCAAATTCCACTCCAAAGGCATGGGACTGACTGCCGCCTGTGGCCCAAGAGTCAATCGATGATACCCTTGTTATTGATTGTGTGTGTATGTTTGCAGTTCTACGACCTTGAGGAGCTGTTCCGCACTGGGGGTCAGATCCCGCACACCAACTACATCTTCATGGGGGACTTCGTGGACCGCGGCTACTACAGCCTGGAGACTCTCACCCGACTGATGACCCTCAAGGCCAGATACCCAGACAGGTCTATAATCTAAGCTGCAAAGATATATTACATTTAAGATTCATAATGAATGCACGCCTGCAAGCCACTGCTCAGACCATATAATTCATAATTGCATAATGTAATAAAATAATTACTGGAAACAGGGACTTGGTGCTTCTGCCGAATCACTGTCGCAGGTTTTTCAGCCAGGATGTCCTTCGGCGTCCCTGAGATCTTCTCCCCTTAATCTTACCCTGTATGATAAGATGAAGGAGACGGTACTTTTCATTTCTCATTATATGACCGAAGTACATAAGCTTTCTCTGCTTAATGGTTGCCAGGAGCTCCTTTGTAGTGCGCATTCGTTGGAGGACTTTCATTGGTGACTCGATCACGCTAAGAGATCCGAAGCATTTTTCGGTATAGACACATCTCGAATGCTTCAATTCGTCTCTCCAGTGCCTGCGTGAGAGTCCATCCCTCCATACCATACAGAGCGATTGGGAAGACATAGCACCTCACTATGCGCTTCCGGAGTTCAAGGCTTAAATTTCGGCACAACAGTAAGCTTCTCTATGTTAATTATGATGATGATGAGTTGATGATTTCTTTATAGCGCCGTTTCGTGATGTAGTCACTCCAAGGGCGCTTGTGCATGTGTTGCCAGAAATTTGGTTGTCTTCAGTGCATTCCGGAACTTTCCATGATCCTCTAGCTCTCTCACATGATGTGGCAGGTGGTTCCAGGCCAGAGGACCAGCAACTGCAAATGCACGCTCTCCAAACATTGTGTTAACTCTTTTTATCGGTTCTTCAATCTTTGATTTGGCTCCAGTTTCAGCCGAGCGCAGTGTTAGGCTTTTTTTGCCGAGGGTGAGTGGTTTGATTAAATCAGCGAGATATTTGGGTGTTTTTCCAAATAGAGCTTTGTGGACCATCGTTCACACTTTGAACTCAATGCGCTCCGGGATACGGAGCCAGTGAAGCTTCTGGAGAAGAGGAGTAATGTTAGCGAGCGCATGCATTGACGACCAATTGTTGTTTCCAGGATAACGCTGCTGCGAGGCAACCACGAGACGCGCCAGATCACGCAGGTGTACGGCTTCTACGACGAGTGCCTCAACAAGTACGGCAACGCCAACGCGTGGATGGACTGCTGCCGGGTCTTCGACCTGCTCACCGTAGCTGCCGTAAGGAGCATCAGCTTATCTACGCACACTCTGCCCAATAACTAGTTGAATACTTATTCGGCTACACAGCGGAACCTCTTCTAATGAGCATAATATGATCATCTAATCTAATCTAAGTTGCAAAGATATGTTACATTGGAGATTCACATTATATGCATTTTCACAAAACAGACATGTTTAAATTCGCGCTTAAACATGCCGCATGTGTCCTACAATATAAAAACCAAATCTCAAATGAACATACACCCTGCAACTCTTGCCGTCCTTCCCTGAAACAGGGGTGACATTGGCAAAGTGAACCATTTTTACAGCATGGGTGGTCAGCCGCATACCAACCTATCAGTCAAGGAATGATGATTGATGATTTCTCTCCTGTGACGCCATTTAATGGTCCAGGACCATCTCAAGGGCGCATCTCGAAGGTGGTGATAGGCTGGTTCGCGCGAACACCGACGGGCATATTGTTCCAGGCAACCGGCCCGGCCACCGCAAAGCTCCCGTCTGCAAAATTTGATGTGTTCGCTCTTTTGGGCACTATAACCTTGTTGACAGCAGTGAGGGCAGAGCGTAGTGGTCGTTTTGAAGGCTTACACATATGTGACGAGCACTCATTAAGCGAAACTAATTTTCCCATGTAAATCAATGGGTTCTGTAATCTAAGCTGCAAGGATATATTAACATTTAAGGCTCATATTAAATGCATGCTCACCGACAGGCACATGTAGGTTCGTGCCTACACATTCTGCATGTGTGCATACAAATAAAAAACCTCACATGAACATAAACCTTGCAACCCTAAAACTGGGGTGGCATTGGCAAATGTGAACCAATTTTTACAGCGCGGGGGTTCAGCCTCATACCAACCTATCAGTCAAGGAGCCTATGTGACATATCATGCGTCCGGTCGATTGATCAGTTGGTAGAGTGCTTGCGTTCCATGCCGTAAGCTCAAGTTCGAATCCCACCGAGGGTGTCAGAAATGATATCCCGTTTCGGTGTTTATTTCAAACCCCAAAATAAAATACCGGCAAGGTATACTCAACCTTCACAAGAAATGAGTACCAGTCCTCTCGGGAGCTGAGAAAACCCCACTTCAACTGAAGTGGTTGGCGTAAGACCGGCCCCCTTACCTGTAAAAATAAATAGGTTCAACTCGCCCCATGCGAGTCCTTCGGGGATAACGCGGCAAGAAGTTACACTATATGTGTAGCTTAGTTGTGTTGCGTTTATGTGTTGAAGCCCTACACTTCCATTCTACATTTGCAGGCTGAGAAACATAATCACTTTTGAAGGTTATGTTTGATGTTGCAGTTAATAGACGAGCGCGTGCTGTGCGTGCATGGAGGGCTCAGCCCCGACCTGCAGACCCTGGACCAGATCCGCTGTCTGCGGCGCAACCAGGAGATCCCGCAGCGCGGCGCCTTCTGCGACCTGGTGTGGTCAGACCCCGACGATGTGGACGGCTGGTAACTATATACTGCAAACTTGCTCTCACCACTCTGCTGTATGAAAAACTGCATTGGCTTTGTTTCCCGGAGAGGGTGATTACCGGTCCATAGTCTAGTGGTTACCACTTCTGACTCGTAAATGGACGGTTTTGGGTTCAAATCCTGGCGGAGCACAAAAAAATACTATTTATATTTTCAAATATGCTCCTGCTGGGTGAAAAATTCATATACCTTTACTGTCGGGGTTATGGCCAAAGGGGCCAAGTGGGCTGATCTTTCTAGCGTATTTGGAATAGAATAACGTTGGTTCGATCCCCGCCTGGGTCATTTGACCATAACTTTGACCCTGGTTCAACAGATGTTATTGGGTAATTATTAATTAATACATTACAATAAACAAATAATAAATTATTAATTGATATTAATACCTGTTTCTGGCCAGGAAGAATAGGTTGGTGAATTACATTTTTCTTCACAAATCTATTTTTTTTAAAAAAGACCGGTCACCAAAGGTCCATCCAGCCTTACAGCAACTGAGTCTTGCTTGAGAATTGGTGCTCTGTAGCCACAACCAAGCTCGTAAAAAGTCCGGTCGATAGCTCAGTTGGTAGAATGCTTGCATTCCATGTCGTGAGCCCAGGTTCGAATCCACCGAGGGTGTCAGAAATGATTTCCCGTTTCGGTGTCTATTCCAAACCCAAAATAAATACCGGCAAGGTGTGCCCAGCAACCAGCCTCCCCCCCTGCTGGGAGCTGGGAAACCCCCTACTTCAACTGAATGTGATTGGTGTGAGACCGGTCCCCTTACCCGTAAAAATAAATAGGTCCTGAATTGCCACATGCGACCCCTTCAAAGATAACGTAGGCAAGAAATAACACTATATGTGTAGCTTAGTTGTGGTGCGTATGATGTGTGTGATGTATTGGTTGTGTTGCAGGAAGGTGAGTCCTCGAGGTGCTGGCTGGTTGTTTGGGGAGAAGATCACTCAGGAGTTCATGGAGATCAACGACCTAAACCTCATTTGCAGAGCACATCAGCTGGTGGACGAAGGTAACACTTCCATACAAAGGAATTTATACTGCGCCTTTTGCTGTAATAGGATAATTTTGCAACTTAGATCACATTTTTTTTTCCATAAAATGGTAGACTACATTTTTTTAAATGCATCTGCTTTTTAAAAAAATTATATCTGGCTTAGTTTTTAAATTATAGCTCTTTAAAATTAGCGTATTTTCGATTTCCGGTAAAACGGGTCATTTTTTTATTTCGGAGGATATGGCGTCGATGGATCTTCGGAGTGTAGGTGTCGATGGGCCCAGGTAGTCGCCAAGCCGACCGCGCTGCGTTTTGGCGGGACTCAAATTCTCCACATTTTATTTTTGAAAATTATCAATTCCTTGACTTATAGGTTGGTATGAGGCTGACCATCCATACTGTAAAAAATGGTTCACTTTGCGTAAGGTCGGCAAGAGTTGCAGGGCTTATGTTCATTTGAGATTTGAGGTTTTTTATACTGTAGGTCCACATGCGGCATGTGTGAGCGCGAAAATATGCGCGTCTGCTTGTGGGAATGCATTTAATATGAATCTCAAATGATACATATCTTTGCAGCTTAGATTTAGATTTAGATCCATGTTATTTTTATTTTTACTACTAAAAAATATATGGTTGTGATCCTTGAAATGTACTCTACACAACCATAGTATTTTCAACCGTTTTCCCCACCACTGCAATAACCCTATCGTTGAGAACTGAGTTCTTCATTACATTTTAATGTAGTTATATGTATTTTCATTTAGTTTATATGTAGTCATTTCTTGTGAAGGCTCAGTAAACCTTGCCAGTATTTCATATTGGGCTTGAAATATACACTGAATCGGGAAATCATTTCTGACTCTTTCGGTGTTAGAAATGTCTTTGTCAAGGTATTATATATCTGTTTCAATCTGCTTACGAAAATGGTCATTAGTAAGAAAGAGAACAAAGAACTTCACACTTGCATTTCCATGTGTACAAAAAAACTCAGGCGAATGTAAAAATGTTTCTAGAAAGGTGCCAGCATTGCCGCGTGCGTACTATGCCCGGAGCAGTCCGAACATAGAGGCATGCGGCATAAATCTTGCGATCAATAAAATTGATAAATTTTAAAAGAAAAGGGCATTATTTTAAGACATTATGGCTTGTGTTGTAATTGGGTGTCAAAACACAAAATGGAGAAAGCAAGATAACATAAAATTTGCCACGTAAAAACATGTTTTGTATGACTACACAACTGCAACGTTTGACAGGACTGAGACAAAAGTGGTAGATAGTATGTATCAATGCAGTAAGTTAGTTTCTGCTCGTCAATGTTATTACTCAATGGTTTTTAGTATTAAATATATGTCATTTTGTAATTCTAGGTTACAAATACATGTTTGGTGAGCGTTTAGTGACAGTGTGGTCAGCGCCCAACTACTGCTATCGCTGCGGCAACATCGCCTCCATCCTGGAGATCTCCTCGGCGGACCAGCGGACGCCCAAGCTGTTCAAGGCCGTCCCCGACAGTGACCGGGTCTTCCCCACCGGCTACAGAACCCCGTACTTCCTCTAGCCAAGCTGTCACCCACTTGTAACCAATAAAATAATCATTCAATGTAATCAAACTTGCCCCAATTCCAGCTCTTCAAAGTGTCAACGTATTGCATCCATTTGAAATTTAAAAACAGCATTAACCGCCCTATGCATATGGACATGTGACCCCTTTAAAGAAATTGCGATAAAAAGTTACACTATATGTGAAGCTTAGTTGCATTTTTTTCATACACTGTGGTCTTTCTTTGTTTTTATCTTTTGTATCTTTTTTAACCAACCTTTCAAAAAAGACGGATGTTACTGACTGTGGAAAGAGAAGAACTATTTTCTCTACGTTTTGTCGGAGTCATATCCGACGTCTTCAGGAGGCGTGTGTCTTCTACGAAGAAGAAACACGAACTGTTGAATTATTGTTGTTTGCTCGAGGTCGAAGGTTGTAGGTGTATTTATTGACCTTCGGTGATGCATTCATAGATGTCGCAATAGCCCCAGTTGTACAGAAGGACGATACTATGTCATCATGTGAAATCGTCCGATTAATGAAAGGGTGGATCATAGAAGTTAGTACTGGCCTCCATATACTGGAACCTCCATGTACCAATGGGCCCGGATATGTTCGGTGAAGCCATTGAAAGCTGAGTTCAACACCTTCAAAGCTGATTTAAATTTAGTTCATTTGCTGATGACCCCGGTCACATAGACCTGTGAAGTCACCACATTGAGAGAAATTAAAATCTTTGTTCTGTTCCCATTTTCTTACATCAATGATAAATTATTCCAAATTTAAAGACATGTTCCTTCATCAAATGTATTACTTTTGTTATATGGCTGCTCACTTATTATGTTACCAGTGTCTTATTGGTAATAAGTAGGTAAAATAATTATTTTGTCACATCTAATGTTGGGATTTATTTTTGAGTGCTGGCACTAAAATTTTTTTTACAAATGTCTACTTTACCCCAACATCTTAACTTAGGGGCCGTCCATAAATTACGTCATCGATTTTGGCCGATTTTCGACCCCCCCCCCCCTACAATCATCCTATAGTCATTATCTAATGACCGTCCCCCCCCCTCTTGCTGTAATAATGGATGAGCTTAATAATTAATAATGTTATATTACTTGCATACTATTTTGGATATTGTGTAAAAATTGGTATTTACAAGAACGACGTCACTTCTGGGACTCGTACATCATTTACCATCATCCGCAGACCAGACCCCCCCCCTCCTTAATGCGAATGACGTAATATATGGACAGCCCCTTATGCGATAGTTAATTCTCAGAAAAAAGTGATTGTTTAGTTTTCTGTTCTAACAAACAACTAATGTAAAAAGCAATTGATTTCTGAATGGAGTCTGTGCATTTAAATTAAGGGGGAAAAATGTAGTGTCATTTAGCCGGTGGTTCTGACTGTACATTACAGTACCCGTAGTACGAGTTTTTTCACAATACTTGAAGTATTGAGTATTCGAGAAAAATGTATGTGAACTTGAAAAGCACTCCTGGCAAAAAAGATTTCGAAACTTGTTTTGCCAGAGGTGCTTTACTTTATTGTTGCCACTTCTGTACCATGAGTACGAGTTTTTTCACTTTACTCAAAGTATTGAGTATTCGAGAAAAATGTATGTGAACTTGAATAGCACCCCTGGCGAAACAAGTTTTGAAACTTTTTTTGCCAGGGGTGCTTTTCAAGTTCAACATGGGTGGCGTCACCAAGCCGAGAGGGGTATTTTGAATATGCGGACTCCATTCAAATTTAGGAATCTGGCTGTGTTGCCAGTAGGCCAAGAAAAGAAAATATTTTCCAATAAAATCATTACATTTTTTTTAACTATGTAAAATCAGGTGCATTTAATTCATTAGTGCAACGGTTTCCAATAATTATGCTACCACGCCTCCCTAAAACAGTTTTTTTTTCGCGCCTCCCTCCCTACGTTTTATTTTTTTGGTAAATTGAAGATCATTACCAAAATAACCTCCCTTTTTACGTTTTATTTTTTAATATGTATATTAATACTACTATAGGCCGTGTTCGGGGAGCGCGCTTCAAGCACTCACGCACCGTTCGGGGAGCTCATTGTAAGCAAATATTATGAGCTATGACGTCACGCACGACAGCTTGGCCGTTCGCTATTTTCGCTAATTTGCAAAGTGGGTCGGCTTAAGCGTTCCTAACTTCACACCAGTGGTTCATACCGGTCCACTGACAGTTGGCAGCTAACCTCAACAACACGAATATTAGACACAATTATTAATGTTAAATAATGGATTCTAGACATCAAAAGCTCTTCAATAATTGAAAATTCTGCTGGAAATATTAGAATCATGGCTCAATAATGCGTTTTAAGATAAATCTGCATCCGTTCTGCCGAGCTTTGACAGCTGCTGTCTGGTTGACATATGAAATTTGTTTATGATCGTTCGGGGAGGTTTGCGATTGAGCTCCCCCCACCACGATTTTTACTGTAAGCGTTCAAAGTGCTCAAACTAGCTCCCCGAACACGGCCATAGACACGTTTTTGGCGCCTCCCCTGGCCATAGCCCGCGCCTCCCAGTTTGGAAACCGCTGCATTAGTGAATACATTTTTTTTAATTGTTTAAAATCAAAAGTTCAGGTGCATTTTATTCATTAGTGAATATTTTTTTACATAATGTTAAAGACAGCAGCATGGCATTCAATGCTTTTAATCCATAGTTTTGTTATTGTTGATATTTCCAAGTCATCACTCCATCTAAGATAGACTTGAAATGTGAGAGTTTTTGTAATAAGAGTGATGTTTAGGAGTGTTTATAATATTGGTAGATGATTTGAGGTGTATTTTATAATAGTTGTGCTTCTCAATGGTGCCCAAATATATCGACGGTTAAAAGGAAATAAAGCGATAACAACTGAATTGTTCAGGAGAGCAGTTTAAAGTTTGAGATTGCAGAAAAATGGCATAATTTTTTTTTTTTTTTGTCATATCGTTAAAATCAAAACAGCTCTGAAATGAAAACAATAAAGGCTTTTATTGGCATTCCTTTTGATGTGGTTTTACGAGGTTTTATGTCACAAGCGCCTTTAGGACAAAAAAAGCCAAAATCTTTTCGGTTACACCAAAACCATACTTCGAAAACACAGTTTGTTTGCTTGGGCATAAACAAAAAAAAAAAATCATCATAGAGCTATGGGAGTTAGCGCATTAGAAAGAGCGGAAAAATTTATGTAGAAAAGCATTTATAACTCATTTTCGACTAAAACGTCGCTTATGCTTCCTTTTAACCGTCGATATGAGGATCATTTATTTATTTTTATTTTCTACATGATAAGAGAGCGCCATTTTTGTGTGTGTGTCACACCTCAAGGGCCCTGCAAATCATGAATGAGATATTTTATAAAGGTGCCGTTTCAGTGCTCCCTTAAGAAATGCCAACAGATTCTGACACCCTCACTTTATATATACACTGATTCCAAATAATCAATTCAAAATCTACTATGGACGTGCACGGCTTATGCTGAATGTTGCTAAAATTAGATCTAATTAGACTAGATTAGGCCCAGTATATTCATGTATAGTCAAGGTAACTAAAATGCGATTTTAGTTAAATTATCATAATATTTCGCTCACCGAATTTTGCCAATAACTTTTTAGTTAGAGCCTGTTCCCACTTGTCGGGTGTCGGATCCGTATATTAATCGGAGGTTCCAGTGGCAGAACATTATGTATGGAGCTATTCACGCTTGTCGGAAACCGATTTTGTCCGAAATGCCATGCAACTGGAACCTCCGATGAATATACGGATCCGACAGCCGACAAGTGGGAACGGGCTCTTACTTAACCAATGATTTTCAAGATGGCGTCGTCTTCACTGACAGCGGCTGTTCTTTTTTAATGTAAGGATACATTACAAAATTGTTGCAAACTGAACATTTTTTGTGTCGTTTTCCAGCTTAATGAAGGTTGGGGCATTTGATTTTTATAGTTGTTTTTTTTAAAGCTTTTGAATGGCATTGTAATTATTTCCAAGATTTGGGGGCGGTGCTTGGCACTTTGGTAATTTTCGGTTTTAGTTAACTCAAGCTTGAGTATTTTGAATAATAGTTCAAGTAATAGTTAACTAAAATATTACTAAACTTGAATATACCGGTACCCTTAGTACGAGTTGCAAAACTTGAGTAATGTAGAGTTTACGGCAATTATTAAAGAGTGATTTCCGCCAAAATCTGCCGTTTTTGTTTGTTTGAACTTGATTTTCTTCATCACTTTAACTCTTTTGCTAAGACCATAGAGTGTAAGAAACAAAAACGGCAGATTTTGGGAGAAATCACTCTTTAATATTTTCGTAAACTTTACATTTCTCAAGTTTTGCAACTCGTGCTAATGGTACGGGCCTTAGTAAAACATCACTTCTGGTAGTTCAATCTGAAGTTACCTGAATTACTAAAATTTCAGAAGTAATTTGTTGAAGAAGACAGAATAAACCACATTCATTTTAGCTGTTTAAGGTCCTAAAGTTACAGCAGTGCTCTTCTTTAGCTATCAACGTTCAGCTTAAGCCGTGCATAAGTATATCATTAATCATTGTGGCTTATATTTCTTTTGTTGAGGTTAGTTATCAACTAAAATCAGTAAATAGTTTTGACGTACAGTACCCTTAGTACGAGTTGCAAAACTAGAGTCAAGTTTACGGAAAGTATTAAAGAGTGATTTTCCCCAAAATCTGCTGATTTTGTTTCTGACACTTTATGGTCTTAGCAAGAGTTACAGTGATGAAGAAAATCATGGTCAAACAAACAAAAATGGCAAGATTTTGGGGAAAACCACTCTTTAATAATGCAACTGAGCTACACATATAGTGTAACTTCTTGCCTGCGTTATCGTTATGCATGTGGCGGTTCGGGACCTATTTATTTTTACAGGTAAGGGGGCCGGCCTCACACCAACCACTTGCAGTTGAAGTAATACTTTCCGTAAACTTTACTTTACTCAAGTTTTGCAACTCGTACTCAGGGTACAGGCCTGGAATATTCGCTATGAGTGAACTCCCCAAATGTATTCTTAAAATAAGTCACTTCTGGAAACATAACCTTCAAATCTTAGATAGCCTTTGACTGTGTCATTGTTTTGCGCCAAACTTTTTATGGATCCACCATCGTAAAGCATTGTTTGTTTGTAAGTTGAGGACAATGATGTTATAGCATATTATTATCATGATTATCATTAATACTTGTATATATTTTATAAATAATATTTCACAGTACTTTTTTAAGAAACCAGCTGTTTTTTTTTTTGTACCCACTAGCAAGACATCAGTGCGCCAGACCCCTGAGCACTGCTCGCCTTATCAGAAAACAAATTGAATACCAGAGAGAGTCAGGTACTAGCTGTGTCTACTGGCCTACAAAGCTCTACATGGATCAGCCTCAGAATACTTGTCTGAGTCACTGGAAAAAGCAGTGGTGACAGCGAGTGGGCAGACTCTGCGATCATCGGTCTCCAGCAAGACTCTACTCCTGATCCCAAAAAGATCGATAAGGAGTCTTAGGTTACCGTGCTTTTTGCACAGCGGCACGGGTGGTCTGGAACGCGCTGCCGGCATATCTGAGGGAGTCTCCGACAGAGGCAGGAGAAGCCTTAAGACGCACCTGTTCCCAGGATCACCCCATGCCCCACTGTAGTGATGGAGGGAGCCTCCGACTGAGGGAGGGGAATGTCAGGAGAAAACTCCAACTGTGTGGAGTTACGCACGAAGCGCCTTTGAGGTGACTAGTCACGAAAAGGGGCTGTCCATATATTACGTCATTCGCATTAAGGGGGGGGGGAGTCTGGTCTGCGGATGATGGCAAATGATGTACGAGTACCAAAAGTGACGTCGTTCTTGTAAATACCAATTTCTACAAAATATTATGTAAGTAATATAACATTATTAATCTCATCCATTATTACAGCAAGAGGGGGAGGGGGGGTCATTAGATAATGACTATAGGATGATTGTAACGGGGGGGGTCGAAAATCGGCCAAAATCGATGACGTAATTTATGGACGGCCCCAAAGGCGAATAGATAAACTTAGCATTTCATTTCCGAGGAACCGTTTATTATGTCAAGGAAATCTGAACCTGTCTTTCTTCACCACGAAGGGAAACTACAACAGAAAGTATAAATTTGAACTCATCACAAGAGCCTTATTTAGGGAATATGGATTCAAAGTTGATATCAACGAGAGACAAGACATTCTTGTTCAACAGCAATTCAAAGTTTCCAGGACCGCTGCCAAGGTGGGACGCCAATATATAACCATATTAAAAAATAAAACACCATTTAGATTTGACTTACATTTATTAAACAGAAAAAAAATATGGAAATCATAAAATGTTTCGCCTACTTACAAAAAATCATCTCCGTCATCATATCTATCATTAACTTTTAACAAAAATGACTGCATAGAAAATATACATGGAAACAATTGCATTTGCTAATAATTTATTGTACAACTGAAAGATGGCGATGGCTGATGTTGGACCATGGACGTTTGTGGTGTTAGTTGTTTATGCGGCCTTCTTCTTGGGCTTCAGGCTCAGATAAAGGATACCTAGGCCCAGCACGGCATACGTTGCCTTGGCAACCTGGAAAACAATCAAAATATTTTGAAAAAAGTTGGCAACTAGAGCCGAAGCAGTCAGGACCAAGGATCTTCTTCAAACATCGAAGATGAGAGTACTGCAGGGAGGACTCGGAGCTCGTTCCCACTTGTCGGGTGTCGGACCCGTATATTAATTGGAGGTTCCAGTGGCAGAACATTATATATGCAGCTATTCTAGGGTTTATCAAATTGGAATTTGTTTTCTGTTTTAGTTTTGATGTCTAAATCTAAATCTAAGCTGCAAAGATATGTATCATTTGAGATTCATATTAAATGCATTCCCACAAGCAGACATGCATAATTTCGCGCTTACACATGCCGCATGTGGACCTACAATATAAAAAAACCCAATCTCAAATGAACATAAGCCCTGCAACTCTTGCCGACCTTCCCTGAAGCAGCCAAGTCCATAGATATTATTATTTATTGATTTAAAAAATGTAATTTGTCATGTATGTTCCTTGATTTATAGGTTGGTATGCGGCTGACCACTCATGCTGTAAAAATGGTTCACTTTGCCAATGTCACCCCTGTCTCAGGGAAGGACAGCAAGAGTTGCAGGGTGTATGTCCATTTGAGATTTGGTTTTTATGTTGTAGGTTCACATGCGGCATGTGCAAGCGCGAACTCATACGTGTTGTTTGTGAAAGTACATATAGTGTGAATCCTTAATGCTGCATACCTTAGCAACTTAGATAAGATTTATTTTTCAGGATTGGTACAAAATTTAAGCAATGTTTTTAGGTTAGGAGTACAATTTGAAAATCACAATATATTCCTGGTATTAACTGCTGATGCGACGTAAACTGATGCATTTTACAAGGGAATCTATTTGATCGGGAGAAAAACAGCGAAAACAACAGAAAAAAATATTTTTTTACATTCGCTCTGCCTGCAGTCGTCACTCCATTGAAATATTTGGACAGCCCCTTCAGGTCAGCTCCAGCGCCAGAATCACCACCGGCCATTATGTGTGCTGAAATAAAATCCACATTGAATACATATTCGTATAAATTAAACTGATAAATTGTAAAAATTCAGTAATGAGAATCCTACCTGTCAATTTTCTTAAACAAAAATGGTCGATTATGTAAGTTTTCGTCCTGATTGGTCAGTCAACTACAATGAAGCTAGTAAAGAGTGATTCGGAAAACGGTTTGGCAACCAAATAAGCTTTTGTTTTTTTTTAAACATTTTTTTTATTATCATCAACTCTTCTTGAAAAAAATAATATTTAAGCACGAATTAATATTTTTGTAGCATTCTTGGATATCATTTTTGCTTTACATAGCATTTTTCACAATGCTTTTTCATCAAAGAATGAGATGAGATGGTTTGGGCATGTGGAAAAAATGAATCATGATAGACTAACAAAGTATGTGTACAAAGAAAGTGTGAAAGGAAAAAGAGGGAAGGGACGACCGAGAAAAGTATGGAGTGCTCAGATTGAGGAGATTGTGAAAGAATGGGATGAACAAAGTGAGCGTAAAAGAAGAAAATGCATGAAAAAGGTGATGGATATGAATGAATGGAAAGAGATATGTAAGGATAGGAAAAAATGGAGGCAGCTCTGCAGAGGCTCTGGCCACCCCTAGCGGAATGGCGACAGAGTTGTAGTTACAGTACCTAATCATTTTGGTGACATCTTTGTTACAGCCAAATACAAATTTAAAAACATAAACGAGCTGTCAGTGACTCTAGTTGGTCGCGACTATAAATAAATTTTGACGTTTTTCAAACGTCAGATTGTATTAAAAATTGATTTTTTATCCTCGAACATAAAAATAATGTGTCGGATGAAACGAAGAGTTTAAGTTGTCGAAGCGAAACAATCAAGAACTCTCTGTGTGACATGGAGAGAGAAGAAATTATTCCCGGAAAGACGAATTAACATCGAAAATGGATCGCGCATGTCATGTAATTATTTTTTATCCACTTTGCAAGCCGCTCCTTTTACATTTCATTTATTGAATCAATTGAAAATAGTGAAGGAATATTCATTCTATCATTCCAACCCCATTTTGATGTACAATTTAAGATTTTTCATTAATTTTTTTATCGATTTCTAAATACGTATTATTGTGTGTTCTTTGTACACATTAAAGTACGTAAGTACAGGACGGAGTGTAATAAATCGTCGTATAACTTCAAATAAAATTGGTCTACTGCTTTATTAGACAAAAAATTCTATCATCGAATAGAATTTTATGCTTTATTATTTTTCTTAGATCTAATTCTCACCTTGACATTTTTTATTCTTCTTTTATTTCTAGCTGTCAAAACGAGTTGTGAAAATCCCTTTTATATCAATTAAATAATGAAATATTGGTATTGTGGAACTGTGTAAATGAATCCCGGCCTGGTTGCTAGGGAAATGATAATTTATATACTTTTAATTGGTTTCTAAGGGATATTAATATTCCTTGGCTTATAAGTTTGTATGAGGCTGACCACCCATACTGTAAAAAATGGCTTACTTTGCTAATGTCACCTCTGTTTCAGGGAAGGTCGGCAAGAGTTGCAGGGCTTATGTTCATTTGAGATGGGTTCTTATAATGTAGGTCCACATGCGGCATTGTGTTAGCGCGAAATTATACATGTCTGCTTGTGCGAATGCATTTAATATAAATCTTGAATGGTATATATCCTTGCAGCTTAGATTAGATTAGATTAGACATGCGGAATGTGTGAGAGCGAAATTATGTGTGTCTGCTTGTGGGAATGCATTTAATATGAATCTCAAATGATACATATATTTGCAACTTAGATTTAGATTTAAGACTAAGAACTCTAGTCATCTAGACGGGTGACGTTTCTTCACTGAAAGAAATCTAGAACTTTGTTCTGACTCTAGACTCATATTTGAATTTTTCACAAAGGGCAAGCATCTCATATGTTTGTAACTAGGGTCGTAAGCAACCAAAAAAAAAAACCTTAGCAACTCGACGGTATGTAGTTTTTTTGTCTGTGGAATTTGTATTGAGTCCATTAAAAAAACAAAACATCGTCCTGTCTCTAGTAGTACATGAATTATTGTTAGGTATAATATTGGTATTGTGTTGCTTGTCTATTGATGTTTTCAACAGAATCAAAACAGGTTTATTGTGGCGTTATATTGATTATTACAAAATGTATTTGTAATTTCTTATGTAGGACAAATATTGGATAATCATTGCAAGAAATACTTAGTTTTCAACGAACCATTGACCACAAATTCAACTTAGGATTTTAATTTATATTGAGTATCTATCAGCTTATGTATAATTTATTTAAAATCAAGAACAAACTTTAAAAAGAGAAGTAAGTCTTTGGTTTAATTTTTTTCACCGTGTATTCCTTGTAATCACAGAAAATGTTTTACACAGCACAAGATCTATTTTTTAATTCAGAATAAAAAGTAACCATAGACTAAGGAAGGATTCATAATAGTGTAATTGCAGTGGTAGGGAAAACGGTTGAAAATAATATGGTTGTGTAGAGTACATCCAAGGATCACAACCATATATTTTTTAAGTAGTAAAAATAAAAATATCATTGATAATTTTCACAAATAATCTAATCTAATCTAATCTAAGTTGTAAAGATATGTTACATTGGAGATTCACATTACATGCATTCTCACAACCAGACATCTACAAGTTTGCGCTTGCACATGCCTCATGTCAGCCTACAACATAAAAACCAAATCTCAAGTGGACATACACCCTGCAACTCTTGCCGTCCTTCCCTGTAACAGGGGTGACATTGGCAAAGTGAAACCAATTTTACAGCATGGGTGGTCAGCCGCATACCAACCTATAAGTCAAGGAACAATTAAGTAACATGTTCCTTGACAAATAAAATGCTGAGAATTTGAATCCCGCCAAAAATGCAGCATGGCCAGCTAGCGACGTTTGACGTCATTTTGACATCAAACGTCGCTAGCAAACTGACAACCTGGGTCCGCCGATACCTGCACTCCGAAGATCCGAAGCTCCATCGATGTCATATCCCCCTAAATAAAAAAAATGAGCTATTTTACCGGAAATCGAAAATACGGAAGAGTTTTAATTTAAAAACTAAGCTTGATATATTAAAAAAAAACGCGGATGCACTTTTCAAAATGTTGTCTATCATTTTATGAAATAAAAAAGTGAAATTACCCTATTTATGTCTATGCAAATAAGAGAATAAGCGCCTTAATGGGCATACAAATTAAAGTGTTTTTTTTTTTCAATTTTTATAGGTATATTATTGAATTTATCGTAATGATGTCTGTACATGAATTGACATAGACAATATTGTATTGTCAGGCGCCGGGTTGCTAGGGAAAAAGCAATAAAATATTTTGTTAGTGGTTGCTATGGACGGCAGTCCCATGACTTGTGACATGACTTGTGACTTGTGACATCTTGTGACATGACAGTCACAAGACTGATGTTTGCTCGCCAAGAAAAAAGATACATTTTCAACCATCACACTTATATGGGACTACTTTTCCCTAGCGACCCTCTTTCATAAATTTTTCCTATGTCAATTCATACGCGGAACTTATTTTTTTATTTAAGGAAATTGCGCTGAGTCCATCTTATCTGGTCCGTAGTCTAGTGGTGAACACTTCTGACTCGTAAATGGAAGGTTGTGGGTTCCAATCCCGGCGGAGCACAAAAAAATACCATTTATATTTTAAAATATGCTCCTTGCTCACAATCAAAGGTCCATCCAGCCTTACAGCAACTGGGTATTGCTTGAGAGTTGACGCTTTCTACAACGACAACCAAGTTCGCAGAGGGCTCCTGAGGTGTGATACACAAAAACAGCGCTCACCAAATAAATAATCTTATTTTTATTATTATTATTATCTTCACTAATAAAAATTCCAGATGTCAGAGTCATCATGCTCCGCGTCCAGTCTGTCTCCTGGTCGCCGCTCCCCCCTGCGCCCCCCTGTGCTGCGCCCCTCCCGCAGTGGGGACGCCCGCTGGGCCCGAGCAGCCCCCCTCAGGGCCCTGCGGTGCCCCACAGTCACCGGGACCCTGCTGAGCGAGCTCACGCGTGGCGGAGAGGTGGCGGGGCAGGCTGACAGACAGGCCAACGATGCAGGCGCCAGGGTGAAGAAGCTGCCTGACGGGAGATACTACTGCGGACTTAAGGTGAGGATTATCTTAGTGTAGCGCAACCCTCCAAAAATCACCCATTGAGCAACTCGCAACTCGTAATTGCAACTCGCATGGGTTAAAAAAAAACTCCCGTGAACTGTTCCTGTTTATAATTTTTAACGCCTTTAAACATGTGATCGAGAGAGATTTGGCAGTCGGCAATTTTCAAAACTTCTCAGTTTTATTTTCACTGGGAATATTATCAATGGTATTATTAACTGGCAAAATGATACTTTCAGATAAAGAAAAGCACACTCGCAACCAAACAAAAGTCACTCGCAATTTGCGAGCTAGCGAGTAGAATTTTGGAGGGTTGATGTAATGTTTATTGTCGTTAAAATAATTTCTAGTGCACAGATATCATAAGTCAATGGTTCTTATGATAGTAAGATGTAATAATAACATTGTTATTTCCAGGTGCTGACATGTGCGTGCTGTAATGGTGTGTGTGGCTCTGTGTGTCTGTGCGCCCCCTGCTCCCGCCTGTCTCAGGGGGCCCCCTCCCTGCCCGCAGCCTCCAACAGCAAGTCCTCTAACAGACTCCTGCACTCCTGGCACTGGACGGACCCTGGTGAGCGATAATACTCCCTCATTCTTCCCCATTTCAAACCCCAAATTAGAAAACCGGCAAGGTTTACTCAGCCTTCACAAGAAATGAGTACCAGCTCCCTCGGAAGCTGGGAAACCCCCACTTTAACTGAAGTGCTTGGTGAAAGGCCGGCTCCCTTACCTGTAAAATTAATAGATTCCACTCGCCACATGCGAAACCCTTCGAAAACTACCTGAAAACTATATGTGTAGCTTAGTTGCGTTCACTCTCAGTTCATCCTCAATAGTCTTGCAGCAAGAGTGCCTCCTAAAGACATGGGCTTGTCCGCCAGTGAAACGTCAAGAATAATGTAATCTAATCTAATCTAAGTTGCAAATATACGTTACATTGGGGATTCACATTATATGCATTTTCACAGGCAAATACGTATGAGTTTACGCTCAAACATGCCGCGTGTGGGCTTACAATATCTCACATGGACATACACCCTACAACTTTTGCCAACCTCCCCTGACACAGGGGTGACATTGGCAAAGTGAACCATTTTTTACAGTATGGGTGGTAAAAAAAATATTCTATTCTGAATCATTGGTGTTGCCTTCCAGACGATCCAGCTGTTGACCTGATGCTGTCCACCCTGGGGCAGGAGATGGTGCTGCGAGCCTGGCAGGCCGCGGCTACGTGTGGACCCCTGGCAACACTGCGCAGACACTGCATGCTGACGCAGAGACACCTCCTGGCACTTAACAGGTAAACTAATTGCGGTGAACTCACAAAACAGCACTAAAAATATTGTCAAAGTATTATTATTATGATATTGTACTCAGAATATTCAAAATATATTTTCATTCCGCAACTCCTACATGCAGATTACCAAAAGTGTTGCCATGATGTTGCCATTTTGGTAACAATGTATAAAATAATTAACACGCTGAAAATTTAAAGATAATCGTTTGAGCCGTTCTTGAGAAAATTGCTTTTGAAATTTTCAGGTCTTCCGAAGCCATCTTTAATTTTATAAAAAGTGAAAAGTGTTTGAGTATAAATTAAATAATGAACTTGTTCTTTCGAACCTAAAACAAACACACACACACACACACACACGGTCGGTGTTATGGCCGAGGGGGCCAAGTGGGCTGATCTTTCTAGCGTGTTTCGGATAGAACAACATTGGTTCGATCTCCGGTTGAGTCATTTAACCATAACTTTGACCCTGGTTCAACAGATGTTATTGGGTAATTATTAATTATAATTCATTAAAATAAACAATAATGAGTTATTAATTCATGATATTAATACCTGTTTCTCACCAGGCAGAATAGGTTGGTGAATTGCATTCCTCTTCACAAATCTTTTTTTTTTTAAATATCAAAAAAACACACACACACACGAGATGGATATTTTTGCAAGATAGTGTCTTTTGGCATGTCCTTGCACCAGGACAACTCATTTCTGTGAAAACCTCGAAAAAAAAAAATCACACCAAATGGATACTTTCTTTTTGGCCTTTGGTCAGGAAAGACAGTAAAAACTTGTGACGAGCAAGCATCTGCAAAATGAAGCAGTCAAGTAAAACATTTGTCATGTTGCAGGCTTTATGATTCATCGGAGAAGTCATCAGCGCTGAGTGTTGGTGTGCAGAACTGGCAGCCCACGCCTCCCCAGGGGGACACTCCTCCTGACAAGGAAGTCCAGGAACCTGCCAAGTAAGTCCTGTTCATTTATTTTTATTTTCCTTTTTGGCCGGTCCGTAGTTCAGTGGTAACACTTCAGACTCTGAATGGAAGGTTGTGGGTTTGAATCCCGGCGGAGCACAAAAAATATACCATTTATATTTTCAAATTTGCTCTTCGCTGGGTTAATTGAAAAATTCATAAACCTTTACCAATGACCGATCACCGAAGGTCCATCCAGCCTTACAGCAACTGGGTCTTGCTTGAGAAGCTCTTATTAAAAAGGTTGATAGCTCAATTGGTAGAATGCTTGCATTCCATGCCGAGAGCAAGCGCTTGTTCTCAAGGCTTACTCAGCCTTCACAAGAAATGAGAACCAGCCCCCCCGGGAGCTGGGAAACCCCCACTTCAACTGAAAGTGATTGGTGTGAGGCCTTACCCATAAAAATAAAGAAGTCCCGAATCGCCACATGCGACCCCTTTGGTGATAACTATTCTATAAAAGTTGTAAACTTTCACTGACACTTTGATTGTCGATATTATATAATGATTTTTTTTTTGTGGTTTTTCAGGTTAGACCAGTAGACCATGGTCTAACCCGAAAAACCACAAAAAACAATCCATTATATAATATCGACGATCAAAGTGTCAGTGAAAGTTTAAAACTTTATTTAAAACAAAATTAATAATAGCAAAGAAACAAATTTTCATTTTAGTTAACTTTACTAAACTTGAAAATATTGGTGCTGAGTGTATGTACGAGTGAGTGTGTGTTAGAGAGATTAGTGATGTATAACTAAATGTCCGTTGCTTGCAGCTGCCGCTCTGTGCTTGCGCGCGTGGGTGCCCGTGCCGCGCTGCGCCTCGCCCTGGGAGTGGCGCGGCGAGCGTGGCGCGGGGGCGACGCACGCGACGAGTGCGCTGCATTACTGAGGGACGCGCTGGCAGCCGTGGGCGCTCTGCCACCCCTGGCGCTCTACCCCAGCTCGGCCACTTCAGCGCAAGACGATCTGTGGCCGGAGTTGCTGGATGCAGCTGTGGACTTCCTGCATCAGCTGATTACAGGGTGAGCTTATTATTATATTCATTATTAGAAACACGCAGACAACAGGGGTACCTGATGGAGCTGGTGTCTCCAGCAACTACAACCTCGCGCGGACAAACACTGAGGTCAGCTGCATCAAGAAGCAGCTGCCTGGACTTCCCTGCAAGAAGGCCCCGCACTGTTTTTGGAGACAGGGCATTCAAGGCGGCCGCTCCAATGACTTGGAATGCTATTCCCGCCTCATTAAGGGAACTGGATATGGAGAGACTGTTTAAAAGACGTCTCAAGACTCAACTCTTCGTCCAATCATATGGACAAGCGCCTTTGCAATGACACACTGTCATGAAAGGCGCTATATAAATTTTGTACTTCATCATCATCAACATGCTGAAGTTGTCTGCGTTTATAAAATCATAAGTAACATTTTCATTTCGCCTCCTCTTTTACAAAGTATTTAATTCAATATTTTAACCCGTAGATTCAACACCAATCAATTGCTCTCCCTCAATTTTCATATATGGGTGAAACGTCTGTCAGCTCCAGCTTCAATAAGACCATGCCAACAGATCCCAGAAAGCAAGTCTCCAATTGTTTGGTTTGCAAGTGTTTGATTTGTGTTTGATGTTTGGGTATTGACTTGCAGAGAGGCGGGCTGCGCCGTGGGCTGTGAGGACTGGCGCACGGCGCTGTGCCTGGCGCTGGAGCTCTGCGTGAGGCAGGCGGAGCTGCCCAGGATACTCAAGGTCACCGGCCTGCTGCTGCAGAGGAACCAGGACAACAGGTACACATAATGCCATATTCTTTTATATTTCTAATTATTAAAATTGGAAAACTATAAATGGCCTTAAATTTTGTAAACTGATATCCTTTCTATGTAATTATGTGTGCTGTTGTTTTTCATATAATAAAAAAAAACTCCTCTCTTGTGGGCAGTGCTGGTTTTAGAACTACCAGCGCCCCCTATCCATCATTCAAATCCACAAGGAAAACATATTAAGGATATTAAGGATACAGTTTACAGAGACCACGCCTACACAGGCATAACTGTTGCATGGACATGTTGTAGGTTATGTCGTGAGGCGTGCACGGTGCCGCTGGTCCCCTTCCTGCAGCGCCTGGCTGAGCTGCAGCCCCCCTCTCTACACGCCGAGGAACCAGCTTACCCCGACTCTCCGCTAGAGAGCACATCCACACAGGCATAACTGTTGCATGGACATGTTGTAGGTTATGTCGTGAGGCGTGCACGGCGCCGCTGGTCCCCTTCCTGCAGCGCCTGGCTGAGCTGCAGCCCCCCTCTCTACACGCCGAGGAACCAGCTTACCCCGACTCTCCGCTAGAGACCACACCCACCCAGGCATAACTGTTGCATGGACATGTTGTAGGTTATGTCGTGAGGCGTGCACGGCGCCGCTGGTCCCCTTCCTGCAGCGCCTGGCTGAGCTGCAGCCCCCCTCTCTACACGCCGAGGAACCAGCTTACCCCGACTCTCCGCTAGAGACCACACCCACCCAGGCATAACTGTTGCATGGACATGTTGTAGGTTATGTCGTGAGGCGTGCACGGCGCCGCTGGTCCCCTTCCTGCAGCGCCTGGCTGAGCTGCAGCCCCCCTCTCTACACGCCGAGGAACCAGCTTACCCCGACTCTCCGCTAGAGACCACACCCACACAGGCATATCTCAAGTAAGATCCCGTGCATCCACCATTGCCATCTAAGTCCTTGCTTTGATCACTGCTGCAACAAATATCGGTATTTTTTTTTTTTTTTTGACGCTCTGTCACTGTGTCCGGGCGTCACTTTTTTTTAAGAAATCCTGTGCGGGCGACTCCCTAGATTCTAGAGACTCAAGGGGTCTATGACACTTGTTGTAGTGCCGCAGAGGTGTACGAGCTTGGTCGTCGCTACAAAGCGCCAATACTCAAGCAAGACCCAGTTGCTGTACGTCTGGATGGACCTTTAGTGACCGGTCTTTGGTTAAGGTTTGGCTAGGTAATATTTGTATGAAAACTAATCAGTGGTTCACTTGCGGCCATCTTGGATTTACAGGTCTTCATACAAATATTACCGATATTCGATAGGTAAGAATTACCGTGGTGATGAGACTTCCAGCCCTAGTCAAGTTTACACCAATTCTAAGGCGGTTGAGTCAATTTTTTGACAAAAGTGTGTTGGTTTGATGCAGAATTTCTCCAATGTCTTTTTGGGGATAGCAAGCACTAAACAAAGCACGAAAACCAAAATTATTGCATGCATAACAAACAAACAAACATAAAACATGTTTTGCATGACTACACAACTGAAATATTTGACAGGACTGAGACAAATGTGGTTGATATATAGCAGAGGTGCCCAAACGGTCGATCGCAGGAGGTGTTAAGGTCGATCGCCGAGGATAGCAAAAATTTTCAGTGATCGACCTTAAAACTGTAGTTTTTTGCAAAGAAAAAAGCGACATACAGAAATGTGAAGTTTCATGAAGATGGTACTATCTGCTTGGCGTTTTCTCTTTCGCAATATGGAGCGCACGCAGTATTATTATATTAACTACCTACCCCTATCCACACAAAGCTAGAGCTGGCGACAGTAATCCTTAATAGTTACTGGTCATCTATACCCGAAATGAAATATCCGTTAATAAAACGAATAGCACTGCAAATAACTGTTTTTTTGCATCGACATATCTGTGCGAGTCTGCATTTTCTCATATGAAAGTAATAAGATCAAAATATCGTACTCGTCTCACAAATGCCCACCTGCCAGCCTGCTTGCGTCTAGCTTTAACTGAGAATATCCCTAACTACCAACATCTTGTGGAGGACCACCAATGTCACGCTTCGACATCAGCATCAAGATAATTTTATTTTTATATTGTACCAGTACCTACTATTTTAAATTCTTTTTGTAATGTTAGAGATTAAAAATTTAATACAGATTTGACATTTTGCATTCAATGTAGTTTTAGTTGCGTGCCTACCCCCCATACCCATGTATCAATGCAGTAAGTTAGTTTCCGCTCCTCCAAATCAAACACTAAGATCAGCAGAGAACGGAGCGGAAACCCTGCTAAATGAACCTAAAAGGGAAATTGCCACTGTTGGAGACCGTGCTTTTGTGGTGGCCGACCCTGCGACCTGGAATCAAGTGCCACCAGAAATCCGGAGGTCCAGGACGATTGAGGAGCTAAAGAGGAGGATGAAGACACACTTTTTCGCCCAGTAAACTACTAAGCGCCCTTGGAGTGACATTGAGTCATAAAATGGCGCTGATTAAGAAATCATCATCATTATCCTCTATGTTATTACTCAATGGTATACAACATATTTTGTTTCAGGAGTTTGGAGTTTACTTCCGAAGATGGTGCTGTGAATGTTCGGACTGCCGGTGTGGCCATCCTGTGTCATCTGGATAGACTGGCAACACCTCTCCTGCCAAACAACTCGGAGCCTAGCGTTGTAAGCCATGTGTTGCGTTGAATGTATTTAAATTAATAATTTACCCTTAGTAGTTCCTTGACTTATAGGTTGGTATGCGGCTGACCACCCATGCTGTAAAAATGGTTCACTTTGCCAATGTCACCCCTGTTTCAGGGAAGGACAGCAAGAGTTGCAGGGTATATGTCCATTTGAGATTTGGTTTTTATGTTTAGGTTCACATGAGGCATGTGCAAGCGCGAACTTGTACGTGTCTGGTTGTGGGAATGCATGTAATGTGAATCTCCAATGTAACATATCTTTGCAACTTAGATTAGGTTACTACCTGAGCAGATTTAATTTTTGTGAAACAAAGAATAATATCAGCTAAAAATTTCAAATGAGATTTGCTCAAAAACGGCTCCTACGATTTTCTTTAATTTTTTTTGTGTAATCGTCATTATAATAGTGCTATGCAACAACAAGAACCATTGCCTCATAATATTCTTTGACCGTAAAAGTTCATGATGAAAATAATGCGTATGATTTTATTGTGATCTATACTATCCATGGCAGGGCGGTAAAACCGGTCGGAAATATGGTGAGACATTTCCACCAAGGAGTACTGTACTGTACTGTATCCTGCCGCGGTTCCACTAGGTGTGGCCGGTACCTCCGCAGATGCCCCTCCACTTTTTTCTGTCGTTACAAATTACTTTCATTTCCTCAATATTCATCACCTTCTTCATACATACTCTTCTCTTATTCTCACTCTGCAGGTTCCATTCTTTCGCAATCTCACCTTTTTGGTCTAACCATTCTTTCCTCGGCCTTCCCCTTCCACGCTTTCCTCTGACATTGTTGTAAGTATTGTTATGTAAATATAAATATTGAAATAAGTATGGGTAGTTATAGTGTTATGTAAATATAAATATTGAAATAAGTAAAGAATCCTCAAAAGTATTGGTAGGTAAGATCGATAATTATGTATAAGTGTAGAATTCTCTAGGCTAAGTAGGTATTTGTTATAATTATAGGAATTCTGTATTACATTTGTAGGTAGGATTTTGGTTGTATCTCTAGGTAGTACGTGAAGCGTCGAGAAGTAATAATTACTCTGGAACCGTCTAGCAACTTTGGTTCTAGATCATACTGCTCTACAGAGTATAAAGGTGCGAATGGCCTGCAGAGCGGGCCAGTATCATAGAGACTTACAAACACATCGAAGTCATCTGATCAGTGAACCAAAACCAAGTGGAATAATCGAGAAAGTAGTGTGAAAATAAATTTTGTAACTGTGTAAAATAAATAACTATTGAAGAAGACCTGTGTATTTTTTTAATTTGAAGACAATTGAACCCTAATTTCGTAACAATTGGCGTCAGGTGCGGAATTGTCAAGAAAAATTAAGATCTTCTGTCTAAAAATAAATAAAATAAATTAAATAGTGTTAAAATGAACTTTATTCAAATTGAACTTTGTGTGAACTGACTTTTGTGAAAACAAGTGTTTAAATAAATTTTTGTTAAAAGAAAAGACGCAAAAGCAAGTTGCTTATAAATTCTGGAACATCATATGGAACATAATTCTGGACATAATTCTGGACATAACATAATGACTATTTTACCGCATTGAGAAAGTCATCAAATTGGACCATAGTTTTTTATTATTGTGTGTGATTAAAAAAATAAAATAAATAAATAAAAATCTTGAAAAATATTACAAAAGAACGTTCCAGATTCATCGAGAAAAAGTTTTTGAATAACTATCCTTTGTTTACAAGTGTGTGAATGTACATTAACTACCTACCTGTGTGTTTGAAAGACTTGAGACGAAATAAATAATTATGTACTATCAGACATTATTATGTTAAAAAAATATTGGTGAATTAAAAATAAATATTAAAAGACAGTACCTACCAATCAGTGTAATCAGATAAATTATTATTTTGCTAAAGTACGTATTCAAAACAGCTATATATATAAAACTCAAAACTTGTATTAAATAAATTTAAAAATATTTTTGTTTTGAAGTAAATTTTGAAAAAAAATGGCAACCAAAGTGAACATCAAGGACCTCAAAGTCACTGAGCTTAAAAATGAGCTTCTGGAGAGGGACCTGGAGACCTCAGGAGGGAAGGCGGCCTTACAGGCACGCCTCATGGAGGCCTTAGAACAGTCAGGCGAAGACCCGGCATATTTTGTCATGGCGTCTGGAGGGGACCGCGCCTTGGACGAGCTAAACCTCAGCATCACCGGAAACTTTACTTCCATGGAGGAAAAGCTGAAAGGGGAGATGGCTGACAACGCCAAGACCCTGCAGGAGAACCTGACCGGGCTGAAGGAGGACCTGGCAACCATGGAAGAGAAAATGACCACCAACCTGACCGGGCTGGAGGAGAAGGTGACGGGGCTGGAGGAAAAGATGAACAGCAACATGACCAGCCTGAAGGAAGAGATGACTGAGGCACTGGAGAAGAAAGTGGCAGAAAGCTCGCGAGCAATGTCGGAGATTGAGGCCCGTGTGGCAAGCCTGGAGGACCGTCTGCGTGCCGAGCTGGCTGACAAGTGCCAGATGGAGTCCACCAGGATATCCCCCAAAGGCCTTCACGACGAGATCGAACAGGGATGCTCAACTCCAACCAGGGTCACTAGAGGGGATGACGACCCTTCGCTGGCGAAGCACAACCTTCCGACCTTCGACGGGAAGACGTCGTGGGAGGAGTATTTGACCCTCTTTGAAACGGCTGCCATGATGGGAGCCTGGAGCCAGCAGAAGAAGGCTTCGGTTCTCAGCCTGTCGCTCCGAGGAGACGCTCTCAGGGTTCTGCAGGCCATACCCCTGGACAACCGTGGTGACTTTGGGCAGCTGAAGCAGCGCTTGGATATGCGCTATGGCCACAAGTGCCTGGAGCAGCTGTACAAGTCACAGCTGAACACAAGGGTGCAGAAGCCCAACGAGAGCCTCCAGGAGTTTGAGATGGACATCGTCCACCTAGTACGAGACGCTTACCCGACATTCCCTGATGACATCTGCGAGAGCTTGGCAGTGGACAAGTTCCTGAACGGATTGAGAGAATGGGAGACGCAGCAAGCAGTGAAGCTGGCTCTTCCGAAGACGTTGAACGAGGCGCTAAGCCGAGCTCTCGAATTTGAGGCTGTCAAACAGTCCATCAGGGGCCACGCCAGGGTTTGTGCAATCAAGGCAGAGGAGGCGCACTGCTGGACGTGTGGCCAGCAAGGACACCTGAGCGCGAGGTGCCCAAAGTCTCAAGGACCGGAGAAATTGGAAGACGACCGCAAGGATGTAGAGACCACCATGGAGATGAACAAACGGCTGAGGAAACAGCTCCAGGATGCCGAGAGAAAGGTCAAAGTCATGGAGACGGAGAACAGGCAGCTGACGAAGAACTTGGCCAGCAGTGAAAGGGTCCGGCGAACAGCGGAGGCCGAGAGGGGCGAGTTGCACGAGACTGTGCTGAGCCTGGAGAGACAGAACAAGGGGCTTAAGACTAAGCTCCAGCAGCTGGAAGCTGGGCAGGGGCCCAGGACGAAGGACACCATCGCCAACCTGGAGTCCAAGAACAGCAACACCAAGGAGGCGGGAGCTCGAATGAAGTATAACCACCGGCCAACTCAAAGAGCAAAGTGGTCAAACAATGACCAGCCCGCCCAGAGAGTACAAAAATGCGTCGCATCCAAAGAAGCGCCCCTGTTTGAGACGTTCTGGAGCAAGGTGCAAGAGGGACAGAAGTTTCGCCATGGAGTGACCACAGAAGTCCACAAGGACTTATTTGAGGTCACTAGGGACCACACACTGGCATGCAGTGTACCGGAAGATCTAGATATGTCTAGAGGAATTGCACGGGTCTTCCGATACAAATTCGGAGAACCGCAACCCTCGAGCAGCCCGCAAGGAAGAGCTCTGAGACTACCGAAGGGGCGTCAACAAGCATACTGCCTGGTTGTCCCGGATTCCAGCAACCTGGAAGAGGACTACAAGGCATTGTGGGACGGCCTTGTTGAGCTGCGTGACTACATGTTGGAGGATCAGCAGGCGCGTCTGGCAATACCGAAGATGGGTGGCGGCCGCGCTAATCGAGACTGGCGGATAATCCGGAGTATGATTGAAGCAGTGTTCTCGGGAGTCGGCATCAGCGTCATGGTGTGCTGCGAGCAAGCGCAGCCGAGAGCCAGTGGGGAGAAATCCGTGGACTGCCACTTCTTCCTGACCACAGGGTGTCGACGTGGATCAGCATGCCCCTACCTACACAGAGTCAAGACTGTTCCGGGACGAAACAGTCTAGGTGGGGGGTAGTGTTATGTAAATATAAATATTGAAATAAGTATGGGTAGTTATAGTGTTATGTAAATATAAATATTGAAATAAGTATGGATAGTAATAGTTATAAGAATCCTCAAAAGTATTGGTAGGTAAGATCGATAATTATGTATAAGTGTAGAATTCTCTAGGCTAAGTAGGTATTTGTTATAATTATAGGAATTCTGTATTACATTTGTAGGTAGGATTTTGGTTGTATCTCTAGGTAGTACGTGAAGCGTCGAGAAGTAATAATTACTCTGGAACCGTCTAGCAACTTTGGTTCTAGATCATACTGCTCTACAGAGTATAAAGGTGCGAATGGCCTGCAGAGCGGGCCAGTATCATAGAGACTTACAAACACATCGAAGTCATCTGATCAGTGAACCAAAACCAAGTGGAATAATCGAGAAAGTAGTGTGAAAATAAATTTTGTAACTGTGTAAAATAAATAACTATTGAAGAAGACCTGTGTATTTTTTTAATTTGAAGACAATTGAACCCTAATTTCGTAACAGTATACTGGGGGAGTAGCTCAGGTGGTAGAGTGCTTGCATTCCATGCCGAAAGCTCGGGTTCGAATCTCACCGAGGGTGTCAGAAATGATTTCCCGTTTCGGTGTTTATTTTAAACCCCAAAATAAATACCGGCAAGGTTTACTCAGCCTTCACAAGAAATGAGTACCAGCACTCTCGGGAGCTGGGAAACCTCCACTTCAACTGAAGTGGTTGGCGTAAGGCCGGCCCCCTTACCTGTAAAAATAAATAGGTTCAACTCGCCACATGCGACCCCTTCGGGGATAACGCGGCAAGAAGTTACACTAAATGTGTAGCTTAGTTGCAATTAGGTAACAATTCAGTCAACAATTATGCTCCTGGAGATGCCTTATTGAAAACGTTTGAGCAAAAAAGTGAATTAAAGCTTTGTTTTCCTATTGAATTTTCAAAAAAAATACAATGGACTTTCACTGTGTTAATAGAAAAACCCTTAAAATATACTTAATTACATACATTATATGTACATACAAACATTTATGAGATAATTCTGTATTCGGTTGGCTCGGAACTTTATGTAAGTTCTTCTACCACATGAATTGGGATTGATTATGAGATAAACTCACTTCATCCGAAACTCTGTCAGTCGGGGCTTGAATTGGATGCTTATCACTGTCTTGCAGGAGTCTGAGGTGGAGCAGGAGGTGTACTGCCTCCAGCGCAGTGGCCCCGAGGACTTGGTGTCGGTGGCGCTGGAGGGAGTGAGGGTGCGGCAGCTGGCCTGCGCGGAGCTGCTGGCTCTCATCCTGGCTGAGGACGGTTCCCTTTACTCCCTGCCCTACGACACCCTGGAGCCACATCCAGTGCTCGGTAATCTGACAACATCTGGCTTCCTCATTCCCACACCTAGATACGTATACCTGCCAGTGGCGAAGGGTGCCATACAACTCAATTCCCATCGATTTCCCTTTTAAAATGAGGCAAAAATGGTAATAAAGTAGACTGCATGGTTTCAATGGGGAAAAAATATGTATTGTTTCTTTGGTTTTAAATGTATTTTTTTACTTTGTGCCTATATTTTTTAACTACTTTGTTGCCCCATTTTAAAAGGGAAGCCGATGGGAATCGAGTTGTATGGCAACCTTCGCCACTGATACCTGCATATAGACTTGACCATTTTACAAAATCTTAAGTGGGTAAATGCAGGAGTGGTACCGATGGACTGAAGAAAGGCAGTCATTGTTCTCATTTACAAAGGTAAAGGGGACAAAAAAGACTGTCAGAACTTCAGACCAATCAGTCTACTCAGTATACCAGGGAAAGTGTTCTGTAAGGTTATTATTAAGAATGTGATTCTGACTACTAGTGAAAGGATTTCCGATATACAGTCCGGCTTTATGGCCGGTAGAGGCTGTGTCGATCTTATGGCTGTGTAAAAACTAAAGGGAAAATGAGAAAAATCGTGTACTATGAGAGTCGATCTATGTTCTGGCACTCTGGAGCTTAAATGAGGGAACTGGATTTGGAGACGCAATTTAAAAGAAGTCTCAAAACTCACCTCTTCGTCCAATCATATGGACAAGCGCTTTTGTAGTGACACATTGTCATAAAAGGCGCTATATAAATTCTGTGTTTATTATTATTATTATTATTAAATGAATGGTCTTATTTATTTGCCTGACTGTTCCTCCTCTTTCAAAGATATCTTCCACTTAGAATGAATGGTTTTATTCAATCGCACAACGTGTTGCAGGTGTGGAGGGAGAGCGGCTGACGCAGATAGCCTGCCATGTGGACGGGCGGCACTACCTGGCGTGTGGGGCGCGAGGGGGCGCCTGGGCGTGGGGCTGCAGCCGCCGGGGACAGCCAGGCGTGGGGGCTTCCAGGCCCTCACGTCTCACCAGCCTCAGGACACAGAGGGTTGTCAGGGTGGCGGCGGGGCCTGCCACAAGGTACACACTTAGGGCCATTACCATGTCTTATCTATTTATTTATTTATTAAGGAGACAGATAGGTACAGACACACAATTAAAAAACAAGAAATATGGTTACACACTCATACTCACACACTCATACTCACACACACAGAATAGCGAAGAATAAAAGGATACCAAAGAAAATGAAAATGGCGGTACACAATTGTATTTTGTTGCCGACCCTGATGTATGGAAGCGAGTCATGGACGGTGAATGAAAGAGAAGTAAATAAGGTATGCACCGTAGAAATGGCTCATTTAAGAAGTATGACAGGAAAAACACTGAAAGATAGAGTGAGAAACGAATGGGTTCTGAATGAATGCGGAGTAAAAGAAAGCGTGAAAGTGAAAGTTCAAAGAAGTGTGATGCGATGGTTTGGACATATTGAAAGGATGAATGAAGACCGACTGACAAAAAGAGTGTATAAAGGGAATGTAATAGGTAAGCGTGGAAGGGGAAGACCTAGAAAAGAATGGATTGATCAGATAAGTGAGATTGCGAATGAATGGAATTTACAGAGTGGAAACAAGAGAAGAGCATGCATGAAAAGAGTGATGAAATTAGATGAGATGAAAGAAGTATGCAGGGACAGAGTCAAGTGGAGGCACTTATGTGGAGGTACTGGCCACCCCTAGAGGAATGGCGGCAGGATACAAGACAAGACAAGACAAGACTCAGTAATGTGCCTTAATCTTTAAAAAAAATCCCACAAATCAATTAAAAATTGACTGTAGCTGACCTAAAAAATAGATTAAGTCAAGTCAAAAATAAATTAAATTAATAACAGAGACAAAAAATATAGAAGAAAAGAGAAAAAAAGAAAAACAATAAGAATGAATAAAATTCAAAGAAAAAAATAAGAGAAAAAGAAAGAAAAAAGACAAGAAAGAAAATAAGAAAACCCAATCAGGATAATCAGGATGAAAAGACAGTGTATGTTTGTATATTTTTGATTAAATCACACTTAGGAGTACTTTCTTTTTTTAAATGAATCTAAGTCATTAAAATATTTATTAAAGTCACTGCACATTAGACTGGCTACAACAATTTTTTTTTTCTGGTTACAATTTTTTTTCCAGCTTAAACATTCTGGGTCGCAACTAAAAGACCTTTGAGAAATGACAGCAAGATTCAGAAAACAACATGACTCACTTTTCCTTAACACTTTGTTCAACTGCTCATTGTGTTTTCAGTGCTGCCATAACATCTCGCGGTGCTCTGTATGTTTGGGGAAACGGAGCGTGGGGAGCGCTGCCCAATCCAAGACTTGTGGAGATGCCAGTTCCTGAGAGAGTGGTTGATGTTTCCTTGGGTATGTCAGATTAATTGTATCAAGGTTTTATCAATCTGCACATTCAGTATACATTTTTTTATCAGTTTAGGGTTCAGCTTAAGAAGGTTCAACTAGACCAGGGGTCGGCAATCTTTCGAGTCGGAAGAGCCAAAATTACAATCTATAAAATTTCAAAGTTGGTTTGCAAAGTTTCAAACAGTGAATAATACATGAAGGGTATAAATATAGGTAACAGAAGTGACCCGAGGTTGCATCCTTGAGGGACTCCATATAAGTTTGTAAGTTGTTTGTAAGAAAAGCCAATTTAATAAATATTATGAATAAAATTGGACCAAGATTGCATCCTTGTGGTACTACGTATATTTTTTTTTCCACAGGCTGGCACGATGAGTTGTCCTTATTCTGCACGGCTTCTGGCAAAGTCATGGTGTGGGGAGACCACGATGAGAACTCCAGAGGGGACGAGCCACCTCGCCCCGCTGTCAGGCTGTCTCCCGGAGTGAGGGCAGTCAAGGTGCACTGTGGCGTATGCTGCTACGCCATACTTGATGAACGGTAATCATTACTATTCTAGAGCGCTTTACTTTAAGCAGGGATGAACATTAAACAGACATGGTTGAGTTTGATTGAAGTTGTGATGCAGGGTAGTTTTACATACACTTAACAATTAAGCCACGCCCTCTTGAGAAGTATGAATAAATAGACGTCATATTTTCAACTAGCATCATAAATCATCGTAAATGGAAGGGTGTGGGTTCGAATCCCGGCGGAGCACAAAAAATATACTATTTATATTTTCAAATTTGCTCTTCGCTGGGTTGAAAAATTCATAAACCTTTACCAAAGACCGGTCATCAAAAGGTCCATCCAGCCTTACAGCAACTGCGTCTTGCTTGAAAATTGGCGCTTTCTACGGCGACAACCAAGCTCGTAGAGGGCTCTTGGGGTAATAATAAATCAACCGAATTTAATTAATTAGAAGAGAGCAGAGCTCCGAAGAAGTTACACACAGTGGTAACGAAATGTAAGCTAGAAAAAATAAATAGAAAGCAAAAAGAAGGAAACTATGGACCACTGTCAAAGCCTGGAAGAATAAAACCAAGCATCTAAAAAATTTGTTCTATGGAAAAAGGTTATTCTCAAAGAATGATGACCGCCATCTATAATCTATAATCTAAGTTGCAAGGATATATTCATTCAAAGCTCTCAGATGTATGCCCACAAACAAACACGTGTAGTTCGCGCTTACAAATGCTGATTGTGTACTTACAAATAAAATCCAAACCTCAAATGAACATAAGCCCTGCAACTCTTGCCGACATTCCCTGAAACAGGGGTGACATTGGCAAAGTGAACCATTTTTTACAGTATGGGTGGTCAGCCTCATACCAACCTATAAGTCAAGGAATACGAGTAATAAATAACATTTAAGTAAACAACAAAATCTTAAAAATAAATCTATACAAAAAATGTCAAAAATTTATTATGCAAATTTTTTTGTTTTTTTTGTTTTGTGTTTGTAGGGGTCGTGTCTATACATGGAATAAGCTTGATCCTCAAGATCAGACCATTCCAAAACTTGTCCAGGGACTTCAAGGTATGTACTTCATGCAGAATCACATCCTTAATCTTTTTGCTTCTGTATATTTTGGCTATATATATACCCCCAGTACGGAATACTTTTTCAAGCACATTTGCAAACATTCATTGTTTCCTACCTTAATTGATTGACGACACTTGTGAACAAACTATGTGCACAGTCACATGAATTAGTTATTCAAGAATAAAAATCATAAAGATTTAGCTCATTTCACTTGCAGACTTTTGAATTCTTTAACACAGATGTCAGGGATAAGTTCAAAGTTGGATGACGTCTATGATTGACAGCCGCACTGTATGCAAGTTTACACTTGACCCGGATGCGTGTCACCCGCAGTTAAAGGGTTAATATTCCAAGATATAATTATTGATGTATTAATTTTGAATGTGGTGCTTTCAGGCAAGGTGGTGTCAGCCATTTGCATGAGTGTGACAGGGGGCGTGTCCCTGACGGCAGACGGAGAGCTGTGGAGCTGTGACCACGCCTTCCTGCAACAAGGACCTCCCACTCGGCTGCCAACACAGCAAAACAACCTCACCATCATTGGTAACGACTTTTTAACACGTTCAATGCGCAGAAAATATTATTAACAGTGTTATTTTTCAAAGCTTTAATTAAAACTATAAACTATTTTGACACGCGGATTTAGATATGACAGAAGAGTCATTGACCTTCAATATACAGGCATGTGCAGGTTCGTAAACAATATGGATGACAATCAATGAAACATTATATATTTTAAAGATTTTAAATTATGATTACGGTCATTTTTTGGAATGAAAAAAAAATGGATGTTACTGACCGTGGAAAGAGAAGAACGATTTTCTCTATGTTTCGTCAGGGTCATATCTGACGTCTTCAGGTGTGTGTCTTCTACAAAGAAGAAACACAAACTGTTGAATTATTGTTGTTTGCTCGAGGTCGAAGGTTGTAGGTACATTTAATTATATTAATTGTACCTACAACCCCAAAATCTGCCATTTTTGTTTGTTTCAACTTGATTTTCTTCATCACTGTAACTCTTTTGCTAAGACCATTAAGTGTAAGAAACAAAAACGGCAGATTTTGGGGAAAATCACTCTTTAATACTTTCCGTAAACTTTGCTTTACTCAAGTTTTGCAACTCGTACTAAGGGTGCAGAGGACTCTTGAGGTTCACACAAAAACAGCGCTGACCAAATAAATCATCCTAAAATCTATTTTTCAAATCCAGGTTCTTTTGAAATTGAGTTAAGACATTAACAACTAGATTACGGCCAAGTTCGTCGCCCTTTGTGAATCCCCTCATTGTTTGTGATTCTTCCAGGCATCAGTTGTGGACGCAGCCAAGTTCTGGTGCTGAGCGAGGCCCGCCAGCGTCCTTTGCCGTCTGCTCTTCCATTCATCCTGGATCTGTCAGAGTCAACTTTCAAGTGAGTCTTGCAGTGGCGAAGGATGCCATACAAGCCGATTCCCATCGGTTTCCCGTTTAAAATGAGGCAAAAATGATAATAAAGTAGACTGCATGGTTTCAATGGGGGAAAAATATGTATTGGTTTTAAATGTATTTTTTTTACTTTGTGCCTATATTTTTTAACTACTTTGTTACATAATTTTAAAAGGGAAACCGATGGAAACCGGCTTGTATGGCACCCTTCGCCACTGGAGTCTTGATATTGTTATGATTTTATTTGGATTTTTAAAAATTAAACTGCGAATTCTTTATTTAACAGGATTTATTTTGCACAGTATCGGTTTTCAATGTACTGATTACTTTTCTTTCTCTGCATATATCGATTTCGCGTCACATTGTTTCAAGTGACTCTGACTCTCCGCAGAATTGCGGCTCATATTTGTACAGTTTATAAGGACGTTTCTCGTGTATTCCAGATTCTTCTATGGTGGATTGTTCCACATACTTCTATATTGTTCGACACTATTCCAGTTACGCACGCTATGTGCCTAGGTGCATGTACACACAAACTCATAGTAGATTATGCTAGAGGCGGACACACCCACACCAGCAAGCTACGTGTTTAGGCTCATGTCCCCATGATCTCATACGTTCGTAACAATATGTTACGGATAACTAAGACAATTGAACACCTTTCTACAATATGGAATAATATATACAATATGGTGATATATCAAAACTGCCGTTATATTTTTTGTGATATTATACTGATTGTGGAGTATCACTAATGCTGCCACACTTAACGTTGTTGATACCTGTGAATTTATCACGCCTTCTTTGTTTTAAGACAATTGGAGAAGCTGCTGTGTCTCTGCGCTCCTCAGAGTGGGGCCGTCTCCCAGAACTGGCTGTCTCCTGCTGAGATAGAGTGTGTGGCTGTTGCTTCCCTCAATCTGCTGAGGTTGCAGGTTAGTGGTGTGACACAGGGATCTCACCTAGGCCCTCTACTATTTAAACTATTGTAAAATTATTCTTTCCTTGGCAAATTGTAACAAAAGCTTTAGCTTACATGTTGTAGGCCAAGAAAAAAAATGACAGTGGTTAACTTATTGGAAGGTAGTGGGTTCGATTCCAAGCGGAGCACAAAAAATATACCATTTATATTTTCAAATATGCTCTTCGCTGGGTTGAAAAATTAATAAAACCTTTATCAAACAAAGACTGGTCACTAAAGGTCCATCCAGCCTTACAGCAACTGGGTCTTGCTTGAGTATTGGCGCTTTGCAGCGACGACCAAGCTCGTAAACACCTCTGTGGCACTACAACAAGTGCCATAGCTAGAGTCTATGAAATCTAAAGAATGTCCCCGGCACAGGATTTCTGGAAAAAAATCGCTTTTTCCCTTCAGTGTCTCAAAACAAAGGCAACGCAACACACAACACAGAACTACGCAACTAGTACGGATATCAACCGCCAGCTCACTAACGCCTTCTGGCTCCAAATGCAAAGAGTTATCAACTAAATGGTCATTGATTCATCAATTGTCTTGGTCACATTTCAGGTGCATGGCGTGATGTCATGTGGCGCGCGGTCTCCCCCGTGGGCCGGAGGCGTGAGGGCCGCAGTGTGTGCCCTGCTGTCGGGGGGCGCGGGGGCGGCGCCTCGCCTGCTGGCGCGCAAGACCCTGAGGCGCGGCTGGCCTGTGCTGTTGCCCACGCCTGCAGAAAGGGCGAGGCTGCTGTCATCGCTGCTGCCTAAAGGTAAGCAAAAACAAAAGTGCTGTGGATTTGTTTTGCTGGTTGCAATAGAATCAATCTCTTCGTTGATTTTTAATTCTCGTTTTATTCTTGATTGTAGTTTATGGAAATGAAAGAGCCCAGAGCACATAAACCACTCACATACATATATACCTTGCTTAGCTAGAAATATTTCCATCAGTAAGAGACATTTCAGACACAACATATTCTGCCCATATGATATCATCCTCATACTTTTCTAGGATTCCGACCTGGTACCGGATTAAAAAAACATAGACAAACTGGCAGAATGGTGGTAGAATGTGTGTAGTGCAGTGGCGAAGGGTGCCATACAACTCGATTCCCATCGGCTTCCCTTTTAAAATGAGGCAACAAAGTAGTTAAAAAATTTAGGCACAAAGTAAAAAAATACATTTAAAACCAAAGAAGCAATACATATTTTTTCCCCATTGAAACCATGCAGTCTACTTTATTATGATTTTTGCCTCATTTTAAAAGGGAAACCGATGGAAATCGAGTTGTATGGCACCCTTTGCCACTGGTGTAGTGTGAAATCTCCGTAAGATTCATGGGTTGTTGTAATTGCCATTAAGGATATAATTTGACTTATTTCTCTCAGGTGCTGAGGCCGGAGCTGTGTCTCCCGGAAAGCGGTTTATGCGGGAGCTGCTAGTGGGGGCCCTGCTGGCTGGTGGAGGACTCCGAGCAGCTCTCAGGAGGCATCTGAGGCCCCCACCACCACTTAACCAGAACCATCTGTGAGTACTATATGGTAGTGAATATGGTGTCCTACAAGGATCACATCTTTACCCAGTGCTATTCAAGATATTCATGAAAACATATCTGTATCTTGTAAGCATTTCTTCTTTCGGTGCCACTTTTAACAAAGATTGGCGATCATCATGGCTATTTTCACCTTGGATGCTGCAACTAGAAATAGGAACTTGGTGCTTTTGTTGAACCATTATCACAAGTTTTGCAGCCGTAATGACCGTCTCCCCTGGTTCTAACTTCTTTGCTGATTCATATTCTAATGATTAATATCATCATTTTGTTACTTCTAGTGATGACGAGGATTTTGTGATGGAAGACAATAGCGATGATGACTGGATAGACAACTCTAATGATGATCAGTTGGACGAAGACCAGTGTGAGTATACTTACGCTGCTAAACGTACAAATTAAACTTGCAATGCTAAGTTTCATGATGAATGTCTTACATTTGTAGGTTATGAGGCTGAGATTGACGAGCCTGATGAGGATTACACTGATAATGATAAATTTGACGCCGTGCCATTGTTACACCTGGTAAATACAACTTTTATGATAATGGAAATTCTCATCAAATGATTTTTTACTCTTTACAAATTATACTTAACTTACATTATTCTAAAAATCTTATCGGACAAAATAACAAGCGATGCATCATGGCTGTGCTTGAACAGCTGATCTGACAGTCAAATATACTTGTTAAAATTTGTTATTTATTATTAAAATCCATCTCATCATCCATTTGTCCTGCATGTATAGGTTTTTTGAGGTTATGCTATTATTTTCAAGGTTAAGCAACTGATAGTGAGCAGTAGTGCCACAACGCAAGCGCAACTCGCTGCCCTCTGCAGCGGCGCTCCAAAGGACGAGGGCCCCTCCAAGGTGGAAGTAGAGGAAGACATAGAACAAGAAGAAACTCCCACTTCTGACATCAGTCCCACGTGTGATCTGCTGCTGCAATACCAAAGGTGAAATTATTTGAAGTATTTACACAAATTTGAGTAACTCTGTAAATTGCTTAACATTGCAGATTTTAATATTACCGATATTCGGTAGGTAAGAATTACCGTTGTGATGAATACTGTAAAAAATGGTTCACTTTGCCAATGTCACCCCTGTTTCAGGGAAGGTCGGCAAAAGTTGTGGGGCTTATGTTCATTTGAGGTTTGGATTTTATTTGTAAGTACACATTCAGCATTTGTAAGCGCGAACTACACTTGTTGGTTTGTGGGCATACATCTGAGAGCTTTAAATGAATATATCTTTGCAACTTAGATTATAGATTATAGATTATAGATGAGACTTCCAGCCCTAAATATAAAATACAAACATGTATTGAAGATACAACAGCACCCCTAGTTGAGTTTAATACTTTTACCGGTCCATAGTCCAGTGGTAACACTTTGGACTCGTAAATGGAAGTTTGTGGGTTCGAATCCCGGCGAAGCACAAAAAATATACAATTAATATTTTTAAATATGCTCTTCGCTGGATTGAAGAATTCATAAATCTTTACCAAAGACTGACCACCAAAGGTCCATCCAGCCTTACAGCAACTGGGTTCTGCTTGAGATTTGGCGCTTTGTAGCAACGACCAAGCTCGTAACAAGTCCGGTCGATAGCTCAGTTGGTAGATTGCTTGCATTCTATGCCGAGAGCAAGGGTTCGATCTCCACCGCAGGTGTCAGAAATGATATCCCATTTCGGTGTCTATTTCAAACCCAAAATAAATACCGGCAAGGTGTACTCAGCCTTCACAAGAAATGAGAACCAGCACTCCCGGGAGCTGGGAAACTACAACTGAAAGTGGTGGTACAACTGGAAAAGGGCCGGCTCCCTTACCCGTGAAAATAAATAGGTCCCAAATCGCCACATGCGAACCCTTCGGGTATAATGCAGGCAAGAAGTTACACCAGATGTGTAGCTTAGTTGCATTAACTTGTTCCACTGTCAGGTTTTTTGTACACATCAGCAATTTTTGTACCCATAGCCATCATCAATGACACCCAACCCGGGGAGACTCTTGGCCTCCTTGATCAACCGCAGCCACCACTGCCTGTCCACCGCCTTCCTCTAGTCCCATACTCCTACCGACTAGCAGTCCATTTACCCACCTTAATCTGTGTCTTCTTACTGCCCTGCCACCCTTTGGGTTCATCATCACAACCATCTTTTCCAGGCTTATGTGACCCAGCCAATGCAGTTAACTGATTTTTATTGGCCGTACCACATCAAAATTTGTACTCATAAAAGTATGTATGCGGCTGACCACCCATGCTGTAGAAAACTGTTAAACGGTTAAAAAAACAATGCAACCCCTGTTACAAGGAAGGTCGGCAAGAGTTGCAGGGCGTATGTTCATTTGAGGTTTGGGTTCTTATGTTGTAGGTTCACATGCGGCATGTACAACCGCACACTTGGACGTGTTTGCTTGTGAAAACGCATATAATGTGAATCCTCAATGTTACATATCTTTGCAACTTAGATTAGATTAGGAAGTCTTGTTCTATAAATGATTCACCAACAATTTTGTAAGGAGTAACACTCAAGGTTTGCTGTAAGCTTCAATGTGTTCAACAAAAGTGATTTGATGAATGTATTCTATTTAAGGTTGTTGGTGCTGGAGTTGCGCTCAGGTGGTTGGGGAGCTCGTGCGTTGCTTGCTCGACACGCTGCTCTGGTTGCTCGCCACGCTACAGCAACGCTAGAAAAGGCAGCACATCTGGCAGCTGATGCCAGGATGCTGCCCAAACTGTGGACACTTCTTAACGATGACATTGTCGGTAAGCTATTATCACTTTTAAGTATCGCTGTTAAAATTGTTGCAAGGAATTCTTATATTATTAATTTATATTTATCACAAGCTAGCATTGCTTGTGAGATGATTTTTCCTTGGGTGTCCCATAGAGTTCTCACCTAGATCCTACATTATTAATTATATTCATCAATAGTTATAGCGTTACACAAGGTTGTCATCTAGGTCCTACACTATTACTTATTATCAAAATCATTTATTATTATTTTGAACTGTTTTATATAGGGTGTCCCACAAGGCTCCAACCTAGGTCCTTCACTATTCTTTATTTTTACCAACAGCAAACGTTGCTTGCGAGCTGTGTCTGTTACTGGCTATGGAAGCCAAGCGTCTTGGAGCTGGGGCAGAGGCTCCTTTGCTGGAGCTCCTGCAGGCGTTGGATCGCCTCTCTGGTGCCGTGCCCCCCGCCAGGACGCTGGATGAAGATGACATGGTGTGGCCGAGTGTGCCTTTCAGGGGACATTTGGCACATCTGCCAACACTGAGAAAGTAAGCCATTCACCACATATTTCTGATTCACAAGTTATTGATGAACTATCCAATTTCTAAAAGCTCACCAATTGCATTTACTTTAATTTTCAGATGCGATGTTGAGAATGAAATCAAAGATGGAGGACAATGGATTATCATTGGTGGGAAAATATATGATGTACAAGAATTCAGGTAAATAAAAGTGCAGAAGAGTCGTGATAATAAACTAATTGGTAGAGCTAGCATTGGAATTAATCTGAAAGAGGAAGGCGTTAGACCAAAGTGCTGGTATTCGTTGATTGAATAAGACAAGGTCATCCTGAATTAGCACGTCAATCATTTGTTTTTATTTATTTATAAATAACGGACACACACACACAAGCAAACTCCACGAACTCATACATTCGTAACAAAACAATATCATGATTGATCATAAATGGGCTTAACAGATATGTTTTGATCTTTACAATTTAGAGTTTTATTTATTTTTTAGGTGCATGGAGGGCAGCACAGAGGAGCTGGTGAAGAGGCTGGCAGGCAAGGAGGCCACGGCGGCCTTGTCCTGCAGGCCACACTGCCAGCATCTGCCGCGACTGATGGCCGACTGTGTGGGGCTGCTGGAGAACCCACCCTGCACTCCCGAGGTAAACATGTGGAGACCTAATCTAATCTAGTCTAAGTTGCAAAGATATGTTACATTGGAGATTCACATTACATGCATTCCCACAACCAGACACGTACAAGTTCGCGCTTGCACATGCCTCATGTGAACCCACAACATAAAAACCATCTCAAATGGACATACACCCTGCAACTCTTGCCGTCCTTCCCTGTAACAGGGGTGACATTGGCAAAGTGAACCATTTTTACAGCATGGGTGGTCAGCCGCATACCAACCTATAAATCAAGGAACATACACGACAATATCTGGACTTAAAAGCAGGACCTTGTTAATGTGCTTTTCGTAATCTATCAAAATTATCCACCTTTTACCAAAGTCCTCACTATTTCAAATTCCCTAAAGCAGTGTTATGCGTGAGCTCTAAAACAATATGCTTATTTAGATTTCAGCTTCATCATGCTTCATGGTTGTCTGTATTTATTCTCCAGGAGATGACGGCCAGTCTCCACATCCACCATCTGTTTGGGGGAGCCGCCCGCCACCTGGCCCTGGCCTTGGGTCTGCGCACCGCGGCTCTGGCCCGCTCTCTGCCCTTACAGCCGGCTGAGCAGGCCTGCAAGACCCTGCTGACTGCACCATTCCTCACAGGAGGACTGCAGGTAGCCTCTTTTTCCTTTTTTTACTTCCTCTGTATGTATACTTTGTCAGTCCATCATCATTCATTCTTTCCACATGCCCAAACCATCTCATCACATTCTTTTATACCACAACTTTCACATCCTCTTTCAACTTACATTCTTTCTTTACCCATTCATTCCTAACTCTATCCTTCTGGGGTTTTCCTGTCATGCTTCTCAAATGCTTCATTTCCACATTCCACCATAGTGAAAGTGTGATGATGATGATGGATGATTTCTTTCCTGTGGCGCCATTTAATGGTCCAGAACCATCTCAAAGGCGCCATGGCTTCTGGAGAAAAGCAGTGTCTTCAATCCCTTTCTGAAGGTGGTGGTAGGCTGGTTCGCGCAAACACCGACGGGTAAATTATTCCAGGCAACCGGCCAGGCCACGGCAAAGCTCCTGTCTGCAAAATTTGATGTGTTCGCAAAAAAAAAAGAGGTAAGGGGCGACCGAGAAAAGTATGGAGTGATCAGATTGAGGAGATTGTGAAAGAATGGGATGTACAAAGTGAGCGTAAAAGACGAAAATGCACAAAAAAGGTGATGGATATGAATGAATTGAAAGAGGTGTATAAGGATAGGAAGAAATGGAGGCAGCTCTGCAGAGGCTCTGGCCACCCCTAATGGAATGGCGACAGAGTTAAAGAGTTACAGTAACAGTTACCGTACATCCCACCGGACGCTATGAACACATAAATTCCAATGATATGATTGTTGTTGTGTCCAGGTGCTGCAGCCGCCCAATCCCTTTGACGAGGAGAAAGGCTCTGCGCGCAGCCCCAGCAGCACAGCGGACAGTACCCCCTGCGCCCCTTGCGCGCCTCCCGCCCCCCTGGCGCCCCCCACGCAGACCACGGCTGCCCCTGGGCTGCTACCTGCCCTGGCCGATACCAGACTCAATGTAAGAACAAACCGCTAACCATTGAGATTTCTGTATTGTTACAAACTTATGAGCCTTATATCGATGGTTAAAAGGGCGTAGGGCATGACCGGTCCGTAGTCCAGGTGGTAACACTTTGGACTCGTATCTGGAAGGTCGTGGGTTCGATTCCCGGCAGAGCACAAAAAATATACCATTTATATTTTCAAATTTGCTCTTTGCTGGGATGAAAAATTCATAAACCTTTACCAAAGACCGGTCATCAAAAGGTCCATCCAGCCTTACAACAACTGGGTCTTGCTTGAGAATTGGAACTTTCTACAGCGACGACCAAGCTTGCAGAGAGCTCTTGAGATGTGACACACACAAAAACAACGCTTTCTACAGCGACGACCAAGCTCGCAGAGGGCTCTTGAGGTGTGATACACACAAAAACAGCGCTCACCAAATTAATCAGCCTAATTTAATTTTTTTTTTTTAAGCGACATTTTGGTCAAAAATGACTTATGAATGCTTTCCTACTTGAAATTTTCTCTCACGAAACTCCCATAGCTGTAAATTGTTTTTTTTGGTTTATGCCCAAGCAAACAACTGCGTTTTCGAATTATGGTTTTGGTGTAACCGACAAGATTTGGCCTTTTTTGTCCTAAAGGCGCTTGTGACAAAAAAAATCTTAAAACCACATTAATAGGAATGGCAATAAATACCTTTTTTTTATTTTAGAGCTGTTATGATTTTAACGATATGATAAAAAATAAAAAAGTTTCTGCAATCTCAAACTATAAACTGCTCTCCTGAACAATTTAGGTTTTGTCGCTTATGCCCTATCACCTTTTAACCTTCAATATGTATGTCTCCGCCTTTAATATAGTCTACTGTGAGTTTGAATGTGTGCATGTGCCCAGGCACATAGTTGTTGGTATGCGTAACTAGAATAATATGGAACAATATAGAGGTGTGTGGTTCACTATAGAAGGGTCTGGAATATGCGAGAGGCATCCCTTTAGATGCCGTATATTTGGGCCGCAATTGTGGGAGAGGGGAGAGTCGATTAAAACATTGAGCCGTAAAGTCAATAAGCAAGAGCTAGAAATCCGTACATTGTAAACCGACATTGTGTCAAATAAATCTTGAAAAATAAATTGCAATTTAATTAAAAGAACTCAAATAAAATCATGACAGTATAGTCTATATATATATATATATACAAGGATAATTTATTTATAAGGTACACATAATTGAAGAGCGCCGTTTTTGTGTGTGTCACACCTCAAGGGCCCTCTCAAATCACGGATAAGATTTTTTGTAAAGATGCGTCTTTAGTGCTCCTTTAAAGACACCAACAGTTTCTGCCTTCCTCACATTAGGTGGTAGTCTGTTCCACTCCATTGGGCCCGCAAACCGGAAAGCACGGTCCCCAAAATTAGTCTATGTATATAATCTAAGCTGGAACAGTTATTTATGTCACTACCAAGTAATAAGGATCATTGAATTCGACAGCAAGACTCAAATTCGGGATACCCAAATTCGCTCACATCACTCCGCTGTTAAAAACATTACATTGGCTTCGTTTCCCGGAGAGGGTGGTCTACCGTGTTTGTGTGATGGTATATAAAGCCATCAATGGCTTGGCTCCACCTTATCTGACTGATATGATGTTGCCTGTTGAGATGGGTGTGAGGAGGCAGACACTCAGATCCGCGGGCGATGGAGTAGTCAATTTGGTTCAGTCACGCCGTTAGATTCATACAAATTTTGGAGACCGCGCTTTCCGTGTTGCGGGTCCGGTGGAGTGGAACAGACTGCCACCCGGAGTGAAGAACTCCGAATCTGTGGGTGTATTTCGCAGAGCACTCAAGACTCACCTTTTCAAAAAGTCCTTTCCATGATCGGAGAGGGCCGTTGAGGTGTGACACACACAAAAACGGCGCTCTCTTATCATTTGTAATTTAAAATAAATTAGCCTGATATTATTATTATTACTGCAACGCGAGTATTGCAGCACCCTTGTAGCACCAAGTCTCTGTTTGGAGCCACAGAATCCAAGGTCAAAATAGCCATCATGTTCGCCGATCTTTGATGGTAGTGACACCGAAAGAAGTAGAAGAGGTCATTATGATGTTCTTATCCATTTGGAGTCATTAAAGGGTTTCCTTTGTTAGTACGTATAATTTTTATATTATACGAGTTTTTATATTGTAGGTCCACATCCGGCATGTGTTAGCGCGAACTTATACGTGTCTGCTTGTGGGAATGCGTTTAATATGAATCTTAAATGATGTATATCTTTGCAGCTTAGATTCAGATTTAGATTAGATACGAGCCTTTCTAGTTTAAAGTCTGGCTTCGCCAGCACACTTTACCCCTGCTCTGATTTTTAAAAAATCCATGAAAACTGATAAAAAACTAAAGGTACCACATTTCATATCTGGAAAAACAACTTGAAGCATTTGTTGATGAGCCTTGTCTCTCTCCTCAGGTTGACTCCCCTGCTGGCATTCTCTGGTCCGCCATGTCCCGGACCTGCTTGTCTTCACCCTCCCCAGGCCCCTTCCCCCCGGAGCACCCTGCAGAGGAGCTGGCCCGTGCCCTGGCTGCTGCCCTCATTCACCACCTGGCCCTGCATGCCCCCGCTCACAGGCTGGCTAGAGGAGGTGGGACCTCAGTGTAACATTTAGTGTAACTTGTACTGGGTGCCACAGCTTGTATCGCCAAAAATCAAGACAAAAGAAAGTCCGGAAGCTCCAGCTCCCACAGACCACGGCAACAGATCCCGGAAAACTTCACTCCAGCATCAAAAATCAAGACATATCTAAAGATGCTCGATTGGCGGTACACGGTGGCATACTTATACCCACCTGAATGTGTAATGTATGTAAGTGAAGCCTGAAGCGTTATTTTGCTAAATTCCTAACACTTGGATATCTATCCAAATCCAAGATTGCTAGCGCTTGCGAAAGAACTCCTTAGATAAAAAATCACAGTACATCTTATTTTTGGACACAAATTGTACGTCGCCTTAAGGTCGTAAGGAATTTAGCAGAATAGCGCTTTTGGACGGTGAATGAAAGTGAAATTAGTAAAGTCCATACTGTTGAAATGGACTTTCTAAGAAGTATGATTGGGAAAAAATGGAGTGATAGGGTGAGGAATGATTTTGTAAGAGAAGAATGTGGTGCAAGAGAAAGTAAAGATTAAAAGAAGTTTGTTACAATGGTTTGGACATAAATGGAGAGAATGAATGAGGAAAGACTGACGAAGAAAGTATATGTTGCAAGAATAGATGGATGTCGTGGTAGAGGAAGACCGGGAATTGTATGGATGGAACAAATTTCTAAGATTGCGAATTAATGGAATATCCAGAGTCATAATCTGCAATGCTGATTTGTAATGTTGGTTTATTAGTTTGCTACATTTTTTGCATAAGAAATTTTTGACTTTTTTTGTATAGATTTATTTTTAAGGTTTTGTTGTTTTTTTTGTATACTTAAATGTCATTTATTACTCGTATTCCTTGACTTATAGGTTGGTATGAGGCTGATCACCCATACTGTAAAAAATGGTTCACTTTGCCAATGTCACCCCTGTTTCAGGGAATGTCGGCAAGAGTTGCAGGGCTTATGTTCATTTGAGTTTGGATTTTATTTGTAAGTACACAATCAGCATTGGTAAGCGCGAACTACACGTGTTTGTTTGTGGGCATACATCTGAGAGCTTTGAATGAATATATCCTTGCAACTTAGATTATAGATTATAGATATAGATAATAAAACGAGAGCTTGTATGAAGAAGGTTATGCTAACCTAAGTGGGCATGTACACAATAATTCATGTAAGTTTCATCGTAATCTGTTCTGTAGTTTAGGAGTCCATACAGGATAAACAAACAAAACTTCATCCCTTGGATTTTATAATAATATAAATATTACTTATTGTTGTGTTAGTAAGTTAGTGGCATGTGTCAGGTGAAGGGCTGGCAGCTGTGGCAAACGCCGTGTGGAAGAGCAAGTGTTGTTAGGAAGTTTGTGGCATGTTTCAGGTGGGGGGCAGATCAGTGCGGGGCTGGCAGCTGTGGCAGACGCCGTGTGGAAGAGCAAGTGTTGTTAGGAAGTTTGTGGCATGTTTCAGGTGGGGGGCAGATCAGTGCGGGGCTGGCAGCTGTGGCAGACGCCGTGTGGAAGAGCAAGTGGCGCCTGGCGCATCTCAGGCAGCAGAATGCGAGAGGATACAAAGAGGTCAGGCGATAGCTTTACTTTCATTGAACTTTGTTTTCTTTTGTCATTGATGCATTAATTTAATTTTCTATTGATGGTTGATACATACAAAAATAGGTGATCAGCGTAGCCACCTCATATTAGGATGATTTTTTTTTTTTTTTTAAGAAATCCTGTGCGGGAGACTCCCTAGATTCTAAAGACTCTAGGGGTCTATGACACTTGTTGTAGTGCCGCAGAGGTGTACGAGCTTGGTCGTCGCTACAAAGCGCCAATACTCAAGCAAGACCCAGTTGCTGTAAGGCTTGGATAGACCTTTGGTGACCGGTCATTGGTAAAGGTTTATGAGTTTTTCAACCCAGCGAAGAGCACATTCGAAATATAAATGGTATATTTTTGTGCTCCGCCGGGATCCGAATCCACAACCTTCTATTTACGAGTCCGAAGTGTTGCCACTACGGACTACGGACCGGTCCATGATGCTTCTCAATGTACGATGAAACAGTTTCCCATGCTTTCAGCATTTCTCTTATTGCGCCAGAAGATTGTTGCTCTGCTACTTCCTCTTCCTCCACTAACCATCTCTGCTTCATAACTTCTTGCTGTGAAAAACGATCCAACTCCATAAGCTCTCATTAGCTCGTTATGCTAAAAGTCGCTCATTAAAAGAGCAATTTATTTTTGCTCATTATGCTTCCTTGATTGATAGGTTGGTATGCAGCTGACCACCCATACTGTAAAAAATGGTTCACTTTGCCAATGTCACCCCTGCTTCAGGGAAGGTCGGCAAGAGTTGCAGGGCTTATGTTCATTTGAGATTGGGTTTTTTATATTGTAGGTCCACATGCGGCATGTGTAAGCGCGAAATTATGCATGTCTGCTTGTGGGAATGCATTTAATATGAATCTCAAATGATACATATCTTTGCAGCTTAGACTTAGATTTAGATTTAGATGCGAATTGCTCCGGTCGATAGCTCAGTTGGTAGAGTGCTTGCGTTCCGCCCCGTGAGTTCGGGTTCGAATCCCACCGAGGGTGTCAGAAATGATTTACCGTTCCGGTGTTGATTTCAAACCCCGAAATAAAATACCGGCAAGGTTTACTCAGCCTACACAAGAAATGAGTACCAGCCCTCTCGGAAGCTGGGAAACTCCCACTTCAACTGAAGTGGTTGGCGTAAGGCCGGCCCCATTACCTGTAAAAATAAATAGGTTTAATTCGCCACATGCGACCACTTCGGGGATAACGCGGCAAGAATTTACACTATATGTGTAGGTTAGTTGCGTTTTTTTTTACTCGTTATGAGAAGTGCTCTTTAAGAGAGGTTCCACTGTATCTTGTTGTTGTCTGTGCAGGTGTGCGCCCCCCTGATAGAGCGCGCCCGCTTCCTGGTGCTGGAGGCTCGCCCTGCCTCGTCAGCCGCTGCAGCAGCCCTGCCCCGTCTGGCCCCGGAGCCACCACCCTTCAAGACCATGGTGCAGGCTCTCATCAGACATAGAAGGTAATCTATAATCTATAATCTAAGTTGCAAGGATATATTCATTCAAAGCTCTCAGATGTATGCCCACAAACAAACACGTGTAGTTCGCGCTTACAAATGCTGATTGTGTACTTACAAATAAAATCCAAACCTCAAATGAACATAAGCCCTGCAACTCTTGCCGACATTCCCTGAAACAGGGGTGACATTGGCAAAGTGAACCATTTTTTACAGTATGGGTGGTCAGCCTCATACCAACCTATAAGTCAAGGAATACGAGTAATAAATAACATTTAAGTATAAGAAAACAACAAAACCTTAAAAATAAATCTATACAAAAAAAGTAAAAAATGTCTTATGCAAAAAATGTAGCAAGCAATGCTAATAATATTAGGATGATTTATTTGGTGAGCACTGTTTTTGTGTGAATCACACCTCAAGAGCCTTCTGCGAGCTTGGTCGTCGTTGTAGAAAGCACCGATTCTCAAGCAAGACCCAGTTGCTGTAAGGCTGAAGATGAACCTTTTGATGACCGGTCTTTGGTAAAGGTCTATGAAGTTTTCAACCCAGCGGAGAGCAATATGCAATGCAACTAAGCTACACATATAGTGTAACTTCTTGCCTGCGTTATCCCCGAAGGGGTCGCATGTGGCGCTTCGGGACCTATTTATTTTTACAGGTAAGGGGGCCGGCCTCACACCAACCACTTTCAGTTGAAGTGGGGGGAGAGCAAATTTAAAAATATAAATGGTATATTTTTTGTGCTCCGCCGGGATTGGAACTCACAACCTTCCATTCACGAGTCAGAAGTGTTACCATTAGACTACGGATCGGTAAAAATGCTCAAAAAAAAAACCTAGTTTGCTACCTTTGCCTCTATACGACTCATATATAGTAGTTTGATTTTTACTAAAAAGTATTAATTCCTGTTTCAGGTTGTTGCTATCAGAGCTCAAGTCCTCCCACATCAACAAGGACGTGTCAGACATGGAGTTCCCGCCTTCCCTCATCCTTGCCAGGAAGTTCTCCGGCCCCAACATCATATTCGACACAAATAACCTCAAAACTGAAGTGACAGAGGTCGCCACCACGGCTGAGAAAGAGGTCAACAGCGGCAAGACTGTGCGGAGAGAACGCTCCATGGACAAGGACAAAAACACTGGCATAGACAATGAGAGAATGCCGTCGTATATCCTGAACAAACTGTCTACAGATCTGGAAAGTTCCGAGTTGGATGACAAGACGCCTACAAATGAGATTTCCATCAGTTCTATCAATGAAATGACTGACAACTCGCTGTTGAAGGACTCCTTTGAAGGTAAAATGTGTATTCTTTTCCTTTTCTCTCTCCTTTCTAATATTAAACTAATAGAGAAGTACCCATATGTTTTAAGACCTGATAAACTATTGACATATGATATCTGTAGACTAGAAATTATTTTGACAAAAATAGACACTATATATCTGTTTCAACCTACTTATGACAATGTCCTTGGTAAGAAAGAGAACAAAGAACTTCACAGTTGCATTTCCATGTGTAGAAGAAAACTTGGGGGAATATAAAAATGTTTCTAGGATGGTGGCAGCATTGCCGCGTGTGTACTATGCCCGGAACAGTCTAAACATAAGGGCATGCTGTATAAATATTGTGATTGATAAAAATTGACAAATTTTAAATGAAAATGGCATTACTTTAAGACATTATGGCATGTGTAGAGATTGGGTGTTAAATGACAAAATGGAGAAAGCAAGAAAACATAAAATTTGACATGTAAAAAATGTTTTGTATGATTACACAACTGCAACGTTTGACAAAACTGAGACAAATGTGGTAGACAGTATGTATCAATGCAGTATGTTAGTTTCTGCTCTCTATGTTCATCACTCAATGAAAAGAACCCTAGTCATCTACAACTGTGATATCACTCCGCTGAGAGAAACTTAAATGTGCTTTGATTTAATCTTGTGATTGATCACCAGGCTCAGCCAAGTTGCTTCTGGATCCCGAGGACGTGAAAATGGACATGGTAGAGTCAGAGCAGGAGAAGGAGCTGAGCAGCGCCAAGGACGAGAAGGACGTGGACCAGTCAGAGAGGGACAACTCTGCCTGCGTGGGCGCCTGGCTCAACAAGAGTGTGGAGAAGGACTGCGGTATGTACATTACAGTGGAACCTCTCTTAACGAGCACCTCTTGTAAGGAGTATTTGCATAATGAGTAAGAAAAAAATACTCCATTAACGAGCGACATTTTGCATAAAGAGTGACGCAGAAAAGAATAAATGAATAAATAAATGTTACTCTACTGCAAATTCAGATATCAGTCATAATCAGTTATTGCCCATGCTCCACTTCCACACATCAATGTGTATTGTGTTATTTTCCAGCTGGTTGGGAGTCGGGATGCTGGGAGCCCAACGAAGCCATGGTGGACCAGGAGAAGAGGAAACTGCTCATCTCATCCATCGTGGACTTTGTGATGGCGGAGAACGGCTGTGATATAGATGTGCTGAGGAAGGCCATGTACTGCCAGGTATGCTGGGCTTCTGGTCCAATAAGGACATCCAAAACTTCATTTGCTTGCCAGAATGCTTGTCTTCCATACTAGAGGGCCAGGGTTCCATCCAGGAGAACTATGAAATCTTGGTGTTTTCACGACTCATTCCTTTGCCAAACTGCCCGCTTATGGAATGAGTTACCGGTATCTGTGTTTTCACCCAATTTAACCTTACCCTTTTCAAATCCAATATCAATCGCCATTTCCTCTCAGTGTCTCAAAACAAAGCAACACAACACCCAACGCAACACACACCACAGCACTGCGCAGCTGACGGCCCTGCAACCGGATAAGGACATCAACTGGCACATCACCAACACCTTTGCGGCACTAGAAAAAGTGTCATAATGGTGCTATTCTTAGACATTTTAGTCGTCCATTGAACCCACGCTTTGACAAACTAATGATGCATTTGTATGAAGACCTATCAATCCAAGATGGCCGCAAGTGAAAAGCTGATTAGTCGTCATACAAATATTACCAAAATTTGGTAGGTAAAAATGACTGTGGTGATGAGACTTGCAGCCCAGGCATCATTAGTTTGTCAAAGCGTGGGTTCAACGGACGACTAAAATGTCTAAGAATAGCACCGCTAGAGTCTCTTGAATCTAGGGAGTTCTGCACAGGCTTCCTTAAAAAAAAATCTGTACCGACAGAGTCACTAATAATTTCTCGTTTCGGTGTGCATCTTAAAACCAAAATAAAAATACCAGCAAGGCTTACTTATTACCAACATTTTCTGTTCTCAACTCCAGTATTGGATCCCTGCTGATGGTGCTCATTGTTGGTATGAGTGAAGCATTTATAAAAGACGGAAGATTTCATATGTTCATGTCTTCTCAGTTTAAAAACCATACCAAAACATTGTACAAGTTGTACTTCAAGATCACAATTTGGATTCTGTTTCCAGGTGCGTCGTGCAGACATGAGGCTGCAAGGCTACACGAGCGCCCTGGAGATTCTGCAAACTACCCGCACCCTGTCAGACCCCGTGCACTACATGTGTCTCACGGGAGTGCTGGGGGCGCCTGCTCATCCGTATCAAGGTGACTCAGTTACATAATAAAATAATCTTGGGTGTTCCACAAGGTTCTAAAATTTACCTCTGTCTATTCATCATGTTTATAGGTACTTCATAAACATACATATAGGCTCGAAAGTGTGGCTAACGAAAAGGTGTTGGATGTAGAAGAAAGAAGAGAGCTTATAAGTTATGTTTTCAACTGGAAAACCCAACTAATGGGACTTTTAATAAGGCATATAATCTTTCTTAGCAACATTTTTTAAGGAAAAATCTTGGGAAGGCGAACTAGAGGTTTCCCAAGATCTTCATACCTATAGGATTTGAAGCGGCTCATGGATGTCTCCTCCTATTCCCAGCGCAAGGGATGGCAACTAGCAGACACATATGGTTAGCGCAACAAGGCACTGCCTTTAGAAGATTATGATGATGATAGGTACTGCTTTAGTTTGTGTTCTTTCCTTCTAGAAACTCATATTTACTTGAGTGTAGACAATAAATATCCCCTCCTAAATGTGTAAATTATAATTGTATGGGTATTCCACAAGGTCATCAACTAATCCTATTTCTTTTCATCCATTTCTAAGTACTTATATTTCTCTGAGCTTAGATCTGATCTAATCTAATCTAATCTAATCTGAGTTGCAAAGATATGTTACATTGGAGATTCACATTACATGCATTCTCACAACCAGACACGTACAAGTTCGCGCTTGCACATGCCTCATGTGAACCTACAACATAAAAACCAAATCTCAAATGGACATACACCCTGCAACTCTTGCCGTCCTTCCCTGAGACAGGGGTGACATTGGCAAAGTGAACCATTTTTACAGCATAGGTGGTCAGCCGCATACCAACCTATAAGTCAAGAGTGCAATAGAGTGTAACTTATTATTATATGAGCATTCCACAAGAGAGGCATCTTATTCCCCTTCTATTCATCACATTTACAGGCACCCCTGTTTGCCTGGGTGTGGGCAGTGTGCGCCCCCTGCAGGACGTCCCGCTAGCTCCGGTATCCAGACGCGCCAGCCTTCTTGTAGCGCATGCACGTCTGGCTGCGTGGTCGGCCAAAAAACTGCGCGCGCATGCAGTGCTGGCCTCCCCACCTCATGCGCATCTGGATCACCTGGCTGATAGTCCACAGAGAGCTAGGTATAAAATGTTTAAAAAATTGAAACTTTATTCTAAACTTAAACTTTCGCTACATCCAAATATCCACTACGACTACGACAAAATATCCACAGACAAAATGTCCACCTGACAAAATGTCCAGCACTGCAAGTCTTGCTGACCTTCCCTGGAACAGGCGTGACATTGGCAAAGTGAGCCATTATTTTACAGTGTACTTACAAAATAAAAATGTAAAAGATAAAAAGTAAAAACAACTTTGTTTACAATTACTTTGAGTAAGTAATCGTAAACAAAGTCGTAAACAATCAAATCGTAAATCCTAAATCAAATTGTAAACACAGTGAGCAAGTAATCCTATCCACTGCTATGCCGATGACAGTACAATACATGACGGTTTCTCTTTTACAAAGCCCCCAAATAGTTCAGCGATATCTATTGCTCGTGAATCATTAGCTTCAAAGATCAATACAGATCTCAGGGCTGTTAGCCGTTGGGGCACTGACAACCTTGTAGAGTTCAACATCAAAAAGACTCAAGCATGTCTGATATCCTTAAAGAGGATTCCAAACAACTATCTCCCAACTTTCGACAATGTCTCCCTCTCTAACCATGAACACTTAAATCTTCTTGGTGTTTCTCTGTCATCAGAGTTAAAATACCATGATGCTATTGAGTCTCGCACAACTTCCGCTTTCCGGCGACTCGGCATATTATACAGAGCCCGTAGGTTTTTTACTTCAGCCCAGTTATTGACTCTGTATAAATCCCAAATCCGCCCCATTATCGAGTATGGCAGCCATCTCTGGTGTGGTATGTCCAAGAAGTTGAGTGACCAACTTGATTCTGTGCAAAGGAGGGCAGTGAGGTTGATCAATGATCCTTCTCTGACATCCGATCTGCAGCCGCTCCAGCACAGAAGAAAAGTTGGAATGCTCAGTCTTTTTTATCGATATTACCACGGAGCTTGTTCTAATGAGCTCCATTCATTAATCCCTCCCCCTCGCATTTCAGAAAGGGAAACTCGTAGTACGACTCTCATTCATCCCTTTGCAGTCGATCTCAAAACTATGAGAACTTGGCGTTTTCATGACTCATTCCTTTGCCAAACTGCCCGTTTATGGAATGGTCTACCAGTATCTGTGTTCCCTTCCCAATTTAATCCGGTTTTATTCAAAACCAACATCAATCACCACTTCCTTGCAGCGCCTCACAACAGAACCAAGAACTCAAGCAACACCTCTGCGGCACCCTTCCAGGGTGACATAGACCCCCAAGACTCACAAGAATTGGGGAGCCTCCCGCACAGGATTCCTTAAAAAAAAAAAAAAAACGTAAACAAAGTTGTTTTTACTTTTTATCTTTTAAGATGAAGGATTGAAAAGTTAATGCCTCTACAATCAATAAAAATTTAAACTTCAAGAGTTGCAGGGTGTATGTTCATTTGAGATTTGTGTCATGTAATGTGAATCCCATATGTTAGATATTTTTGCAACTTAAATTAGATTAGAATAGCATTCCTCCCCACATATTTCATTGTGATTGTTACTCTTACAGATTCCTTGTCTCCATCGCCGCTCTGAGTGGCTCTTGCGCCCTGGGCGGGGCCCTCTCCTGTTCTTCCTTATCCGGAGCCACAGGGGCGCTTCTCTCTGTCCTTGCTCGTGCCCCTCCCGCCCCGTATCAGTCTGCAGGGGGCGTAGGGCCTGGGGCAGCTGGAGGGGCTCTGCTGGCGGCTCTGGAGGAGGACGCCAGGGCGCCGGGAGCTCCGGCGCCGCCTCCGGGACCCAGACTGGCGCTGGCGATGCGATTGGGAACCAGAGTTGTGCGGGGAAAGGATTGGAAGTGGGGAGATCAGGTGAATGTTAATAATAATAATAATATTAGGATGATTTATTTGGTGAGCGCTGTTTTTGTGTGTATCACACCTCAAGAGCCCTCTGCGAGCTTGGTCGTCGCTGTAGAAAGCGCCAATTCTCAAGCAAGAACCAGTTGCTGTAAAGCTGGATGGGCTTTTAGTGACCGGTCTTTGGTAAAGGTTTATGAAGTTTTCACCCAGCGAAGAGTATATTTGAAAATATAAATGGTATTTTTTTGTCCTCTGGGATTCAGACCCACAATTTTCCATTTACGAGTCAGAAGTGTTAAACACTAGATTACGGACCGGTCAAATGCCTATGCGTGTCACCGTAGTTAAAGTGCTAAAAAAATAAAAGAAAGTACAAAAAGTATGTATTTTTCTGATGTTTTGATTTGTGGTGTGCTTGCAGGACGGCCCCTCGCCCTCCGAGGGCCGCGTGGTGGGGGAGCTGGGCGAGGACGGCTGGGTGCGCGTGGAGTGGGACACAGGCGCCACCAACTCCTACAGGATGGGCAAGGAAGGGCGCTACGACCTGCGCCTGGCCAGGGCCCCCAGCCCCGCGCCCAGCGCGCTGCCCACACCTGACAGGCCGGAGGAGAAGGCTTACCAGGGTAATCTTATCTCATCTAAATTTTTTACTTTTTTAAGAAATCCTGTGCAGGGACTCCCTGGATTTCAGAGACTCTAGGGGTCTATGATACTTGTTGTAGTGTGGCAGAGGTGTTTACGAGCTTGGTCGTCGCTACAAAGCGCCAATTCTTAAGCAAGACGCAGTTGCTGTAAGGCTGGATGGACCTTTTGTCACCAGTCTTTGGTAAAGGTTTATGCATTTTTCAACCCAGAGAAGAGCATATTTGAAAATATAAATGGTATATTGATGTGGTCCGCTGGGATTCGAACCCACAACCTTCCATTTACGAGTCAGAAGTGTAAACCACTAGACTACAAGCCGGTCCCATACTATAGCCCACATTTGTCTCAGTTCTGTCAAACATTGCAGCGGTGTAGTCATACGAAATAAGGCCAGTTTGTCCCAATCCATTTTGTATTTCGACACCCAATTATAACACATGTCATAATATCCTAGTTAGCCTCTGAAGATGGACGATTAAAGTCTGATAGGCAATTTAACTCAGAAGAAATGTGAAAATAAAACTGTATTGTATAAATAAAGTTATTTTTAATGAAAATTATAAATGCTTGCTTGTTATTTGTTGCAGAGAGTGTCTCCCAGGCCCCCCTGGGCAGTGGAGCCTCCTGCGTGAGGCTGCAGTGTCTCTGGCTGGTGCGGGCTCTGGCTGCGGGCTGTGGGGGGGGCGCAGCCTCCAGGGGCGCCAGGGGGGCGAGGGCGGCGGCCGCTGGGCTGCAAAGGCGGCTGCTGCAAGACCACAACAAGACAGGGCAGCTGGCCAAGGGGTTCTTTGATGACTGGACGGCAGTTGCTTTCATAAGAGGTAAACATCCTGCAGTCCTTGCAACAGTCGTCATTCTAATGATGATGATGATGATGATTCTCTCTCGTTAGTTTAACTCATTGAGTAATAACATAGAGGAGCAGAAACTAACTTACTGCAGTGATACATACTATCGACCACATTTTTCTCAGTCCTGTCAAACGTTGCAGTTGTGTAGTCATACAAAACATGTTTTTACGTGTCAAATTTTATGTTTTCGTCCTTTCTCCATTTTGACACACAATTACAACACATGCCATAATGTCTTAAAATAATACTTTTTTGCTTTAAAATTCATCAATTTTATTGATTACAAGATTTATACCGCATGTGTCTATGTTCGGACTGCTCCGGGCATAGTACGCACACGGCAATGCTGCCACCTTTCTAGAAACATTTTTTTTTCAATGGTTCGTTATTACTCATTCGTTCGTTATTACTGGAAACATTATTACTCAATAGTTCTGCCCACAATTAATCGTGCACTGGCATTCAAACTTTAAAATTTAAGTTGATGTGCCCACCTGTGAACTGGATAAATTCCTAAAATAAATGAAACTGGTCATCTGTTTATCTGCAGGAGTTGCCAGATGTGAAGAGATGCGAGCTGCCTTGTGCACGCGCCCTTGGCTGGACCTCGTCATGAACATTCTGGCACAAGATGGAGATCCTCCAACCCTGGACTTCATATACATGCAGGTAACTGTTAGGTTTAAGCTGGAATTACAGTCGTTTGACAAGATAACCGGTTGAGAAAAACAATATATTAAGCCTGGAGAAAAGGGGAAACAGAAAACTAAATCACAAACTTCTATGATAAAAAAGGCAAAATCTGGAAGCTCGTAATGGATTCGACCATAGGATACTACATTTTCCCAAGAGAACTATGACCAAATATCCGAAATAGCGAATGAATGGGATATCCAGAGTCATAATAGAAGGAGAGCTTGTATGAAAAAGGTTATGACTCTGGATGAAATGAAAGAAGGATGTAAGGACCTAAAAAATGGCGGCTGATCTGTAATGTAGGCGGCTAAGGCCAAGAATCAATTTTCATTTTTATAGATGTTTTGTAGATTTTTTTGTGTTTGTTTGTATAACTGGATTAATTAATTGCTTGTATTGCTTAATTTATAGGTTGGTATGAGGCTGACCACCCATGCTGTAGAAAATGGTTCACTTTGCCAATGTCACCCCTGTTTCAGGAAAGGTCAACAAGAGTTGCAGGGTGTATGTTGATTTGACATTTGGGTTTTTATGTCGTAGGTTCACATGTGGCATGTGCAAGCGCAAACTTTTATGTGTGTGCTTGTGAGAATACATTTAATATGAATCCCTAATGTTACTTAGATTAGATTAGATAGATTAATATGAGGATTGAGGAGGCAAACAGGATTTTCAAATTGTTAGTTGAATCTGATTTGTTTGTTTTAGATCCAGTGCTGCCATCTGTTGAAGAAGGCTCTCCCAGCTTTTGAGGGCTCCGTGGAGGAGTGTGTCTCTCTGCTGGGGAAGCTGTGCCTTCTACTTGGTCGCCGTCTGCTGATGCCTCCTGTGCCTGATCCGCAAGACCACTGCACCAGAACCATGGCTCCAGGTAATGTCGAGGGTCTGCGGCAAGGCTACATACTGGCTCCACTGTGGAATGTTTTGTTTTAGTGTATAATGGTCGATGAGTACAAGTGACCGGTCCATAGTCCAGTGGCAACACTTTGGACTTGTAAATAGAAGGTTGTGGGCTCGAATCCCGGCGGAGCACAAAAAACATACCATTTATATTTCCAAATGTGCTCTTCGCTGGGTTGAAAAATTCATGAAACCTTTACCAAAGACCGGTCACTAAAGGTCCATCCAGCATTACAGCAACTGGTCTTGCTTGAGTATTGGCACTTTTTAGCGACAACCAAGCTCGTAAAAACCCTAGAGTCTCGGAAATCTAGGGAATCTCCCGCACAAGATTTCTTAAAAAAGTGGCGTGTTCAACAAGGCTGCGTACTCAGTCCAGTGTTATTTTAAATGCTTGTGTTAAAGTGGGTATTGGGCAATGTGTAGAAGTGTCGATGAGGATGGGCTACAAGGAATACATATTGGGTCCACTATTACTTCTAAAAAATGTTTAATAGTTGATAATGGACTATGAGTAAAAGTGTCATTGAGGGTGTGCGACAAGGCTACATGCTTCGTCCACTGTTCTTTCAAATATTCAAATGAAAGTGAATAGAGGACAATGACCCCAGTACCACACCCACAAGTGATGGACTACAGAGGTTTTATTGTAAATGGATGGATGCAGTTAAAGCTACCTATGGTTGCACTGCTACCGAAAACATGAATCTTCTAGAGATCATAATATGTTTCAGGTGATGGTTGTGATGGAGAGGGTGTCCTGGACACGCGCCCCCGAGCCCTGCTGACTGCCCCAGCCGCAGGAGCCCTGGCCGCTGCCCTGGCCGACCTCACCAGGAGTCTGGGGGCTGCTCCCCGCTGGGCCCCACACCTTCACGCCTTCCTCACCGAGCGCCTGTGCCTCGCTGCCCTTCAGGTCATTCAATTCAATCTAATCTAATCTAATTTGCAAAGATACAATATGTAACATCGGGGATTCACATTACATGCATTTTCACTAGCAGACACGTACAAGTTTGCGCTTGTACGTGCCGCATGTGAACCTACAATATAAAATCCAATTTTAAATGAACATAAGCCCTGCAACTCTTGCCGACCTTCCCTGAAACAGGGGTGACATTGGCAAAGTGAACCATTTTCTACAGCATGGGTGGTCAGCCGCATACCGACCTATAATCCAAGGAACATACAGAACAAATTACATTTTTAAAATCAACCAATTATAATATCTATGGACAAACAGAATAAAAAATTATAATTAAAAAAACCCTAGTCCTAACCGCCAACATTACAGATCAACTGTCATTTCTTTCTGTCTTTACATACTTCTTTCATTTTATCCAGAGTCATAACCTTCTTGATACAAGCTCTCCTTTTATTATAACTCTGGATACTTGTTGTTCTGGATCGTGTTGTGATACTTTATTGTGCCTGAATGTTTGTGTGGATTGTGCTTGCAGATGAGCTCACCGGAGTGGGTGTGGTACATGCAGGGCGGGGCCTCCAGGGAGACCACGCCCCCTTCCAGCCCCGCCCCCCACTCCCTGAACAACTCGGTGTCCGAGGAGCTGTGCATCACAAGTAAGGATACACATCGTCATCTTATAAAGGCAGTGCCTTATCGTGCTAGCCAGCGATATACGTTGGTTGCCATTTTTTTGGGCTGCTAATAAGAGGAGACATCTATGAACTGGCCTGTAGTCTAGTTGATAAGGCGACGGACTCTCAACTCGCAACTAAGCTACACATATAGTGTAACTTCTTGTCTGTGCTGTCGTCGAAGGGTTCACATGTGTCAATTTGGGACTTATTTACTTTTTACAGGTAAGGGGGCCCGCCTCACATTAACCACTTTCAGTTGCAGTGAAGGTTTCCCAGCTCCCGGGGGGGCTGGTTCTCATTTCTTGTGAAGGCTGAGTAAACCTTGAGATCGAACCCTTGCTCTCGGCATGGAATGCAAGCATTCTACCAATTGAGCTATCGACCTTTTTACGACCTTGGTCGTCATCGCTACAAAGCGCCAATTCTCAAGCAAGACCCAGTTGCTGTAAGGCTGGATGGACCTTTTAATGACCAGTCTTTGGTAAAGGTTTTACGAATTTTTCAACCCAGCGGTTTCGGAATCTGTTGTCATTTTTAAGGGAGCACTGAAACGGCGAAAAACGCAACTAAGCTACACATATAGTGTAACATCTTGCCTGCGTTAGCCCCGAAAGGGTCGCATGTGGCGATTTGGGACCTATTTATTTTTACGGGTAAGGGGGCCGTCCTTACACCAACCACTTCAGTAGAAGTGGGGGTTGAAACGGCACCTTTATAAAATATCTCATTCATGATTTGGAGGGCCCTTGAGGTGTGACACACACATAAACGGCGCTCTTTCATCATGTAGAAAATTAAAACAAATACATCATCCTCATATAATATATAGGCTAAATAAAAAGTTTTGAGGTTATCTTTTGCGTGTGATTTATCATTGTTTGTGTTTAGGTGGTCTCCTGGCAGTGATTGGGGGCGCGGAGCACCGCCCCCACGTGGGACAGAGGGTCCTGTATGGGGGCCCGCCCCCCAGGCGCGCCACAGTCCTGCGGGTGGCCCCCAGGGCGAGGCTGGTGCTGCAGTACGATGATTCTGATGTCCCATTCAAGGTAATAATAATAATAATAATATTAGGATTATTTATTTGGTGAGCGCTGTTTTTGTGTGTATCACACCTCAAGAGCCCTCTGCGAGCTTGGTCGTCGCTGTAGAAAGCGCCAATTCTCAAGCAAGACCCAGTTGTTGTAAGGTTGGATGGACCTTTCAGTGACCGGTCTTTGGTAAAGGTTTATGAATTTTTCAACTCAGCGAAGAGCACATTCGAAATATAAATAGTATATTTTTTGTGCTCCGCCGGGATCCGAATCCACAAACTTCCATTTACGAGTCCGAAGTGTTGCCACTACGGACTACGGACCGGTCCAAGATGCCAACGACGAAGAAAGGTAACTTCCTTTAACACCCTACAAGTCTACGAATCACTTTGCATACCGATTTTTTTGACTCATTCCGTTGTTCCTTTCGTCCACAGATATATAACTAAGTTATCGACCTGACATTCAAGTCGTAGTTGTAGAAATATAAGTGTGCTGTGTGTGTTAGTTTGTCAGCTATAGATTTCTGAAAAAAAAGCAAAGTGGTCTAAAAATGGTTCAGATGTAGGAATAAGAAAGGACGGTAGGGAAGAGAGGAATCCTGGGCAAAAGTGGAGAGGACTACAACTCGCAGAAATCAAATTCAATGTATTTTTAACACGCCATTTATTTGGCTCACTGCCGCAAACACATGTAGAACACAAGAGAAAGTTTTACAACTAAAATAATGACATAAGACGTCAGACAAGTCTTCTTCCTCTTTTAACTTTTAGTTGTTAGACAAAATGATATTAGACGTCAAAATCGTCTTCTTCTTTTTTTAATACTAGTTATATTAAATTCAGACCACAAAGAGCTGCAAAAATTGTGGACAAATCAATTCATTACTTTATTTGTATTAGTTTGTAAAGTTGAAGTTTAAGCTGAGGAACTCAGAAATCAGAAGCATGTGCAATACTGAAGACATCGTCAGATGGAGCAGGAAGAGGAGACGGTTCTGGAGGGACCAAATAGACCGCATGAACGAAGGAAGGATAGCCCAAGTCGTGGCAAGGAGATACCGGTCGGCCAGCCTCTACCAGTCCGCCCCCCCCAAAAGATGGAAGAACAGCTGGTCTTCTGCATCACAGGAGGGAGTTCCACAATAAACAGATCATAGATCTATAACAAGAGGAAGAAGAAAGAAGAAGAAGAAGTTGAAGCTTGCCATATCTCTGTATTCCCTGCTTTGTCTAGGTGGACGTGGACGCAGTGCAGGCTGCAGAGGAGCCCTTTGACGTGTGGAGCCTGCCTGGGGGAGAGGCAGCCAGCCGCAGCTGGGCCTGCCTGCTGGGGGCCGGGGCCCGCACTCCTCCCCTGACACCCACACAAGGCCTAGGTAACACACAGATTTATTCACGCTTTTGTCTATACATGCCAGCGACCATACCATGTTGAAAGCACCGGTTCTCGTCCGAATAGAACCAGTTTTGGGGACAGGGATTTTAGTTTGGCTGGTCCATCCTACTGGAACAGTCTACCTCTGGAGTTGAGAGCAGAGACCAGTGTTAGCAGTTTCAGGAAGTTCCTTGACTGATAGGTTGGTATGAGGCTGACCCCCCGTGCTGTAAAAATCGGTTCACTTTTGCCAATGCCACCCCGGTTTCAGGGAACGGCGGTGGGAGTTGCAAGGTTTATGTTCATGTGAGGTTTTGTTTATTTGTATGCACGCATGCAGAATGTGTAGGCGCGAACCTACATGTGCCTGTCTGGGCATGCATTTAATATGAGCCTTAAGTGTTAACATATCTTTGCAGCTTAGATTATAGATTTATAGCTTAAGACACATTCGTTTATCAGAAGCTTCAACACATAAAAGCGCACTTGGGGTGGCTAGTGCTACTGAACGGCGCCAATTATTCTTATTATTATTAATGTACTTCTTTATATAGAATCTGTGCTCTGATGAATGCAATTAATGTTTAATCTTTAATTTGTCACGTGAATGCTGCAGGCTGTGACGTGGACATGTCCATGCTGCGCTGCCAGCAGCTAGAGATGCTCTCCCTGGGGGCCAGCAGTGCCCTGCTGGGCTGCCAGCCACGCCTGCGGGCTGTGCTCTTGCAGCCGGATCCATGTCTGCCACCAGGAACACCAGGTATCCACTTCTCATGCCCAATACCATATCTTTCCCCTGATGCTTGTCTGGCTTTTTGACCATTGTGGATCCTTGTCTGCCACCAGGAACACCAATTTAAAATAATTAATCTTTCAATAAATTAATTATGAGAGATCCCAGTAGTTGGCGTTGTCAATATAACCGAGAGTTGTACGATATCTATAAAGAGCCAGATGTGATCAGCTCCATCAAAGTGGGGCGCTTGAGATGGGTTGGTCACTTAATCAGAATGGACGACAACAACCCTACAAAACGCCTCACACTCTCAGTACCACAGGGAAGTAGAAGACCAGGAAGGCCCAAAATATGATAGATGGACAATGTTGTAGCGGATACATCTGTGATGCAAATGAGCAATTGGAGAACAAGGGCAACAGACTGATAAGAATGGAAGAAACTCCTGGATTCAGCCAAGGCCCACCCAGGGCTGTCGAGCTTAGGATGATGATGTTTTATTCTTTGCATAAAATATTTGCTACCTGGATACTCCCATGATTATGGTTTTTTTCTAGCTACTCCATCTGATAATGTCTTCAGTGTGCTCAGAAGCAAAGTACTGATTCCCGCTTATGTGTTGGTCAGAGTGTGTGGTGGTGCGGCGGCTGCTGTGGCTGGGCACGCGCCCCTGCCCCCTGCGCGCCCCGCTGTCTCTGCAGGAGCTGCGCCGCGCTGCGCACGCTCTCACCGAGCACCTGGCCGCGGAGCAGGGACATCCCCGCAGCGAGGAGCTGGTGGAGGAGGAGCTGGGGGACGAGGAACTCGGGGAAAATAATCCCGCGACCAATGAGAAAGGTATGTGCTTGTATTTGTACATATTTATAACTAGTTGACTATACAGACCTTGTCCTGCCCATGTTTTCATAAATTAGATGTAATAGTTTTTGTTTTGAAATGTTTTGACTTCTTTTTTTTAAGGAGTCCTGTGTGGCAGGCTCCCCAGTCCTTGAAAGTCTTGGTGGTCTATGTCACTCTGGAAGGGTGCCGCAGAGGTGTTGCTTGAGTTGTTGCTTCTGTCGTGAGGCGCTGCAAGGAAGTGGCGATTGATGTTGGTTTTGAATAAAACCAAATTAAATTGGGAAGGGAACACAGATACTGGTAGATCATTCCATAAACGGGCAGTTTGGCAAAGGAATGAGTTATGAAAACGCCAAGTTCTCATAGTTTTGAGATTGACTGCAAAGGGATGAATGAGAGTCGTACTACGAGTTTCCCTTTCTGAAATGCGAGGGGGAGGGATTAATGAATGGAGCTCATTAGAACAAGCTCCGTGGTAATATTGATAAAAAAAGATTGAGCATTCCAACTTTTCTTCTGTGCTGGAGCGGCTGCAGATCGGATGTCAGAGAAGGATCATTGATCAACCTCACTGCCCTCCTTTGCACAGAATCAAGTTGGTCACTCAACTTCTTGGACATACCAGACCAGAGATGGCTGCCATACTCGATAATGTATTTAATAATTATGTTTATAAAGAGAATCATATTTCAGTTGTAGAAGCAGAAATGTCCAACAACATGGCAGATCCTTCAAGCAATCACTCTGCTCCAAGTCCTCTGACCAACAAGGTCATAGAGATGGGGTTCACCAGGAGGGCTGTAGAGGGCGCCATCAAAGTATTGGGTAAATAAAATTTCTATCTAAAAGTAAATGTTTTACTCTCGCTTCATTTTCGTTTTACCATCTAATCTAAGTTGCAAGGATATGTAACATTAAGGATTCACATTACATGCATTTTCACAAGCAGACACGTACAAGTTCGCGCTTACACATGCCGCATGTGAACCTACAACATATAAACCAAAACTCAAATGGACATACACCCTGCAACTCTTGCCGTCCTTCCCTGAACAGGTGTGACGTTGGCAAAGTGAGCTATTTTTTACAGTATGGGTGGTCAGCCTCATATCAAACTATAATGAGAAATTACTTTTTATTCTGAACATTTTTTCACTTAATTAACTTTTTCAAGGGACTTTTTTGCAGAGCGAGCAAGAAAGAACACAACTAAGCTACACATATAGTGTAACTTCTTGCCTACGTTATCCCTGAAGGGGTCGCATGTGGCGATTCGGGACCTTTTTATTTTTACGGGTAAGGGGGCCGGCCTCACACCAACCACATTCAGTTGAAGTGGGGGTTTCCCAGCTCCCGGGGGAGCTGGTTCTCATTTCTTGTGAAGGCTGAGTACACCTTGAAATCAAACTCTTGCTCTCGGCATGGAATGCAAGCATTCTACCAACTGAGCTATTGACCGGACTTTTTACGAGCTTGGTCGTCGCTACAAAGCGACGATGCTCAAACAAAACTGGGGTTCTTTTGATGACGGGTCTTTCGTAACTGACAGGTTTATTTTGTTTCCAGGCGAGCTGGCCTCGGTGGAGCGGATAGTTGGCTGGCTGCTGGAGAACCCCGGCCATGACTTGAGCGCTGACCTGACTTCTAACGACAATGCTGGGGTAAGTTATAATAATAATATTAGGATGATTTATTTGGTGAGCGCTGTTTTTGTGTGTATCACACCTCAAGAGCCCTCTGCGAGTGTGGTCGTCGCTGTAGAAAGCGCCAATTCTCAAGCAAGACCCAGTTGTTGTAACGTTGGATGGACCTTTCAGTGACCGGTCTTTGGTAAAGGTTTATGAATTTTTCAACTCAGCGAAGAGCACATTTGAAATATAAGTGGTATATTTTTTGTGCTCCGCCGGGATCCGAATCCACAACCTTCCATTTACGAGTCCGAAGTGCTGCCACTGGACTACAGACCGGTCCAAGATTCAAGGTCCAAGTTATGTTACCTATGATTGATCATAGTGAGTTTGAGGTTATGTTACCTATGATTTATCATAGTGAGTTTGAGGTTATGTTACCTATGATTGATCATAGTGAGTTTGAGGTTATGTTACCTATGATTGATCATAGTGAGTTTGAGGTTATGTTACCTATGATTGATCATAGTGAGTTTGAGGTTATGTTACCTATGATTCATCATAGTGAGTTTGAAGTTATGTTACCTATGATTGATCATAGTGAGTTTGAGGTTATGTTACCTATGATTGATCATAGTGAGTTTGAGGTTATGTTGCCCATGATTGATCATAGTGAGTTTGAGGTTATGTTACCTATGATTGATCATAGTAAGTTTGAGGTTATGTTACCTAAAGTTATGTCATGTTGCTTGCCAAAAGTGTCAGCGCTATGGGCAAGCGAGTCAAGACCTTAATCTTGACTACTAACTTTACTTTTCCTTTCTCCGGTTCACAGGCCTTAACCTCCAGGGTGCCGGAACGGGGATCCGCGCTCTATGTACTTATTGCAATTTTTTTCATTTTATTTTAGTATTTACACAGAAATAAGATCAAAAATATTGTTTAAAATTGTCTTATAGGATAAAACTACCCATCAATAAACTCAAATCATTAATTTTCCTTGATGGATATTTAAAAAAAAAATGTAGTTGACCTTGAAAAATTACGTGATCTAATCTTATCTAATCTAATCTAAGTTGCAAAGATATGTTACATTGGAGATTCACATTACATGCATTGTCACAACCAGACATGTACAATTTTTTGCATTTGCACATGCCTCATGTCAGCCTACAACATAAAAACCAAATCTCAAATGGACATACACCCTGCAACTCTTGCCGTCCTTCCCTGTAACAGGGGTGACATTGGCAAAGTGAACCATTTTTACAGCATGGGTGGTCAGCCGCATACCAACCTATAATATTCGATTTTCTAAATTCCTGTTCTAAACACTCACACATTAGCAATAAAATGTTTTGTTTACATTCCAAGGGGTCAATGATCTGTAACGTGTGTATGGAAAATGAATGCATACACACAAAAAAATTCAAAATGTAGTTCTATACCCTTCTTGGGAAATTTTTATGCTAAAGTTGTAGAAAAAAACAAAAACTTACCTAACATTAGACAAGCTATAACCTAACAATATTTCACATGTAGCTATTTATAACATGACTTATAGTAAAGAACATTTGATTGTAAACAACTTGTTCCTTCAAAATTTTTATGTATCTCAAACGGTTTAGATGTGGTAGGATTAATTGCAAATGCTTGAAACGGGCAAATTCGCTCAAATTCAAAACTTCGGAGGGCTATAATTTGAGAACAGGCGGTCCTAATTTTTTTCTGAAGTGTGTTTTGAGCTTAGAATGTAAGTTGCAATCCACATGATTTTTTTGAAAAATATTTAAAATCATGATGCAACACCCATTGGGTGATTTGAAATGGAATGACCCATATGTGACTTTCAACAATAATACTATAGTCTATTTTTAGAACAAAACGTTTTTTTCGTAATAATAATATTATGAGACAGTGCATTCATTTAGTCACTCATGACATTTTAATAAATTATGTGAAAGAGTGGAAACAAGAGAAGAGCATGCATGAAAAGAGTGATGAAATTAGATGAGATGAAAGAAGTATGCAAGGACAGAGTCAAGTGGAGGCACTTGTGTGGAGGTACCGGCCACCCCTAGAGGAATGGCGGCAGGATACAAGACAAGACAAGACAATCACTAAAAATACTTTATTTTACTGTCTTTTGAGATAAAAAAAATGGATAGAAGAATGTTTTTTAACATATTTTTATGACATATTATAATTGCATTTACCTTCCAGGCTCAAGGTCAGTTCAAGCGCCGCAGTGACTTCTCCAGCGACGACGAGTACGCCCGCTACGTGGCTGACAAGGCTCGGCCCGGGCACATGGTGCGCTGCTGCAAGGCTTACGAGGAGGTCAGGCTGGGGGAGACAGGGAGAGTGGTCAGGGTGGACAGAGAGGGACTGCATGACCTTAACCTGCAGGTAAGCCATGACAATGGTGAATGTCGAGGAATGATGAAAGAATTCTTTCTTTTAGAAAGAAGAAATGTAGCAATTGTTTCTGGGAGTATACATAGAGAAACATAGCAATTGTCAGTATAGAAAGGGCCAATTCTCCAGGAAGACCCATTTACTGTAAGTCTGGATGTATCTTTGTTATTTGGTCTATGGTAAGTAAGTAAGTAAGACACAAATTTTTCAACCCAACAAAGAGCAAATTTAAAAAAAAAAAATTGTGCTCCACGGAGAGTTGAACTGATAACCTTTCATTTGCGAGTCAGTACCACTAGACTACATACCAGTCATTTCACTCTAACATTGCTCTTGTTTAAATAATATTTAAATTGATGCTGGAGTGATGTTTTCCGGGATCTGTTGCCGTGGTCTGTGGGAGCTGGAGCTTCCGGACGTTTCGCCCATTTCTACGATGGGCTTCTTCAGCGTGAAGTGTGATGATGAAGATGAAAACATCACTCCAGCATATCAGCCGGCCGTGTAAGCCTAAAACTCTTATTCAATATTTAAATTTAAACTCTGATGTTATTGTTTTGTAGGTGGAATGGCACAAGCGCGCCACGACGTACTGGGTGCGCTTCATCCACGTGGAGCTGGTCAGGGCTCCCAGTGCGGGGGGGCAGGGAGGCCTGGACGCGCCCCTGACTGTGGGGGACAGCGTGAGGGTGCGCCCCAGTGTCTCTCAGCCCCGCTACAAGTGGGGCTTCATAGACCACGACAGCATAGGAGTCATTACAGGTAAGCAGGGCTCCCAGTGCGGGGGGCAGGGAGGCCTGGACGCGCCCCTGACTGTGGGGGACAGCGTGAGGGTGCGCCCCAGTGTCTCTCAGCCCCGCTACAAGTGGGGCTTCATAGACCACGACAGCATAGGAGTCATTACAGGTAAGCAGGGCTCCCAGTGCTGGAAGTCTCATCAGCACGGTAATTCTTACCTACTGAATATCAGCAATATTTGTATTTGTATGAAGACCTGTCAATCTAAGATGGCCGCAAGTTCACAGCTGATTAGCCTTCATACAAATATTACCGATATTCGGTAGATAAGAATTACCGTAGTGATGAGACTTCCAGCCCAGTACTGCTGGACAAGGAGGCAGTGACGCCCCCCTGACTCGACCAGAAGTCTCAACTTTTCTAGCAATCAATCATTATATTGGTACATAGCAAGCAATAAAACAGGACAGACGTATCTATAATAATCTTTCATCTAAGGTGCAAAGATATATTGATATTTGAGGTTCATATTAAATGCATGTCCATTGCATACACTTGTAATTTCGTGATTACACCTGTTAACCTCGAGGGTGCCGAAACGCGGTTCCACGCTCCATAGGAGAAATATTTTGTATCTTTGGAGATATTTCAAATCAAAAGCAAGAAATGAGTTGCTGGATAATTGTTTAAAATCGCCGACACACCAGAGGTTAATCAAGGCACAAAAAATAATGAAATGTGCTCTGAAATTAGGTGCTAACAAAAAGAAAGATTAATTGAGTGCAAATTTATTGAAATTCTATGAAAAGCCCTAGTATGGTTGCATTAATTACTTGATACCACATGAATAAAATGCTGATGTTTTGGTTTTCACTGTTGGCAGGTATTGCCAGCAATGGCAGAGATGTGACCGTGGACTTCCCGCAGCAACCCGGCTGGACGGGGCAGCTCTGTGAGATGGAGAGAGCCACCACTCAACCATGTAAGAGAGCTTTAGCTGAATGCTTTTTTTTTTAGAAATCCTGTGCGGGAGACTCCTTGATGATGATGAGTTGATGATTTTTTTATAGCGCCGTTTCGTGATGTAGTCACTCCAAGATTCTAGAGACTCTAGGGGTCTATGACACTTGTTGTAGTGTCGCAGAGGTGTACGAGCTTGGTCGTCGCTACAAAGCGCCAATACTCAAGCAAGACCCAGTTGCTAAAAGGCTGGATGGACCTTTAATGACTGGTCTTTGGTAAAGGTTTTATGATTTTTTTCAACCCAGCGAAGAGCATATTTGGAAATATAAATGGTATTTTTTTTGTGTTCCGCCGGGATCCGAATCAACAACCTTCCATTTACGAGTCCGAAGTGTTGCCACTGGACTACGGACCGGTCAAGACTGGTTTGTGTGGCGTCACAAGATTGTCTATGACATTCATGTGCGGATCTCATTCTTCAAGACCCGATTCCAGCATCAATTCAAACCACATTTACTGTTTACAATTAATGTGACAAGTCTTTTGGTTAAGGTAGATAGATATTTTTTTAACCCAACCAAGAGTATATTTAAAAAAATCTGATTATTATTTGTTATGTTGTCTTGCAGTGGAAGAGCGTGGGACGGTTGTTGGCTGGAAGGGCTGTGTGCGCTCTGTGAGGGTGTCATCTGGAGGAGCTGGAGTAGGGAACCTGCTTGATGGATGCCTGGACACATTCTGGCAGAGTGACTCTGGGCGTGGCAAGGTAATTAATATTCGCTCACATCACTCTGCTGCTAAAAAAACTACATTGGCTTCATTTCCCGGAGAGGGTGGTCTACCGTGTTTGTGTGATGGTATATAAAGCCATCAATGGCTTGGCTCCACCTTATCTGACTGACATGATTTCGCCTGTTGAGATGGTTGTAAGGAGGCAGACACTCAGAATTGTTAGATTCGTGGTCAGCCGCATACCAACCTATAAGTCAACAAACCTATAGATAAAATATAACATAAATGAATAAGCCAACATTACAAATCAACATTGCAGATTAAAAAATAAATATTCATAAACAATCATGCGCTTCCAGCACTGGATCCGTGTGGAGATGCAAGCAGGCGCCGTGATCCGTCGCCTATCCGCGGTGCTGGTCCCCGCCGGGGGTTCCTACTGCCCGGCGGCCATGCTGGTGCGTGCCGGCGCGTCCTTCAGAGAGGGGGACATGAGGGAGCTGCGCACTGCACATGCGCCCGCTGAGCCTCCCAGGCACAGCGTCACACTCATGCTGCTGGAGGACGTCAAGCAGGTAGGGACAGTAGACATATTATGATAAAAAAAAACGCAACTAAGCTACACATATAGAGTGTAGCAGTGGCGAAGGGTGCCATACAAGCCGGTTTCCATCGGTTTCCCGTTTAAAATGAGGCAGAAATGATAATAAAGTAGACTGCATGGTTTCAATGGGGGAAAAATACATATTGTTTCTTTGGTTTTAAATGTATTTTTTTTCTTTCTGCCTATATATTTTAACTACTTTGTTACATCATTTTAAAAGGGAAGCCGATGGGAACCGGCTTGTATGGCACGCTTCGCCACTGGAGTGTAGCAACTAAGCTACACATGCAGCAGGCAGACTTCCTTTGTTAGCATGCCTCTCCTCTTGTTCTGAATCGCCCTCTGCAATTTTTTTAGGGTCTCACAGTATCTTGCAGAGTTGATGGTCTCCCCTTGAGGCATATATTCAATTAAAATTATGCCTCGACAGTCCCGAAACACGAATGTCATGATTTTCTTGGCTGAAATTGTGGTTTTGAACTTTTTGGCGGAGGGTGTGATGCTACTGTTGAGACTGCCTTTTGGTTTCTGGCATGTAGTGTCAAACTCAAGTTTTATTTACAGTGACGATGGAGCAGAGAAATTCATCGCCATGGAGCTTGCAGCGCCTCAAAAACTCTTGCCCGCCGTGTGTATTTCGCACTTGGCGGGAGATTGGATTGTCATTTTTCATGAAACATGTTAATAATAAATAACATTTGTATAGCGCCTTTTCGTGACTGAGTCACTGCAAAGGCACTTTGTAAGAGCTGCCTCAGTCTTCAGCTCCCTGAGGGTCGCAGGAAGAGAATTCCAGGCCGTCGGAGCAGCAACGCTAAAGGCTCGGTCACCAAACACCGTCCTCGTGGCTCTGCGTGGCAGCTGGAGCAGGCAGAGCAGTGTTGTTGTATTGACACTTCTCAACGTACTGACCTTGAACCGGTCTCGTTATGGAAGGGAAAGGTCAGCATGTCGAAAATAATATCCATCCGGTTGTGAGAGCCTCACACTGACTTTGTGGACACGCCTCGTACTATGACTTTTCAGCCTGAAACTAAGTACAGCAGGTCAATTATTCATTTATTTGATGTATTTGTTTCAGTTCTATCGCTGCGTTGAGATAGTGATAAAGCAGTGCTGGAATGGGGGCATTGACTGCCGCGTGCACGGCCTGAACATCACTGGAATCCGACTACCTCAGTCCTACCCTGAAAGCCTACAGGTAAGGAGTGGATCTTTGTGTTGTGGTAATGTGCCGTCTGCTCGGGTTTGAATTCCGCCGAGGCGATTCCCCCTTTCGGTGTTTCAAACTCCAAAATAAAATATCAGCAAGGTGTACTCAGCCTTCACAAGAAATGAGTACCAGCCCCCTGAGAAGCTGGGAAACCACCACTTCAAATGAAGTGGTTGGCATAAGGCCGGCCCCCTTAGCTGTAAAAATAAATAGATCCCACTCGCCGCAAGCGAAACCTTGCGGGGATAATGCAGCAAGAAGTTACACTATTAGTTGCGTTGAAATCATTATACAAAAGAATAAAAACATTCTTACATTACTTTAAACGCAACTAAGTTACACATATAGTGTAACTTCTTGCCTGCGTTATCCCCGAAGGGGTCGCATGTGGCGCTTCGGGACCTATTTATTTTTACAGGTAAGGGGGCCGGCCTCACACCAACCACTTTCAGTTGAAGTGGGGGTGTTTTACATATTGTTAACTGGTCTCTGCTGTTTTGTAGCTATATTTATGGTTATTTGTGTTTTCCAGTCCATGAGTTTCCTGGCAGACGACTGGTGCGAGGCAGAGAGTGGTGCCTCCTTGTCGAGCGCCTATCCTGTGCCTGAAGTGCCTCCTCCCTCCACGGTGCCTGAAGACTGTCCCAAGGTTAGACATCCCTGTATACTACTAGTGCGAGGCAGAGAGAGGTGCCTCCTTGTCTAGCGCCTATCCTAAGTGTACCCAAAGGATATACAGGAGAGAGGACTGATGGCAGAGAGGGGTTCCAAAAAGTTGGTGAGCGAGCCAACCAGGATATAAACCACTGTGTTTGTCAATTGTGCGTTTGCTGTTGCGGGTCCCTCTTCGTGGAACCAGCTGCCACTGAAAGTGCGAGCATCAAAATCCAGAGGAAACCTCAAAAAACATCCTTCAAGACACACTACTTCGCCGGGATAGCACAGCAAGCGCCCTTGGAGTGACAATCTTCACGAAACGGTGTCATATTAAATATACAAAAGTAAATACAACAAAACTAATTCAAAGGGCAGCGTTGTTTCTAGAACACCAGATCCTGTAAGAAGATCACAGCGACTGGTAAACCGCTGATAATGGCCATCAGAGCAATAGGTGAAACTGAAAAGAATCAACCAGACCACGGCTACATAGCCCGAAAAAAGTGATTGTTATGTCAATAAAAACCGGCCGTGAATGCTTCAATGTGCAATATCATCATATATGTTATTACTCAATGACTGTTATCTAACTGTATGTTTCACTATGCTGCAGGTGTTTGTGTGGGGGCTGAATGACAGGGGCCAGCTGGGCGGAGTCCCTGGCTCCAAGGTGAAGGTGCCTACGCTGCAGGCCGCGCTGAGCCTGCTGCGCCCCCTGCACGCCCAGGGGGGCTCCAAGACTCTCTTCGTGGTCTCTCACATCGGCAAGGTAAAGTCTCACTTCATTACTTTGCTTACTAAGTTTGTGTGATCCATGGGAGATCAAAGCCCGTAATCATGACCGATCCGTAGTCTAGTGGTTGACACTTCTGCTGAGATAGAGTGCGTGGCTGTTGCTTCCCTCAATCTACTGAGGTTGCAGGTTAGTGGTGTGCCACAGGGATCTCACCTAGGCCCTCTACTATTTCAACTATTGTAATATTATTCTTTCCTTGGCACATTGTAACAAAAGCTTTAGCTTACATGTTGTGGAATAATAAAATAAATGTCGGTGGTTAACTAATTGGAAGGTTGTGGGTTGAGGGGAACTACGAATTGATTCTTGTACTGTTTATGTGGTGGCGTCTTTCTTGCCTATATTGAAAGTGTGTTTTGATTTGTCCACCAAGGCACACTTACAATGCTGTGAACAAACCTCAAGCTTATGATGGTTATATTAGTGTAAAATTATGTTCTGTTGATTTTACAAATGGATAATCATAATGTTGCCATGTTTCAGTTGTACGCTTGTGGCGAGGGCACTGGAGGTCGCCTGGGACTAGGACACTGCTACAATGTGGCAACACCGCGCGCCAATCCCTACCTGGCCCAGTACGTCATCAGACAGGTGGCCGTGCACTCTGGAGGCAAACATACCCTGGCTCTCACGGCTGATGGGAAGGTAACATGTTCTGCCTGTACAATACTTACCTTACTATCTTTTCAAAATAATATAGTATGCCTTTTTTTAGAACACTATGTTTTTTCATAATCATAATATTATGAGGCAGTGCATAAAATGTGCACTCATGATGATCTACTAATTTATGCACTAAAAAAACTTAACTTCACTACATTTTGAGTTAAAATATGGGATAGGAGATATGTTTTTTATCATTGGGGATAATGTAGTCGGAGTTGGAGGCAGACGTTGAAGGAGGCCAAGGCTCGAATTGGACGGCAACGCCATTGAAGAAGATGATAAAATGAAGTGTTTGATTGCACTTCAGGTGCTGTCATGGGGGGAGGGAGAGGACGGCCGTCTAGGCCACGGCTCCTGGCGCTCGCTATGGCGGTCGAGCTGATCACTAGTATGATGATAGTGTTACTAAGATGATGAAATGAAATGTGTGATTGTATTCCAGGTGCTGTCATGGGGGGAGGGTGAGGACGGCCGCCTGGGCCACGGCTCCCGGCGCTCGCTATGGCGGCCGCAGCTGATCGCGGCGCTGGCCTGTGAGAGAGTGGTGGCCATCGCGGCCGGCTCTGCCCACAGCGCGGCTGTCACGGCCGCGGGCAGGCTCTACACCTGGGGGCTGGGGGAGTACGGCCGGCTGGGGCACGGCGACCATGTCACACAACTTTACCCCAAACTGGTGACAGAGACATCTCCTTTTTGTATCTGTTTGGTGTTTTTCTCTGGAGTGTTTCGTCATCGCTGCAAAGCGTCAGACTGGACCCACTTGCTGTAAAGCTGGATGGAGCTTTTTGTTTTTAAGAAATCCTGTGCGGGAGACTCCCTAGATTTCAGAGACTTTAGGGGTCTATGTTGTAGTACCACAGAGGTATTTACGAGCTTGGTCGTCGCTACAACGCACCATTACTCAAGCAAGACCCAGTTGCTGTAACGGTAAAGTAACTTCGGTCCTGTTATGGTCCCATGACGACTGTGGATGAACTGATTTTCTTCGTCGTTGTGCAGAGAGGGTGTCTCGTGAAGATGTTAGCTACGTCGAAACGTTGAGAATAATGCAAGTTCTCTTATAACGGTTCGTCTAATATCTGATAAATAATTTTTAACTGTGTAGTTATTATTATTGTAAACAATATGTTTTGTTTATAAATGAAATGGCTTGATGTTTGCAGGTGGAAGCCTTGCTGGAAGAGCATGTGGTGCAGGTGGCGTGTGGCTCCAGAGACGCCCAAACCCTCGCACTCACAGACCAGGGCAAGGTCTACTCCTGGGGAGACGGGGACTTTGGGAAGCTTGGTGAGTTCTATGGTGAAGATATTAGAAGTATAGAAGTAAAGAAGAAGAAAGTGTACGTTGCAAGAATAGATGGATGTCGTGGTAGAGGAAGATCGAGAAAGGTATGGATGGACCAAATTCCTAAAAAAAAGAATGAATGGGGTTCTTTAAATCAGAATTTGTTTTCTGTTTAGTTTTTGATGTCCATACATTTCAATGTCGCGGGGGCTCAGAGGGATGCTCCCTGCCCCAGAATGTAGAGAATGCCTCCTCTTGTTGCGGGAACAGCTTAACCTCCTATACGGACTTCCCCCATTGACATGAATGCTTGTGTTCTGGTGTTGCAGGTCGCGGGGGCTCAGAGGGATGCGCCCTGCCCCAAAACGTGGAGCGCCTCAACAGCCTGGGGGTCATACAGGTGGCCTGTGGGGCGCAGTTCAGCCTGGCTCTCACTGCTAGCGGAGAGGTAAGGGGGCACCGGCCTCTACACTTCAACTGGGGGCTTCTTAAACTAGGACCAATCTTTCTAACCTCCAAATGAGTTATCAAATTCAAACAATTTCTGAAGGAAGACAATGCGAGTTCCGGTGAAGCTCAGATTTATAACTAACCCCTAATAGTGAGGAATTTGGTAAAAATTGTATAATTTTGATAGATTACGATAAGCATATTCACAAGGTCCTGATTTCAAGTCAAAATAAAATTCTATTGGGGTTATTATTAGGCCCGGTATATTCAAGTTTAGTAATATTTTAGTAACTATTACTTTAGCTTTCATTAAAAATACTCAAGTTCGAGTTAACTGAAACCGAGAATTACCAAAGTGACAAGCAAAAAAAAAAAACGCAACTAAGCTACACATATAGTGTAACTTCTTGCCGCGTTATCCCCGAAGGGGTCGCATGTGGCGAGTTGAACCTATTTATTTTTACAGGTAAGGGGGCCGGCCTTACGCCAACCACTTCAGTGAAGTGGGGGGTTTCCCAGCTCCCGAGGGGGCTGGTACTCATTTCTTGTGAAGGCTGAGTAAACCTTGCCGGTATTTTATTTTGGGGTTTTGAAATAAACACCGAAACGGGAAATCATTTCTGACACCCTCGGTGGGATTCGAACCCGAGCTTTCGGCGTGGAATGCAAGCACTCTACCACCTGAGCTATCGACCGGACTTAGCCCCGCCCCTAAATATTGTAAATAATTAAAATGCCATTCAAAAGCTTTGAAACAAACAACTGATTTTAAGAAATCAAATGCCTTGCCTTCATGAACCTGTAAAACGACACAAAAAATGTTCAGTTTGCGACAATTTGGATGTATCCTCACCTCCCCGACAGTCAAGTAATGGTCAGTATTTGAAATAGAGTTTGTCAGTGTATTGTATTGTTTCCTTTAGGTGTGGACGTGGGGTAAGGGTGACTACTTCCGGCTGGGCCACGGCAGTGACGCCCACGTGAGGAGGCCCGCCCTGGTGGAGGCGCTGCGGGGGCGCAAGGTGGTGCACGTGGCGGTGGGGGCGCTGCACTGCTTGGCAGCCACCTCCGACGGACAAGTATTGTGTTCCCCTTCTCAGAAATTATTGTTACAAAAATAGACATTATATATCTGTTTCAACTTACTTATGAAAATGGTCATTAGTAAGAAAGAGAACAAAGAACTTCACAGTCGCATTTCCATGTGTACAAAAAAACTCGGGCGAATGTAAAAATGTTCCTAGAAAGTTGGTACTATTGCCGATAATAATGGCTGCCAAACATAGCCACAGTTGACAGATAACACGCGTTATAAATATTGTGGTAGCTAAAATTGACGAATTTTGAAGGAAAAAGGCATTATCGTTATGACATTTGTTATAATTGGGTGTCAAGACACAAAATGGATTTGGGCAAAATGACCTTGTTTCGTATGACTACACCACTGCAACGTTTGACAAGACTGAGACAATTGTGGGCTATAGTATGTATCAATGCAGTAAGTAAGTTTCTGCTCCTCTATGTTATTACTCAATGGTATTCCCCTTCTCTTATATTAAGGCTCCTTTCCCTCTTTAGTCATAAAAAGGTTCATTTTTAACCAGTTTGAGTCAACTTTCTTAACTTGGTATTTTTAAGTTTAGTAATATTTTTAGTTAAATATTACCTTCAATTGACCCAAGATACTCCAGGTAAAGCAAACTAAAAACCAAAAAGACCAGAAGTGAGAATAGTAGTTACACAGATCTGTACATTTGCCAAATTTCAAAATTTGTGCCTCGTCTATTTTGGAATCACTTGTTGCTGAGGGTTGTGACCCTTGTGGAAGCAATTGCTCTTCTACAGTTCTCTCTTTATTGGGCAGGTCTTCATACAAATGCATCATAAGTTTGTCAAAGCGTGGGCTCAACGTACGACTAAAATTTCTAAGAATATCCCAGCTAAAGTCTCTGAAATCTAGGGAGTCTCCCGCACAGGATTTTCTTAAAAAAAAATCTGCATAATTGACAAGAAGCATTTAATTCCTATATTTTTTTAAACCTTTGAATGTTTCTTTTAAGGTGTTTGCGTGGGGCGACAATGATCACGGCCAGCAAGGCAACGGCTCCACGCTTGTCAACCGTTGTGCCGGCGCTGTGGTGGGGCTGGGAGGGGGCGCGGGGGGAGGCGCCGCCCGGGTGGCTGCGGGCTCCTCCCACAGCCTGGCATGGCTCGCTGCTAGGGCTCCACCTCTCCTGCCCCCACAACCACTGCTGTTTGCAATTCCAAGAGACCCCCTGGGAGCACACAGCTTAGGTGAGTGGTGCAGTAAAGAAGGGTGTGCCACAAGGGTCTCACTTTGGTCCAAGTATATATATAATCTATAATCTTCCTTGACTTATAGGTTGGTATGAGGCTGACCACCCATACTGTAAAAAATGGTTCACTTTGCCAATGTCACCCCTGTTTCAGGGAAGGTCGGCAAAAGTTGTGGGGCTTATGTTCATTTGAGGTTTGGATTTTATTTGTAAGTACACATTCAGCATTTGTAAGCGCGAACTACACTTGTTGGTTTGTGGGCATACATCTGAGAGCTTTAAATGAATATATCCTTGCAACTTAGATTATAGATTATAGATATTATAGATCTAAGTTCCAAGGATTTTTTTTTGAACATTCAAAGCTCATATCAAATGCATGCCCATAAACAAACACCGCCCTTGGAGTGACTACATCACGAAACGGCGCTATAAAGAAATCATCAACTCATCATCATCATCATCGTCATCATCATCATCATCATCATCATCATCTATAAGTTCACGCTTACTATTACATAAATAAATAAATATGAGGCTTGTCCAGAAACTAATGTACTGAGGCTGTCACGTACGGATGGATTTTATTTTATACACTTGACTACACTTCCGTGTAGCCTGACCTTTTCCCTCTGCAACGACACCGGTTCGAGGTCAGTACGTTACGAAGTGTCGACGCGACAACACATTTTGTAAAAAATGAAATTCCAATCTTACGCCAAGTGTGAAATATGCGACTGCAGGAAAGTGTTTTCGAGGCGCTGCCAATTCCATGGAGATGAATTTCTCCGCTCAATCTTTACTGGAGATAAAACTTGAGTTGCACACTAAACAACACCGGTTAAGACCGGTCCGTAGTCCAGTGGTAACACCTTGGACCCGTAAATGGAAGGTTGTGGGTTCGAATCCCGCTACTGTTTGCCTTAACCTAAATTACAGATTAAATTTCTTTCACTGTACGAGTTGTTCAATTTTTCCAGGCCTATATGAGAATGAAGAGCTTCCTCACTCCAAGTTGTCTGGAGACACATCGCCTGGTTCAGCAGAGCGCCCCTCCATAGCGCAGCAGGTGCTGTCACTGGAGCCCCTGGGGGCCAGGCAACACGCCTTGTCTCTGCTACTGAGCGCTGCACATATTCTACAGGTAATGTCACATCACGTCACTGCTGCAAGAACTCCACTGGCTGAGAATTTCTCGGAGGATAAATTTTAAACAGAGCCTGATAGTCTACAAAACACTACGAGGAATGCCACCAGAGTATTTGCAGAAGCTGGTACATCTGGGATAGACCAAATAGGTGAGATTGCGAAAGAATTAAACCTGCAGAGTGAGAATAAGAGAAGAGTATGTATGAAGAAAGTGATGAATGTTGAAGAGATGAAAGAGGATGCAAGGACAGAACAAAGTGGAGACGCATCTGCGGAGGTACCGGCCACCCCTAGTGAAACGGCGGCAGACAGTACGACAGACAGACGGCGGCTAACAGTAATAGTGGTACATCTGAGAGGTCTGCAGGAGAGAGGACTTAAAAATATTGGTGAGTGACCCAATCAGGAGAGCAACCACAGTGTTTGCCAATGGAGTGCTAGCTGTGGCAGGCCCTTCTTTATCAAATTTGTCTCGCTTTTTGACAGTATTTACCCAAGATCAATTTCATACATAGCTCCTCTAGGCGCTATCCAAATTGGAGTCTTTCTCTTAATTGTATGAAGCTTTCTAGACAAGGCTTTCCTCAACAGAACTTGAAAACCTTGAGCATGACCTCAAGCTCATATAAAAAAAGCCTTGGTGTCCCTCAAGGCTCTCATAATTTCCCAATTCCATTGTGATTGTGAAGGCACTGCATTTGAGTCATCCATTGTGTGAGATAGATGTATCTATGCTATAAAGATGCACCACTAGACTGCTAGAAATTGAGGAAGCGAGAGACCTGCAGATTCCGTGCAAATTTTCTTTGGTGGTGTCCCTCAAGGCTCTGATCTATCTCCAATGTTCTTCAATATTTTTATATATAATTTTTTGCAGGCTTGTGGGGAGTGGAGTGGAATCCCACGTGGGATTCACGGCAGAACTTGACGCCTCGCTGTGAAGGTCATGTTTAGACAGATAGAGACAACGGACCTGCTGATTCTCTACAAATTTTCTTTGGTGTCTCTCAAGGCTCTGATCTATCTCCAATATTTTTTGTAACTTTGGTTTCACAGGCTCGTTGCATGATTGTGGAGGCGCTGCGCCCCCATTGTGCTATGGGGGGCTCCGGCCAGAGTGTGACACCACCTTGTGAAGGTCATGCTGAGACAGATGTACCTGCAGATGAAGACGCACCACTAGACTCTGCTAGAGATGGAGGGGGCGAAGCACCAGCTGATCATCATAATCTTATTGCCGTGAGTTCATCTTCACAATACAATCAAATATACAGTAGAGTCGCGCTAGTTCAAACCCTGCCCAATCCGTTGATCACATTAATCCAAATGATCTTGCGAATATCACGCATTATAAATATTGTGATCGCTAAAATTAATTAATTTTATAGGAAAAAGCCATTATTTTAAGACATTATGGCATGTGTTTTAATTGGGTTTCACAAAATGGATTTGGATAAAATGGCCTTATTTTGTATGACTTCACCACTGCAACGTTTGACAGGACTGAGACAAATGTGGACTATAGTATGTATCAATGCAGTAATTTAGTTTCTGCTCCCCTATGGAATTATTCAATGGTTCAAATAACTTGTAATAATGATTGTGGCATTGCTTCCAGTCTGTGCAGAGCTGTCTCAGCAGTCCCCTGTCTGGTTCTGCGAGCTCCCGCCATTCTGCCATTGTTCACATAACTTGTAATAATGATTGTGGCATTGCTTCCAGTCTGTGCAGAGCTGTCTCAGCAGTCCGTTGTCTGGTTCTGCGAGCTCCCGCCACTCTGCCATTGTTCAAATAACTTGTAATAATGATTGTGGCATTGTTTCCAGTCTGTGCAGAGCTGTCTCAGCAGTCCCCTGTCTGGTTCTGCGAGCTCCCGCCACTCTGCCATTGTTCACATAACTTGTAATAATGATTGTGGCATTGTTTCCAGTCTGTGCAGAGCTGTCTCAGCAGTCCCCTGTCTGGTTCTGCGAGCTCCCGCCACTCTGCCATTGTTCACATAACTTGTAATAATGATTGTGGCATTGTTTCCAGTCTGTGCAGAGCTGTCTCAGCAGTCCCCTGTCTGGTTCTGCGAGCTCCCGCCACTCTGCCATTGTTCACATAACTTGTAATAATGATTGTGGCATTGTTTCCAGTCTGTGCAGAGCTGTCTCAGCAGTCCCCTGTCTGGTTCTGCGAGCTCCCGCCACTCTGCCCGCATGTCGGCCAGTGCGCTGTCTGTTGCCGCGGCAACCATGCCTTGTCCACCACAAGACAGACCTCCTGTAAGTATGGCTTTATATTGTAGAAGCTCTCAATATTCAGATCATCATGCATCGTTAACTAAATCACATTCACAGCCACTCAATTGAATTACTACCTCCATGGTTGTAGTGACAGATTCAGAAAGGTGCAGGTTAGCTAGAAGATCCAGAACAAGATGGCTGGACGGTATGCCGACTATAAAAATGTGTTAGTTTGAAGTTACTTAATGATTTGATTGTGTAAGAAACAAATAATAATGAATTGAGATATTAACTCCCCTACCTTCAGGTTATTTTCCGAGAAATAGGCAAAAAATATCAGGAATCGAAACCACAATGTACGTAACCCTGACTTTTGAAGAGTATGTATAAAAATTACGAAATGTCAAACAAACAACTGAGTGCTTAGCCTGCCCTTGTGGAACTAACTTGTCTAGACTTGTAATGACGGGACTTTGTAACTCAGGCGCACGCCAAGCTGTTTGTAGTTTTCAATTTTATTTTATTTTGTAAACGGGATGTAGCAGAACGGTACACTCGAACGCGTACATTCATTTGCATAGGGCGGTTAAACAATATGAGTCCACCTTGTGGTACGCCACATTACTCTCTTATAAATATGCTTCCAGGTTACTCTAGATGACTTCACTAGCACTCTAGGTGAGACAGAAGCTCGTGGTCTCCTGGAACTCCTGAAATTAGCTGTCGCAGGAAGAGTTGGAGCTCCTAATGCTGTAGAAGTTCTGTCAGCTGTTCTGTTGGGTAAATATTTCAAACATTCAGTATCACAAAATTTTTATAAGGTCTGGAGACAATGACAATTTGTAGTTTTCTCTGTCTTGTCCTTGGTCCAGTGGTAAGACTTCGGACTCGTAAATGGAAGGTTGTGGGTTTGAATCCCGGCGGAGCACAAAAAATATACCATTTATTTTTTCGAATATGCTCTTCGCTGAGTAAAAATATAAACCTTTACGAAAGACCGGTCATTAAAAGGTCCATCCAGCCTTACAGCAACTGGATCTTGCTTGAGAATTGGTGCTTTGTAGCGATGTAAAGCTCGTAAAAAGTCCGGTCGATAGCTCAGTTGGTGGAATGCTTGCATTCTATACTGAGAGCAAGGGTTCGATCCCCACCGAGGGTGTAGGAAATGATTTCCCATTTTGGTGTTTATGTCAAACCCAAATACCGGCAAGGTTTACTCAGCCTTCACAAGAAATGAGGATCTCAAGAGGATGGCAACAGACAGAGACAAATGGCTGACACAGCAAGGCGCTGCCTTTAGTAGATGATGATGATGATGATTACTTACTTACTTTTACTTTCTTCGGCTCAGGAGCCTTGAAGGCTCAGGGCCTCTCGCACCACAATCCTCCAGGACTCTCTGTCTTGTGCTGCTTCCCTCCATGGTGCCCTCACTCCCAGAACTTCGGCGTCTGCTTCAACATTGTCTGCCCCCCGCATCCTGGGACGTCCGAGTGGTCTAACACCTGAGGGGGCACCATCCAAGACAGTTCTGCTGATCCTCGAGTCCTCTGCACGTGCTACATGTCCGGCCCACTGGAGTCTTCTTGATTTCATTACCGACACTATGTTTGGGTCTTGAAACACGGACATCAGCTCCGCGTTGGTCCGGATACGCCACCTGTCACCTTCAAATTGAAATGCTAAAATAAGTATTGAATATTTGTTGTATTTCCAGCCATGTCGGCGAGCAATGAGAGTGTGCAAGAGGCGGTGAGGGAGGCCTGTGTGACTGAGCTGGAGCAAGCAGGCGCTGCGCCCCTCGCCCCGCGCCCCCAGGTGCAGGAGTCCCCACACCCTTACCCTGATGACTGCTGCCTGTCAGGTAACATAACCCCACTTTTCATTGAGTAATAACATAGAGGAGCAAAAACTAACTCACTGGATTGATACATACTATCTACCACTTTTATCTCAGTCCTGTCAAACGTTGCAGTTGTGTAGTCATACCTAACATGTTTTTACGTCTCAAATTTATGTTTTCTTTCTTTCTCCATTTTGTGTTTTGACACCCAATTACAACACATGCCATAATGTCTTAAAAAAAACACCTTTTGCCTTTAAAATTTGTTGATTTTATCGATCACAAGGTTACCGCATACTGCATGCGTCTATGTTCGAACTGCTGCGGGCATAGAACACACGCGGCAATGCTACCACCTTTCTAGAAACATTTTTACATTCGCTTAAGTTTTTTTGTACTCATAGAAACGCAACTGTGAAGTTCTTTGTTCTCTTTCTTACTAGTGACCATTTTCATAAGTAGGTTGAAATAGATATATATTGTATATTTTTGTTAAAATAATTTCTAGACCACAGATATCATAAGTCAATGCAACTTTTTAATGAGGTCCGAACATTCAAAATATCCAAGGGATACGTGTCGTCACCCATTATAAATTAAAAATTGGATTCTCGATAATAATTAGTGATTTTTTCTACATTATATATTTAGTGGTTGGTAAGAGGCTGACCCCCCGTGCTTTAAAAATTGGTTCACTTTTGCCAATGCCACCCTGGTTTCAGGGAAAGGCGGCAGGAGTTTGTGATGACGTGGATGCAACGCGTCCCTGTCGGGAGCCTCCCAAAAATCCGTTACCCCTTTGAGGTTAGGAATTTAGGTTAGGTCGCGTGTTTCTCCAGATGCCCGGCTAGAAAAAAAGGCTCCTCAGGGTCGTTGTTCTTAGCCCAACACCGTGCTTTCTCTCCAACAAGTCTATAGAGATTCAAAATATAGTTTTAAGTAGGTAAAGACAATATAAAGGAAGGAGGTGGTTTATTTTACAGTAAAAACAGACAACGGTGGTGGTCCACCACGCTTGCTTGGACTGAGCCGGCAAAACTAATTTAGGTTATAGTATTAAGTGGGGTGTAGAGCTCACGATTGCGGAAGAGGTTGATGGCAGAGGGATCTTTCTTGGTTTGTCAAGTAGAGGCTCGGAACGCCGGCCTGCAGAAATGCAAGCGGCAAGGCGGGGGCTTTCAGCTGGACGAGGGCAGGTGCTCCGCCCTCCTGAGGAATTTAGTCACGGGGCTCAGGCGCGGCCAAGGGCTGGTGGTGCAGGAGGTAACTAGGATTCTGGGTAACACTTTTTTTTGTATATCCATCTAGGTGAAGTCCACATCCCAGGAGCCGTCTCCCTGCGTATAGAGTTTGACCGCAGCTGCAGCACCGAGCGCCGCCACGACCCTCTGACATTGGCAGACGGCCACGGTCGTGTGCTGGCCACCCATTCTGGTCGTGACCCTCCAGACTGGCAACCCGATGTACATATACCAGGTAAGAACTGCGTGCTCTTCAAATTTCCTCTGAACCGTTTGTAATTGGATATTTTTTCTCTTTTTCTGATTAATGAAGATTTGTGTTACAGTAGGTTGAAATGAATATTGCATCTATTTGCGTTAATATAGTTTTTCTTTCTTTCAATGCTATAAAAAGTTGTTACTTCCAGGTGACATAGTGAGGTGGCGCTTCACCAGCGATGGCTCAGTTAATGGCTGGGGCTGGAGGTTCACCGTGCATCCCATGATGTCCTTCCACAACATGGCTCAGGTACATAACCTCACATTACAATGGCTGGGGCTGGAGGTTCACCGTGCATCCCATGATGTCCTTCCACAACATGGCTCAGGTACATAACCTCACATTACAATGGCTGGGGCTGGAGGTTCACCGTGCATCCCATGATGTCCTTCCACAACATGGCTCAGGTACATAACCTCACATTACAATGGCTGGGGCTGGAGGTTCACCGTGCATCTCATGATGTCCTTCCACAACATGGCTCAGGTACATAACCTCACATTACAATGGCTGGGGCTGGAGGTTGACCGTGCATCCCGACCCGGGACTGGATAGAAAATACCATAGACAAACCAGGCAGAAAACGTTGTGTGTAAAATGAGCCGTAATCATCATGATTCTTCTTCTTCGTGTCAGCTTCACACCGTATTGGCCCAGTAACGAGCAATGTCTACAGCTCTTTGGTTTCCCGCAAAGAGATCATCCATGGAGCAGCTTGTTGGACAGGAGGGACAACACCGCAGGTGCTCCATAGTTTGCTGAGCTCCACACTCACATAGTGTAGAGTCCTCCCGTCCCAGAAATCCCCAGGTCAGCATGTTGGTTATCATGATTATCTAGCAGGTCCTTGTATAGAATGTACCGTCTTTAATAGTTCATTCTGGACGAGGCTACAAATGATCTGTTTGCTTAGGTGTCGGGCTCAGACCGCAGCGTGGTGTCGCGTGCCTGCGTGGAGCTCCCCGTGCGCCTGCTCGGGGCCCCGCTGCCCCACACACACAGGCTGGCCACACGCCTGGAGGCTGCGCTGGCACACTGCGCTCTGCTGCCGTGTCTCAGTGAGTATATTACACCACCATTCTGCATTTCAAAAAGTTCTTCTATAAGTGCCGGATCCAAAGACTTTGGACCATTTATTTATAACATAGAGGAGCTGAAACTAACTTACTGCATTGATACGAGGCACGTCCAAAAAGTAAGTGTACTGGTACTCTCACAGCTGTAGGGAATACTTTTTCGACATGTTGGCAACACTGCCGCGTAGTCTGACCTCTCCCCTTCAAAACGAGACCAATCCGAGGTTAGTGTGTTGAAAACTCTTGACGCAGTAGCATCTCTCGCGAAAAATGTTGATCCTATCTCCCGCCAATCGCAAGCTCAAGTGCAGAGCTCCAAAGAGTTTTTAGAACGCTACGAACTTGAAGGCGATGATTTTCTCTACTCTATTGTTACTGGAGACGAAACTTGGGTTGCCCACTACACGCTTGAAACTAAGAGGCAGTCTCAACAATGGCGTCACACCTTTTCACCCTCCGCCAGAAATTCAAAACCACAATTTCAGCCAAAAAAATCATGGCATCCGTGTTTTGGGACCATAAAGGCATAATTTTGATTGAATATCTGCCTCACGGGGAGACCATCAACGCGGCAAGATACTGTGAGACACTAAAAAAACTGAAAAGGGCGATTAAGAATAAAAGGAGGGGCATGCTGACGAAGGGAGTCTGCCTGCTGCACGACAATGCCAGACCTCATACGGCCAACGTCACGAAGCAACTCCTGGACTCTTTTCGATGGGACGTTTTGAACCACCTCCAGTATTCCCCTGACCTGGCCCCTTCAGATTTCCATCTTTTCACTTCCCTTAAGGTGCACATGGGTGGGAGCAAGTTTTCAACGGACGAGGAGGTGAAGGGGGAGGTGCAGAAGTGGGCGAAAGAGCTGGCGGGAAACTTCTTCGAGGCAGGCATCAAAAAATTGATCCCGCGGCTCACCACTTGCATCGAGAGGGATGGTGACTACGTCGAAAAATAACTTACATATGTACAAGTGTAACCAAGTATGTTTTTGTTTAATTAAATTTTTTTTGAACCCTACATAAATTGAGTACACTTACATTCTGGACGTGCCTCGTACATACTATCTACCACTTTAGATATATTATAATGTCTATTTTCGTTAAAATAATTTCTAGTCCAGTCAGAAATCATATGTCAATGGTCTATACAGGTGCGGCGAAGGCAGACATGGTTGGAGAGCAAAGGCGAAAGTGGAGGAGAATCCTGGATCCAGCCAAGGCCCACCCAGGGTTATCAAGCTTATTCTAATGATGATATTGTGTTTTTACTGGGTTCTCTTTTAATTAAACTGCAATTATTTATTTTCACAGAATTTATTTTACACAATTTAGTTCACAAACTTACAACACTTGATTTCCAGCTCTGGCTTAAACTTCATGGCTCAATGTTTTTTTGACACTCTGCCCTGCACACGATTTTGGCTTACATTTATTCTCGTTCATACGGACATACGGACGGTTCTCGACTGTTCTCGTCTCCTTAGATATAATTTATTTTTATTATTATTTTGTATTATGTATATCACGCTACTCGTGATCTAGCAACAATCCCGCAAGGAGTGCCACCCGATGTATGTTATTAGCTTCAGTAACATCGAACCATTTACTTTTAGAGTCATGGGCACGCCTCTGACTTAGAGGTTCTTGATTTGTCGTGCCGTTGCTTTTAATTCACGGGAAGGCCTTCCGTCACTTGCGAAAATATAAAGCCTTGTATGAGCGTCCATGTGTTGTGAGTCCTTCTGACACATACATACAGGACGAGTACGAGGAGGGTTTGAGCATCCTTGTTCTCGAACATAGTGGATGATTCTAATACCAGAGCGTTCCACCAGCGTGATACGAATCACGTATGCACTAATACTACCATGGACCAGACTGTTCTATGCAGGCTTGTACAGTCGCACTTAGGTACTCCAAGTTCATAGTTCGTAACATATTGTGTGTGACAGATGGCAGCCGTCGCGCGTGGGCCGTGCGCAAGCTGCGCACCCAGATGTCTTCCCGCCCCGCCTCCTCCCCGCTGGCCTCTCTGCCCCCCGGCCTGGCCGCAGCCCTGCTGGCGCAGCACGACTACGAGGAACCCCTGGTCAGGGCAGGGGCGCATCTCATGCACTCACACTACTTCAGGGTAAGGGGCACTATCGTCAAGTTTAGTAAAGCTAACTAAAATGAAAATTTAGGTAATATTTTACTCATCGAATTTCGCCAGTAAAATATTAACGGTGCTATTCTTAGACATTTTAGTCGTCCGTTGAGCCCATGCTTTCTAAATCTAAATCTAAGCTGCAAAGATATGTATCATTTGAGATTCATATTAAATGCATTCCCACAAGCATACATGCATAATTTCGCGCTTACACATGCCGCATGTGGACCTACAATATAAAAAACCCAATCTCAAATGAACATAAGCCCTGCAACTCTTGCCGACCTTCCCTGAAGCAGGGGTGACATTGGCAAAGTGAACCATTTTTTACAGTATGGGTGGTCAGTCGCATACCAATCAGTCAAGGAATACAAGCAATTAATACATTCAAATATATAAAACAAATAAACTCTAAACAATTAAACAGTAAAAAAATTTACTAACTAATTATGCATTTGTATGAAAACCTGTCAATCCAAGATGACCGCAAGTGAACAGCTGATTATAGTAGGGACAACAAAGCTCTTCTTATAGTCTTCATACAAATATTACCAAAACTTGCTAGGTAAGAATGACCGTGGTGATGAGACTTCCAGCCAGGCATCATTAGTTTGTGAAAGCGTGGGCTCAACCTACGACTAAAATTTCTAAGAATAGCACCGTATGGAATTATTGTTTTTTTCAAAAATAGTAAGGAATACAATACAATTGCGGTTCTCTCAATTCTCTAATGTCATCATTTTGTCCGTAGGAATTGGTGTCTCTAGCGTGCCAGCAGAAGTTAGATGCCCAGGTGTGCACAGGATCAGATGCAGTGCGCTGGGCATGGTTCCGGAGGTACTGCCTTGTGCAGAGAACTGCCGAGGCTCTGATCAACAGGTAACATAACCTCAAACTCACTGTGATCAATCAATGACAATCACCTAGGTAACAACCTCAAACTCACTGTGTACAATCAATGACAATCACAGGTAACATAACCTCAAACTCACTATGATAAATCAATGACAATTATAGATAACATAACCTCAAACTCACTATGATCAATCAATGACAATCACATGTAACATAATCTCAAACTCACTATGATCAATCATAGGTAACATAACCTCAAACTCACTATGATAAATCAATGACAATTATAGATAACATAACTTCAAACTCACTATGATCAATCATAGGTAACATAACCTCAAACTCACTATGATAAATCAATGACAATCACAGGTAACATAATCTCAAACTCACTATGATCAATCAATGACAATTATAGGTAACATAACCTCAAACTCACTATGATCAATCAATGACAATTATAGGTAACATAACCTCAAACTCACTATGATCAATCATAGGTAACATAACCTCAAACCCACTATGGTCTGGGGACTCTGCTCCATCATCATCATCAGCATTATTCATATTATTATTTTGTGTAGGACTCCCCTGCCTCACGCTTTCTGCTTGGAAGTCAGCAAGCGTGTGTCTGAGGTGGGCGCAGCCATGGGCTCAGGAGCCGCTGTCTCCGGGGGCCTTGCTGGGGACTGCGCCCCGCCCTGGGAGGACCACAAGGTCTTCACCAAGAATCACGACGACCAGCTGCTGCAGTGGCTCAACAAGTTAGTTCAAATAACTTATTCTCACTTGTCTTACTTACTCTTATGTCACCCCTGTTCCAGAGAAGGTCGGCAACCTCATGAAATGGAAGAAGAGTTGCAGTTTTTATGGTTTTTTTTTATTTAAAAATAGATGTGTGGAAAGGAATATAATTCATCAACATATTTTGCCTGGTCAGTTGTCTTCATGCGAAAGCAGAAGCTTAGGTCGAAGCTAGAGTCAAATGGGCCAGACGCCGATTCGACCCAACGTTATTCTGTTCCAAATACGCAAGTCGAACATGCGCCTCTACCCCCTCGGCCATAACATTGACATGTTCATTCGAGATTTGGGTTTTCATATTGTAAGTCCACATGCACCATTTTTAAGCGCAAACTTATATGTGAATGAACTGAAATACAAATGTCCTTGTAGGTAAAATACGGCGCGGATTATAATAGATGTGTGCATGATTTTCCCAGAAGGCCGTGTGACTGGTCCATGTGGTGGGGCGGGGGCGGGGGCGTGGTGTATGGCTGGGGCCACAACCACCGCGGCCAGCTGGGCGGAGTAGAGGGGGCCAAGGTGAAGCTGCCCGCTGCATGTGAGGCGCTCTCTGCACTCAGGCCGGCCAAGCTGCTGGGAGGCGAGCAGACGCTGCTGGCCGTCACGCATGATGGGAAACTCTACGCCACTGGTGAGCATATCTTTTTATTTTAAAATTCTACATTTTCTGTCACTTATATATAAAGTAGTAGAGCTACACATTTTTTATGTGTGATCTAGGTACTAAAAAATGCAAAAAATTAAAGCTTGAAAACAAAATAAAAATAAAATTCAAGGAGTTTCGGGAAAAACACAGAAGAAGAAACTGAAATCAATAAGATTTTCTTGTGTAATTTCCACTCAAAAATCATGCATTTCTTTCATTCATATATTCCAGTTTGTATCATGATTGAATCTCTATAACAAATAACTCAATGTTCTGCCATTATCCTAAACTTTTATTTTGGTTTCGGTTACGGATACAGATATTTTTTTTGGTTCGGATATCCGAGAGTTTCGGATACGGATAAGGATATCCATAACATCCCTGGTTTGAAAATAAAGGAGAGGGTGGAGTACAAGGTCTGCTTAACTGTATTTAAGTCCTCGCAGAACATTGCGCCACTGTATATCTCAGAGCTATGTGTGGGGGACACAGTAGAGGGTAGGCGGGGTACCCTGAGGTCTGCATGCAATACTGCTGTGAATAGATTCAGGGTTCCCTGCAGAAGCAACATGGCCAATTATTTAGATCGTGCCTTTTGCATTGCTGGCCCTCTGCTGTGGAATGCCTTACCACACGAGCTGAGAGCTGTGGAGAGTACAAGTGCATTTAAGTCAGGATTGAAGACATGCTTGTTCAGGAGGGGCTATGGCTCTGCAGTGCCCTTGCAGTGAATTCACAAAACGGCACTTAAAATATTGTCAATTTATTATTTATTATTATTTGGTACATTTTTGTTTGTTTGTAGGTTATGGTGCCGGAGGACGCCTTGGCATAGGAGGCACAGACTCTGTGCTGGTTCCCACTCTACTGGAGTCCATACAGCATGTGTTCATCACCAAGGTGAGACCAGCGTGTTGGTAATACCTTAACAAGGCAGATGTAAAAGTGTGAGAAGTCTCGTATAAAGTGTTGTGTGTCCCGTGATCACAGTTCCCCATACCAACATTGCTTGCAGCGCCTGAGAAAAAGGGGAAACAGTTGGCCTTTGTCATTATGACGTTGATCAATGGGCGTGCAGAATTTTTTGGCAGCCAATAACTAATAAGCTTATTCTTGTTCACAACACTAGCACTTTTTTAGAGAGGGACAAAATGACAATCAACCAAATCTGTTTAGGTTGGAATTACGGTCGTTTGACATATTTACAATAATAATAACTACACATCAGCTAGCTAATGTTAAAAGCCATGTTGTATGTGAAAATAAAAACAGTGTTTAAATATAAAAAATAGTGTTTTTTTAAAAACAAATCAATTAACAGCTATGGATTGTTGAGTAACATTTCAGGGTGTCTGTTACTATGGACTATCGCATTACTATTACTATCACATTACTATTACTATCACATTATCGACTTAGGGCCGGTCTTATAAACATCCGTTAGTTCAATGTCGTACCAAATTTACCGAAATATAATACAAACGTCACATGTTTCGTCTTATAAGAATCCGTTTGTTTTATTTCCGTAAAAGTTACCGACAGATCTAACCGACAGCCGACCCATCGATTAATGGCAGATACCGGCCGGTTAGTTAAGGTTTGAGGTTAGGTCAGCTGTCAAAGAATTGTTTCTTTGCGGTGAGTTTTGCGTGTCATTGGACTACTAAGCTCTATCCTGTTGAAGTTAATTTCTTCCGAAAGTGATAGATAATGCATTAAAATTGCGCTGTTTTAGTCGTTTTCGTATTTGTCAAAAGCAACTTTAGGTTATGTTTCGTCTTTGACAGCAAACGGATGACGTATGTTCATGAATGCACGCAAAAAATCATTGAAAATACGAGTGCATTATTGAGAACTAACGGACGGTTAAAAAAGCTTTATAGGACGACCATCGGTAAGATCAGTCGGTAAACGTCCATCCGTTAGTAACTTGCCGAGATACTTACGGATATTTGGTCTCTCGTTTATAAGACCGGCCCTTAGGTACAGTATGCTCAAACCCTCCTCGTACCCGTCCTGTATGTATGTGTCAGAAGGACCCACAGCACATGGACGCTCATGCAAAGCTATATATTTTCTCAAGTGGCGAAAGGCCTTCCCGTGAAGTGAAAGCAACGGCACGACAAAACAAGAACCTCTAGGTCAGAGGCGTGCCCATGACTCTAAAAGTAAATGGTTCGATGTTACTGAAGCTAATAGCATACCTCGGGTGGCACTCCTTGTGGGATTGTTGCTAGATCACGAGTAGCGTGAATAATGATACACATAATACGAAATAATAATAATTTAAATCTAAGGACAGGATTACTGTGAATCCGCTGCGGATGCAGCTTGGCAAAATGAAGCGAAAAATCGCTCAAAAGCGGAGAAATTTGATTTTGTAGCAACAAAGTCTGCGTAACCGACTGGGCCAATGGCCGGCCGTACTGCAGCAAGGAGCGCAACCCGATCAGAGTGTCGCAATGGACAGTGCCATAATATGTGAGGCACGTCCTGGGAGCTGGCGCCGCAAGGGCACTCTGCTGATAAGATGGATGGGATACCCAGCTGGTGTAGTTTGGCTTTAAAGTTTCCGTGGCCAGTTAAAAACTGGCTGGTAAAGTGGTTCGGGACAAGCCACTTTGCAGCCAAGCGCTGCTCGACGGAGGGGAAAAAAGAGTACAATATGTTGTTCTCCGAACTATTCCACTCTCGCTGCCATTGCCGTACAGCTAGTATTTTTAGAGTCTGTTTGTGTGTGTAGGTGGCGTGCAACTCTGGGGGCAAGCACTGCCTGGCGCTGACGGCAGAGGGGGCCGTGTACAGCTGGGGCGAGGGGGAGGACGGCAAGCTGGGACATGGGAACAGAGTGTGATTACAGCGTGTCTGTTTGTGTGTGTAGGTGGCGTGCAACTCTGGGGGCAAGCACTGCCTGGCGCTGACGGCAGAGGGGGCCGTGTACAGCTGGGGCGAGGGGGAGGACGGCAAGCTGGGACATGGGAACAGAGTGTGATTACAGCGTGTCTGTTTGTGTGTGTAGGTGGCGTGCAACTCTGGGGGCAAGCACTGCCTGGCGCTGACGGCAGAGGGGGCCGTGTACAGCTGGGGCGAGGGGGAGGACGGCAAGCTGGGACATGGGAACAGAGTGTGATTACAGCGTGTCTGTTTGTGTGTGTAGGTGGCGTGCAACTCTGGGGGCAAGCACTGCCTGGCGCTGACGGCAGAGGGGGCCGTGTACAGCTGGGGCGAGGGGGAGGACGGCAAGCTGGGACATGGGAACAGAGTGTGATTACAGCGTGTCTGTTTGTGTGTGTAGGTGGCGTGCAACTCTGGGGGCAAGCACTGCCTGGCGCTGACGGCAGAGGGGGCCGTGTACAGCTGGGGCGAGGGGGAGGACGGCAAGCTGGGGCACGGGAACAGAGTGTGAGCCTCTTATTCTTAGCACCAGACGCCAACTTCTTGGGACTGCTGACCCCAGGGCTGGAAGTTTCATCACCACGGTAATTCGTACCTACCGAATATCGGTAGCAATATTTGTATAAAGACTTGTCAATCCAAGATAGCCTAGTGAACAGCTGATTAGTCTTCATATGAATATTACCGATATTTGGTAGGTAAGAATTACTGTGGTGATGAGACTTCCAGCCCTGCGATTTTGCTAAAAATTATTTTAATAATGAATAATATTAGAATCCCGGCAAAGCGCAAAAAATATACCATTTATATTTTCAAATTTGCTCTTCGCTGGGTTGAAAAGTTTATAAACCTTTACCAAAGACCGGTCATCAAAAGGTCCATCCAGCCCTACAGCAACTGGGTCTTGCTTGAGAATTGGCGCTTTGAAGCAATGACCAAGCTCATAAAAAGTCCGGTTGATAGCCCAGATGCTAGAATACTTGCATTTCACCTTGTGAGCTCGGGTTTGAATCCCAACGAGGGTGTCAGAAATGATTTCCGTTTTGGGTGCTTATTTAAAACCCCATAATAAAATACCGGCAAGGCTTACTCAGCGTTCACAAGAAATGAGTACCAGCGAATGGCGTGGTTGGCGCAAGGACGGCCCCCTTACCTGTAAAAATAAATGGGTTCCAATCGCCACATGCGAAACGCGGCAAGAGGTTACACTATATGTGTAGCTTAGTTGCGTTTTTTTTTTTACCTTTTAAGGAGAAACTACATTATTCTCAATCTTTTTAGGCCTTCAGGGCCGGATTTAGATGCTTTATATTTTTCTTCCAAGTTTTGACCGTGGTGATTGAAGTTGTGATGTGATGATTCCACACGTAGCAATCAAGCTACGCCCCCTTTACCCTGAGTACGCCTTGCAAAACTTGAGGAAAGTAAAGTTTACGGAAAATATAAAAGAGTGGTTTTCCCCAAAATCTGCCGTTTTTGTTTGTTTGATTGATTTTCTTCATCACTGTAACTCTTTTGCTAAGACCATAAAGTGTAAGAAACAAAAACGGCAGATTTTGGAGAAAATCACTCTTTAATACTTTCCGTAAACTTTACTTTACTCAAGTTTTGCAGCTCGTACTAAGGGTACTGAGCCCTTATTTTTAAATTTGTGATTTTCAGGCAATACGACAAGCCCAAGTTGATAGCGGCTCTGGTGGGCGTGGAGGTGACCCACATCGCCTGCGGGGGCGCGCACTCTGCCTGCATCACGGCTGCGGGGCAGCTCTACACCTGGGGCAAGGGGCGCTACGGCAGGCTGGGGCACGGGGACTCCGAGGACCAGCTCACTCCTAAACCGGTAACACGCCATGATAGCGGCTCTATGATGCTTGGAGGACCACCAAGCACACAAAGTATTAAGTAAGGAGAGTAGAGTATGTATAGGGCAAGTCATCAAAATTTTCAAACATAATGTTGCAATTTTCTGTTTCTTTATTTTGTTCATTGTGGTTTGGATCACCCTCATCATCAATTGATCTTAATTGCTTTGTCTGTGAAATCTTCTACAAACTCTTAAAAAATTCCAATTTGGATCAGCCTCGTCATCATCTTAATTGCTTTATCTATGAAATCATCAAGAAACTCCTAAGAAATTCCAATTTGTTGTTCTAGGTTGAGGCTCTTGTGGGCTACCGTGTTGTGGACGTGGCATGTGGCTCCGGAGACGCGCAGACCTTGTGTGTAACAGACGACGACAACGTCTGGTCATGGGGAGACGGAGACTATGGAAAACTAGGTATTACAATCATTTCAATGACTTGATGTAGAGGAGTACAACAAGGATCACATTTAGGTCCAATACTATTTAATATGTACAATTATAATCAATGTTGTAAAAACACAGTTTGTTTATAAACTTTTTGTTGTTTTACAGGTCGTGGTGGGTCAGATAATTGCAAGGTTCCTCTGAGGATAGAATCTCTGGCAGGTTTGGGTGTTGCCAGAGTGGAATGTGGATCACAGTTCTCCGTTGCTCTCACACGATCTGGGAGTGTGTACACCTGGCAAGTTTTTCTTTTATTCTGTCACATGTGTATTTAATGAAGAATTGACTGTTATTGTTTACATTTGTTGTTATTTCAGGGGAAAGGGTGACTACCACAGACTAGGTCATGGCAGTGCCGACCATGTGAGGAGACCGAGGAAGGTGCACGCCTTGCAGGCTCACCGTATTGTCTCAATTGCTACAGGTATTCTAATTGCTCATCATAAAATGTGCACACCCTACTCCTTTATCTTTTTTTTTAAGAAATAGATTTTTGGAAAGGAATGCAACTCACCAACCTATTTTGCCTGGCCAGTTGTCTTCATGCGAAAGCAGAAGCTTGTGTGCATGCAATGGCATCTGTTGAACCAGAATTGAAGTTATGGTCGAGTGGCCCAGACGCAGATTTGAACCAACATTATTCGGTTCCAAATACGCTAGTCAAACATGCGCCTCTACCCACTCGGCCATAACACTGATCAAATCCGAGCTTTGAAAGATATTATGAAGAATAACAGATATTGCCTGATATGATGCTGACCACCCATACTGTAAAAAATAGTTCACTTTTTTAATGTCATTCCTGTTTCAGGGAAGGTCAGAAGAAGATGCAGGGCATATGTTCATTTGAGATTTGGTTCTTAATTTGCAAGTCAACTTACATTTGTGTCTTACTCTATGAGAGTTGCTTGTTAAGAGAGGTTCCACTGTATTTCAATGGCTGTCCTATGCAGTCAGCTATAACATCAAGGAGTTTTGGGCAGATAGTGAGAGTGTATGTCTTGTTCCAGGCTCCCTGCACTGCGTGGCCTGCAGTGACACGGGGGAGGTGTTCACCTGGGGAGACAATGACGAGGGGCAGCTGGGAGACGGGACCACGGCTGCTGCTCAGAGACCACGGCCTGTGCTGGCTCTGCAGGTAACACTATGGCTATCCTGTTGGAGAGATTTTTTAAATAGATTTATTTAGAGGAATTTCACCAACCTATGTTGCCTGGACAGAAACAGGTATTGACTGTATGTGCCAGATGATATGCAACGCAACTAAGTTTCCCAGTTCCTGAGGGGGCTGGTACTCATTTCTTGTGAAGGCTGAGTAAACCTTGCCTGTATTTTATTTTGGGGTTTGAAATAAACACCGAAACGAGACATCATTTCTGACACCCTCGGTGGGACTCAAACTCGAGCTCACGGCATGTAATGCAAGCACTCTACCAATTGAGCTATCGACCGGATTGAGCCATATTAAATACAGTGACAGCTAGTGTTGAATGAAGTACTGTTGTTATGTCTCCAGGGCAAGAAGATCAGCATGGTGGCCTGTGGCTCCGCCCACACTGTGGCGCTGTGCCGGGAGCCCACGCGCGCCCCCCGCGCCCCCGCCCCGCCCCCCCTGGAGCTACACCTGCTGCACAGACTGTCCGCCGCTGAGCTGCACAACCGACTGGTAACACTAGCTGGATTGTTGTCATTTATCATGATTATGTGCTGTAGAAATGAAACGCATTGTTGGCTATATGGGCAAGCGGATCAAGATACTTTAAGACTATCCTACTTACTATTTCAAGATACTTCAAGATCTTCCTACTTACTATTTCAAGATACTTCAAGATCTTCCTACTTACTATTTCAAGATACTTCAATATCTTCCTACTTACTATTTCAAGATACTTCAAGATCTTCCTACTTACTATTTCAAGATACTTCAAGATCTTCCTACTTACTATTTCAAGATACTTCAAGATCTTCCTACTTACTATTTCAAGATACATCAAGATCTTCCTGCCTGCGTTATCCCCGAAGGAGTTGCATGTGGCAATTCGGAAACTATTTATTTTTACGGGTAAGGGGGCCAGCCTCACACAAACCACTTTCAGTTGAAGTGCCACTAAACGGCGCTATATAAAATTGAACAATTGTTATTATTATTACATATTCAATTTTCACTGTGAAATAATCTTAAATCATTTGAACATTACCAGGTCCTCCTTCATCAGGCCGCCGAACTAGTCATCCCGGCCATCTCTATGCTGACGCCCAAAACAATTGAGCGCTTACGGCCACTCCTGCCATACCACGCAAAAGAGGCCGCGTTCAGGAAGGTGGTCATGTCGACCATGGTCCGTGACCGTCAGCACGGTCCCGTGGTGGAGCTGAGGAGGCTGGGGCGGTCACGCGCTGCGCCCGCCAGTAGAACGGTGTTTGCGCAGATGGTGCAGAGGCTGCCGCTGCTGACCAATGAGGCGCTAGCCCTGCCGCACAGGGTATGGAAGGTCAAGTTCATAGGTGAGATGATGTCCTGTAACTCTGTCGCCATTCTGCTAGGGGTGGCCAGAGCCTCTGCAGAGCTGCCTCCATTTCTTCCTATCCTTATCCTTTGTTCCTTGACTTATAGGTTGGTATGCGGCTGACCACTCATGCTGTAAAAAATGGTTCACTTTGCCAATGACACCCCTGTTGAGGGAAGGACAGCAAGAGTTGCAGGGTGTATGTCCATTTGAGATTTGAGTTTTTTATGTTGTAGATTCATATGCGGCATGTGCAAGCGCGAACTTGTACGTGTCTGCTTATGAGAATGCATATAATGTGAATCTCCAATGTCTAGCATAGTCTAACATATCTTTGCTTCGTAGATTAGATTAGACTTACATACCTCTTTCAATTCATTCATACTGTTATGTAAATATAAATATTGAAATAAGTATGGGTAGTTATAGTGTTATGTAAATATAAATATTGAAATAAGTATGGATAGTTATAGTTATAAGAATCCTCAAAAGTATTGGTAGGTAAGATCGATAATTATGTATAAGTGTAGAATTCTCTAGGCTAAGTAGGTATTTGTTATAATTATAGGAATACTGTGTTACATTTGTAGGTAGGATTTTGGTTGTATCTCTAGGTAGTACGTGAAGCGTCGAGAAGTAATAATTACTCTGGAACCGTCTGGCGACTTTAGTTCTGGATCATACTGCTCTGAAGAGTATAAAGGTGCGAATGGCCTGCAGAGCGGGCCAGTATCATAGAGACTTACAAACACATCGAAGTCATCTGATCAGTGAACCAAAACCAAGTGGAATAATCGAGAAAGTAGTGTGAAAATAAATTTTGTAACTGTGTAAAATAAATAACTATTGAAGAAGACCTGTGTATTTTTAATTTGAAGACAATTGAACCCTAATTTCGTAACAATACCCATCACCTTTTTCATGCATTTTCTTCTTTTACGCTCGCTTTGTATGTCCCATTCTTTCACAATCTCCTCAACTGATCACTCCATACTTTTCTCTGTTGTCCCTTACCTCTTTTTCCTTTCACACTTCCTCTGTATGTATACTTTGTCAGTCTATCATCATTCATTCTTTATGTGAGGTCTCCCATAACGGTTTGACTAATATCTGGATAATGTAGTTAACATTGAAATGAATTATAATTTGTAAATATGTCAAACGACCATATGTATGACCATATGTTGAAGAGGAAAGCCAAGCTAATAGGGCACTCGATTAGACATAGCACCTTTCTTAACAACATCTTCGAAGGCAAAATCTTGGGAAGACGAACAAGAGGTCGCCCTAGAACTTCATACTTCAAGAATGTGAAGCGGCTCATGGATGTCTCCTCCTATTCCCATCTCAAGAGGATGGCAACAGACAGAGAAAAATGGCTGACACAACAAGGCGCTGCCTTTAGAAGATGATGATGACCATATGTAACTCCAAATTGAACTTAACCATCAAAAATGTTTGTTTGTTTCCAGGAGAGAGTGTGGATGACTGTGGCGGGGGCTACAGTGAGAGCATCGCGGAGATGTGTGAGGAGCTGCAGAGCGGGGCCGCGCCGCTGCTGGTGAGGACTCCCAACGGGCGCGCAGACACCGGCGCCTCCAGGGACTGCCTGCTGCTGGACCCCGAGGCCTGCTCTGTGCTGCATCTCAACATGTACCGCTTCCTAGGTAACAGCGCCACATTACTGGGGCCAGGGACTGCCTGCTCCGTGCTGCATCTCAATATGTACCGCTTCCTAGGTAACAGCGCCACATTACTGGGGCCAGGGACTGCCTGCTCCGTGCTGCATCTCAACATGTACCGCTTCCTAGGTAACAGCGCCACATTACTGGGGCCAGGGACTGCCTGCTCCGTGCTGCATCTCAACATGTACCACTTCCTAGGTAACAGCGCCACATTACTGGGGCCAGGGACTGCCTGCTCCGTGCTGCATCTCAACATGTACCGCTTCCTAGGTAACAGCACCACATTACTGGGGCCAGGGACTGCCTGCTCCGTGCTGCATCTCAACATGTACCGCTTCCTAGGTAACAGCGCCACATTACTGGGGCCAGGGACTGCCTGCTCCGTGCTGCATCTCAACATGTACCGCTTCCTAGGTAACAGCGCCACATTACTGGGGCCAGGGACTGCACGCTGCTGGACCCGAGGCTTCTTTTTAATCAAATTTCAAAAGTCATTGTAACACAACCAAGCTACATATATGGTGTAACTTCTTGCCTGCATTATCCCTGAAGAATTGTATGTTGCGATTCGGGAGAAGTAGTGGGAGTTTTCCCAGCTCCCAGAAGGGCTGGTTCTCATTTCTTGTGAAGGCTGAGTACACCTTGGGATCGAACCCTTGCTCTGGGCATGGAATGCAAGCATTCTACCAACTGAGCTATCGACCGGATGTTTAACGAGCTTGGTCGTCAATTCTCAAGCAAGACCCAGTTGTTGTAAAGCTGGATGGACATTTTGATGTCCGGTCTTTGGTAAAGTTTTATGAATTTTTCAACCCAGCGAAGAACATTGTAACAGCACTAATTACTGATTTTCGTAAATGTTCATGAATTAAGTCTTCAGTAAAAAAAACTCCTTGATGCTTATGTTTCCAGGAGTGTTGATGGGCATCGCCATCCGTACGGGCTCCCCGCTGGGTCTGCACTTGGCTGAGGGAGTGTGGAGGCAGCTGGGGGGGCAGCCCCTCAGGCCTCGGGACCTGGCCGAGGTGGACGCGGGCTTCCTGCCTGCCCTGCTCTGCATCAGGGACATGCCCCCTGATCCCCTGGTAACTATTTACTTGTGTATGTACATACATGGCTGAGGGAGGGTGGAGGCAGCTGGGGGGGCAGCCCCTCAGGGGTTTTAGGGGGAAGAATTTTTGCAGGTAAATAAATATCAATATGTGATCAAGAAATCTGTTTTTCCCAGATTTTTTTTTTAACGGTGTATGTCTACAAGCAATCATGTTTACAGCTGAGCTAGAGTTTCTTGTATTTCAGGTTGAATAAGTTCTGTCACATTTTTTGTCTGCACTTTGTTTATTAGAAAAGTCAGCGGGCCCGGTGTGCTGGAACCAGCTACCTCTGAAGCTGAGGACGGAGACCAGTGAAGAATGTTTCAAGAAGGTGTTGAAGGCGTACGTGTTTTCCAAGAAGCAAGTGAAGGATGGGCGCCCTTGGGGTGGCTGGAGCCACTAAACGGGGCTCAAAAGAGAAAAATTATCCAACTATTTATATATATAAAGTCGGTACTTTTGTTTATCATCTGCTATCTCTCATGATGTTGCCCTACTCTCCAGGAGTTCCAGTCCCTGGAGCTGCCCTTCTCCACGCCCTCAGCGTCAGGCCGCGAGGTCTCCCTCTCCCGGAGGTATCGCCGCATCACTCCAGAGAACAGGCACGAATATGTCTCCCTGGCTCTCAACTACAGGTAATTAATACCACTTTAATTCTTTGATATATTTGTTAGCTTGTAAGGTTGACATATTCAACAGTCAGCATAACAAGCAACATACACCAAAGAGAAGAACTTGTTTATAAGTTGTCTATGTTACTTTTGTTGTGCAGGCTGCATGAGTACGACGAGCAGGCGGCCGCTGTACGGGACGGCGCCTCTAGGGTGGTGCCCGCGCCCCTGCTGTCCCTGTTCAGTGCCGCAGAGCTGGAGGCGCTGGTGTGCGGCTCCCCAGACATTCCCCTCAACGCGCTGCGCTCTCTAGCCACATACAAGGGTAAGGACAACACTGACCTAAGGTGTTATTTATTTATTAAGAAGAAAAACAGATACATACGCACAATTATATTATCAAGAGAAATGGATACACAAAGATTTTAAATTATGATTACGGTCGTTAGACATTTTAAAGAATGAAAAAAAACGGATTTTACTGACCGTGCAAAAGAGAAGAACGATTTTCTCTACGTTTCGTCGGAGTCATATCCGACGTCCTCAAGAGACGTGTGTCCTCTACAAAGAGGAACCACGAACTGTTGAATTATTGTTGTTTGATCGAGGCCGAAGGTTGTAGGTACTTTTATTAACTTTCGGTGTGTGTGTGTTATTACTCAATAATTGTATTCCTCCTCAAAAATGAATTATTTTCATAGAGTCTAACTCTTGATAATGACCTGAATATTGAAGGTCGAAAGTACTTGAGGTAGAAAATATTATTGTGAAAATAAAACTTCGTTTCTGAAAGAAATAATTTTATTTTAAATAAAATGAATTTTCACTGTGTGAATACACAAACCCTACAAAATCAAATGAATAATATTGAAAGAGAAATGTCATGGTGTGCGCTGTTGTGCAGGGGTGGAGGCCACGGCCCCGCTGGTGCAGTGGTTCTGGGAGGTGATGGAGGAGCTGAGCGTGGTGGAGCGCGCGCTGTTCCTGCGCTTTGTGTGGGGGCGCACGCGCCTGCCGCGCTCGCAGGCCGACTTCCGCGGCCGGGACTTCGTGCTGCAAGTGCTGGACAAGTACCAGCCCCCCGACCACTTCCTCCCGGAGAGCTACACCTGCTTCTTCCTGCTCAAGATGCCGCGCTACTCCTGCAAGCCCGTGCTCAGGGAGAAACTAAGGTGACAACATTATTATTACCATCATTCTTTCTCTTTAACCGCCCTATGCATATGAACGTACGCGATACTCAAACTTAGAGTGTACCATTCTGCTACATCCCGTATCGCGTACACGCTTGATACAAAAAAAATCATTTGAAAACTACAAACCGCCTGGCGTCCGCCTGAGTTCTAAAGTCACGTCATTACAAGTCTAGACAAGTTAGTTCCTCAAGGGCAGGCTGCTAAGCGTTCGGTTGTTTGTTTAGCGTTTTGTAATTTTTCATACATACTCTTCAAAGTCAGGAGTACGTACATTGTGGTTTCGATTCCTGATTATTTTTTGCCTTCTTCTTCTCCTTTTTGCGCCACTTCTATCGAAGATCGGCGATCATCATGGCTATTTTGACTTTAGATGCTGCGGTTCGAAACAGGGACTTGGTGCTTCTGCCGAACCACTTTCGCAGGTTTTTCAGCCACGATGTACGATTACTCGTATTCCTTGAATTATAGGTTGGTATGAGGCTGACCACCCATACTGTAAAAAATGGTTCACTTTGCCAATGTCACCCCTGTTTCAGGGAATGTCGGCAAGAGTTGCAGGGCTTATGTTCGTTTGAGGTTTGGATTTTATTTGTAAGTACACAATCAGCATTTGTAAGCGCGAACTACACGTGTTTGTTTGTGGGCATACATCTGAGAGCTTTGAATGAATATATCCTTACAACTTAGATTATGGATTATAGATAGATTATAGATGTCTTTCGGCGTCCCTGAGATCTTCTCTCCTCAATCTTACCCTGTATGACAAGATGAAGGAGACGGTACTTCTTTCTCATAATGTGACCGAAGTACATAAGATTTCTCTGCTTAATGGTAGGCAGGAGCTCCTTTGTAGTGCGCATTCGTTGGAGAACTTCTTCATTGGTGACTCGATCACGCCAAGAGATCCGAAGCATTTTTCGGTAGAGACACATCTCGAACGCTTCAATTCGTCTCTCCAGTGCCTGCGTGAGCAAAAGTGAACCATTTTTTACAGCATGAGGGGTCATCCTCATACCAGATTGATTAATGAATTATTATTTTTGTGTGCTTACAGATACGCCATTCACTTTTGTAAAAGCATAGACACAGACGAGTATGCCAGAGTTGCCCTGTCTGCCGCAGATCGTGCCTCGTCTGAAGAAAGCGGAAACGAAGAAGATCGCGGCTGAATACATCAATGTTGGCAACACTGAACAATGTATATAATGTTTTTCTATTGTGTTTTTTAATTACCATTCTTAAAAAGTTAATGAGATTTTTTTACTGTCAATAACTCGAATTTGAGAATCTCTTTTTTATTTTTACAAGAGAGTTAATTTACACAAAAATGTATGTAATTTTCTACATAATAACAAACAACTAAGCTCCTAGCAGGTGGAGGTATAGCTGTGAAATCTAAAATTGTATGAACATCATAAAAAACATAAAGTGAGTCCTATAGAACCGAAGGTGGTTATCTAGGATTTTTTTTAAATGGGATAAATACAGGGAAGAACAGTATATTATCTTTGTCGCATCATTTCCATGTATTATAACACTTTAGAAAAATAAAGAAATGCCGCCTTTGCTCCTATACAACTTAAATAAATGTTAGACATTTTGTCAAATCAACATTTTAAAGGAAGAATATTTTTTTACTATGGTATACCAATAGACTAAAATTAAATATTATGCTTGATAGCTGTCTTTTTTTTAATGTGCATTAATATACTAAATTAAATGAAATTAAAATCTTTATTTTAAGTATATTGTCTATGGCACTATTTGTCAACACTGCCTAGAGATAGAATGAGCATTGTAGAACTGTCAAATAAGTAAATGAATATTTTTTCTCAAAATAAATATGAGTAAAAATATATGTTAATGCTATCGCTCTGTCTATTGCTTCATGTCATTTCAACTAGTCATAGGTATAATGTTTATTGAGACTACTTTTTTGTTATGGCAATGTATTTTCTTATTAATTTGAGTTTTTAAAAGTCTAGGATGAAAAATAAAAATAAATTATGGACTGAATTCAACTTGTAAGAAATGTAAGCTTGGGGGAAAAATTTCATTTTATTTTTGTAGAAAAACATCTGAGATCATATTTTGTGAGTCATTTTTTTAAAGGGCAAACTTAACTTTAGTTGTGTTGGTACTTAAATAATTTGAATTTGGAATTCATGCTCTCAGATGATTCTTTATTTAAAAATTAAAAGAATAACATGTCAACTGATTGTTGATGAAATGTTTTATAGGTTTTGTGTTACAAAAAACAAATGGTGGGGAAGGTGATTAAATCGTGATACATGAAAAATATTTGGTACAAAAACAAAAACAGGTGCGATTAATTATTGTTATTAACAAATGAATGATGTATGTAAACGAAGAAGAAAAACACATATAAATATTTTCAAGGTATTTTGAAAAAAACTACTTATGTATAAAATTATAATGTATGGTGCTATATACGGCGAAGGCTTTTTTTCATTCTACGGCCTAAACAAATTAAAATCAGATACCTACCTTCGAAAGGTATTTTTTTTAGTACTAGTCACTTTGATTTCTAATTTATGATGTGTCTTTATTTATTATTCTTTTTTCAAATAATTTTGAAAAATTGAGTCAAATGGAACTATGAGGGAAAATCTAGGATTTTCTTTTAAGATCAGATGGATATTTGAATCACAGAAAATGACATTCTTTGTGTTAACACATAATGAAGAAGTTACACTACATGTGTAGCTTAGTTGCATTAATAACTTTATAAAAATTCGAGCCATTCTGTATGACTCAATTATAAACCTCTATTTAAATGTATATAAAAAATGTGTATAGATTTTAAAAGATATATTATATTAGAACTTCTAAATGCTTTCTACGTAGCGTTCACTTTAAATTATCAATTATTAGAATTTAAAAGAATACGACACTAGATGACAACGCCATTTTAAATTTAGCTTTTAAAATATGCTATTTACCGCGCATAAATCTTTGCTCCGTAGGAAGGTAACAAAAATATAGTAGGTAGGTATATTTTTTTTTTTTTTTTTTAAAACTAGTAACTTTACAGTATTGGAATCAATAAATTTGTAAAAACATACTGGCTTATTCACAACACATTTAATCCATAGCTGATTTGTGGCTCATCATTTTTTTGTATGGAGAATTCACGTTAGGTGGCGGTTGAGCAGGCGCGTGCATAGGGTACAGGCAAATATATTTAAGAATACATATTTTCTCCCATTCCTTTAAAATAACTCATTTGGAATTGACTGAACTGCTAACGATGATTCCAATCGAACTTTAATTTTTAATTTTGAAACTCAATATCAAGCTTAAATGCGTTTTTTACCATGTATATATATATTTTTATTTTTTTTGTGCATAACAGGTCACCCTAATTACAGTGCACCCTCTCAGCCATCAACACGCTGGGAGGAACTCTTTTGCTAGATTTTTAAATCTTAATAAATTACACTCAAAAATGTCTATATTAGACTTATTCAAGAGCTTTATACTCCGAGTCACAGGTGTTGCGTCACAACATCAGTACGGCTTTTCGGTACATGAAATAGATCATGTCCTCGCCCTCGGGTGTAGTCGTCAGGCACATACAACCTGTAGCCCTCCAACAGGGTGGGACTGTCAATTAAGCCGTTGATGACCTTATGAGTGAGCACCATAAGGGACCTGTTGCGCCTCGTTTCCAGGCTTCTAAATCCTGTATACCGTATATACCTCTGCGGCACTACAACAAGTGTCATAGACCCCTAGAGTCTCTAGAATCTAGGGAGTCTCCCGCACAGGATTTCTTAAAAATATATATATTGCCTACCTATTAGGCGCATGTGCCTGTATGGGATGCACGCCCCTGCAGTTGAGCTATGGGTTTGCTGTGTGTGAATAGCACAGATAGAGTTTGAATTGTCGAAGCACTATTCTTTACATTGAAACAGTTGATTTCAAAAATCATTTAAACTTTCACTTTCATGGTTGATGTTGCACATTTGAAAAGTAGCCGATCTAATATTAAAATTTATTCCATTTTCAAATTTAGTTCTTAAATTTTTTTTCCTTTGAGAACTTGGTGATAATTTTTTGGTACTGATTTTGAGAGAGAACTTTGAGGTTGAGTAAGTACGGGCGCGCACTTGGCCACGAGTAGCCACCATTAACCGCCATCAGGTTTTTTCATACGCTTCATTCGTGCATTCATTCTGTGTATGATGGAAGCTTTAATCATAGTGTCTATGGTCACATATATTTGGCTGTTTTTGCTTTTTAATGGTGTCTTCAAATGGTCACTGATGTCAAAAACAGTGGCGATTAATTATTAGTGGTTATCCAATAACTAAATTAATGAATATGTAGCTGACTACCCATGCTGTAGAAAATGGTTCACTTTGCCAATGTCACCCCTGTTTCAGGGAAGGTCGGCAAGAGTTGCAGGGTGTATGTTCATTTGAGATTGGGTTTTATATTGTAGGTTCACATGCGGCATGTTTAAGCGCAAACTGATGCGTGTCTACTGGTGGGAATACATTTAATATAAATCTTAAATGTAACATATTATCTTTGCAACTTAGATTATAGAAATAAGCTCCTTGACTGATAGTTTGGTATGAGGCTAACCACCCGTGCTGTAAAAATTGGTCCACTTTTGCCAATGCCACCCCGGTTTCAGGGAAAGGACGGCAGGAGTTGCAAGTTTTATGTTCATGTGATTTTATTTTTTATGTGTATGCACACATGTAGAATGTGTAGGCGTAAACCTACATGTGCTTGTTTGTGGGCATGTATTAATATGAGCCTTAAATGATCTTTTCAGCTTAGATTATAGAATGACTGGCGGCTAATTTTGGTGGTTATAAGTGGTGTCTACTGGTTGCCATCACAAATGGCAACTACCGGTGGCGGTTACTAATAGCAAGTACGGTACTGGTAAGTGGCGATTGCTAAGTGGCGGTATGTTCCAAAGCGTAAATGACATGTATTTATAAGTAGAAACTAACGAATGATGAGCTTTTTTAATGTTTAAGAACGATGAGAACTGAATATGGATGAATATTAAATATACGCTTGAGATTGAGTGTTGTTATCAATGTATTGGCATTTCATTTTGTTTTTTTTTTGTTTAAATTATCTGCTTTTAAAAGAAATCTTGTATTTGTATGGATAAGGAAAAATTAACTCCTTGGTTTATTATTTACAGCAATAAGTATAAAACTTTACGTTTGAACTCAAAAAATGACATCTAATCTAATCTAATCAAATTAATAATAGATTAGATTAGACAGTACTCAAAATGGTATCCTTTTTTAAAAAGAAAATTAAGTACATGGTTTTAAAGGAAAATTTCACCGCAACAAATGAACACATTCATAATCAAAGCACATGATAAATTATACGTTTTGACAAAGGCAAGGCTTGAATTACTTCAAATGGACAAGAATGTTATATAACTATTATTTCTTATTTGATTATTAAAGTATTGTATGCCACTGCACGTAATAAGCCATTTTAACACTGGTATTGTAGTGTTTACCTAGCACTCGCGTTGCCCTTATTACTTGGCAGTGGCGTAAATCACTATTGTTGAATTACCACACACTATATTCTTGTACAGTCAAATAACTTTATGTACACTTAAATATATTTTAAGGTAAGCAACACTATTTTCTGTACACTAAAAGTATGAAATTAACTCACAATAGCAACACCAAACTATCATACTAGACATACAATTAAATAAAAAATAAATATCTTGTTTAAGGTATTATTATTTGCAATATTTGTATATCAATTATACTTGTTTTATATTCTAGTCTGGTATTCATTATATCACATATTTTCCAGTGAAATAACATTCTAATTTTACAAACTTAAATAGATTTGATTTATTGTGTATTGGAATTACTTTCAGTATCTTCATACATGTACTACTGATGTGATCTCCTAAATCAGTGTTCCGCAAAGCGTGTGCCGCGGCACACTGGTGTACCGTGGTCATCAGTTGGTGTGCCGCGGAATTTTTCCGAAGTAGGTAGAGGTAGCACATTTTTGGCTGCATATAAAAAATGAGTATCCACTGCTTTCAAAGCGTGCTGTTGCAATTCTATTACCATTTGCCACAACCTACTTATGCGAATTGGGATTTTCAACTCTCACTACTATTAAATTGAAAAAACGAGAGCGCCTGAGGACGATCAATGAAGAGATGAGAGCAGCCTTATCAACGATTGCTCCAAATTTTGATCGCCTGTGCTCAGTTAAACAGGCTCACATTTCTCACTAAACATCTTTTCATATTAGCTATATTGATTTTAGTAATAAATAAATATTAAATAGTCATTGCTTTTTTCTTTGGTGTACCTCTAAAATATTTTGATTTGATAGGTGTACCTTGAACACAAAAAATTTGCGGAACACTGCACTAAATCATTAATTTATCCTTGAGATTATTATGAAAGACTTTTGTATTATTATGTTGTGAAAATCATTTCAATAAAATGCATGTTGAAATTATAAACCAATTTATTCTCTCTGATCTTGCATAACTTAGAATGACAATTTCTATTTCAGATTAAAATGACTAAATATGCCATCCAGCCTTTCAACAACTGGGGTCTTGCTTGAGAATCAGCGCTTTCTACAGCGGCGACCAAGCTCCCAGAGGGCTCCGGTCCGTAGTCTAGTGGTTAACACCTCTGACTAGTAAATGGAAGGCTGTGGGTTTGAATCCCGGCGGAGGACAAAAAAATATACCATTTATATTTTCATATATGCTTTTCGCTGGGTGAACAATTCATATGACTATCAAAGACTGGTCACTAAAGGTCCATCCAGCCTTACGGCAACTGGGTCTTGCTTGAGAATTGGCGCTTTCTACAGCGACGACCAAGCTCGCAGAGGGCTCTGAGGTGTGATCCACACAAAAACAACGCTCGCCAAATAAATCATCCTAATATTATTATTATTATTATCCATAGATTCCATTATTGAATGCCACTTTTGACACTTGGAATTTGTGCGTTAAGAAAGGTTTAGCGGTTGCTGACTTGCTGCCCACTTGATCAGTGATGCCACAAAGGCATAATGATCAATACACAAGAGTAGGTAGAACAGAAGAGTAGTAAACAAGAGCAGGTAGAAAGAGAAATGCTACACTCTCCGAAGACAGAAGTGTCCATAGTTGGTGCTTGTATCGGCAGACACTCAAAATTGGTGGCGGAGCGAAACAAGAATTGAGTCTTTTATGTAAGTACCTAAAGAAGGTTTCATAAAGAGGAGTATAACAAAAAATGGTAGTCAGTCAATAGTAGGTAGAAAAAATTAGTAATACTAAGTTTAAAAATGCCAGGATCAAACGGCATTTGAGCAGCTAGAGAACGAAAATCTTAGTATGATAGTTTCCCGCTAAAAATTACATAATAGTAATAATATTGAAAATATTAGAAGCCAATGACAAACTAGCAAGACGTTAAATCATTGACTGTTTGTTTCATTAGATGATGATTTCCCATCAAAAATAGTAATTTCATTCATGTTAATTCTGAAAATACCAGGAGCGCAGAAAGTATTAGAAGGTGGAGAAAAAAATATTTGTACAGTGGTTTTCCACCAAAAGCAGCCCAATAGTAATGTAGTCTATAACTATCTATAATCTATAATCTAAGTTGCAAGGATATATTCATTCAAAGCTCTCAGATGTATGCCCACAAACAAACACGTGTAGTTCGCGCTTACAAATGCTGATTGTGTACTTACAAATAAAATCCAAACCTCAAATGAACATGAGCCCTGCAACTCTTGCCGACATTCCCTGAAACAGGGGTGACATTGGCAAAGTGAACCATTTTTTACAGTATGGGTGGTCAGCCTCATACCAACCTATAAGTCAAGGAATACGAGTAATAAATAACATTTAAGTATAAGAAAACAACAAAACCTTACAAATAAATCTATAGTCTTGTCTTGTCTTGTATCCTGCCGCCTTTCCTCTAGGGGTGGCCAGTACCTCCACACAAGTGCCTCCACTTGACTCTGTCCTTGCATACTTCTTTCATCTCATCTAATTTCATCACTCTTTTCATGCATGCTCTTCTCTTGTTTCCACTCTGTAGATTCCATTCATTCGCAATCTCATTTATCTGATCAATCCATTGTTTCCTAGGTCTTCCCCTTCCACGCTTACCTGTTACATTCCCTTTATACACTCTTTTTGTCAGTCGGTCTTCATTCATCCTTTCAATATGTCCAAACCATCGCATCACACTTCTTTGAACTTTCACTTTCACGCTTTCTTTTACTCCGCATTCATTTAGAACCCATTCGTTTCTCACTCTATCTTTCAGTGTTTTTCCTGTCATACTTCTCAGATGGGCCATTTCTACGGTGCATACCTTATTTACTTCTCTTTCATTCAACGTCCATGACTCGCTTCCATACATCAGGGTCGGCAACAAAATACAATTGTGTACCGCCATTTTCATTTTCTTTGGTATCCTTTTATTCTTCGCTATTCTACCAAACGCTCCTATCACGCATCTTCCTTTGCTGGCACGCTTCTCTAATTCTTTCGTCATCTTACCATTCGCCTCAAACTTACTTCCTAAATAGTCAAACTCATTCACTACTTCAACTTTTATTCCATTCAAATTAATTGTAAGTTCCTCACATACTTCATTCCTGTCAAAAACTAATACTTTTGTCTTATTCGCATTTACTTTCAAGCTATTCTTACAAAATGCATCATTTAGTTTGGTTAACATAGTTTGGAGTTCCTCCGCCGAGTCAGCTAAAACTATAGCATCATCAGCATAAAGAAGTACTCCAACTCTTGTTTCACCCACTTTCACTCCGCTCTCTGATATTCCAGCTTCTTTTATGCAACTGTCCATGATTATATTAAACAACCATGGACTCATCACGCAGCCTTGCCTCACTCCCTTATATACATCAAACCAGTCACTATATCTCCCATCCACTCTTACACATGCCGAACTATTTTCATAGATGGCACGTATCACATTCAGAAGATTATCATTCACACCGTACTTCCTGAGAACATTCCACAGCATACATCTGTCCACCGAGTCAAAGGCCCTCTCAAGATCTACGAATGCTGCGTAGACCACCCTCCCCACAGCCAGATGTTTTTCAACAAGTAATAATTCTAAAATGCTATGAGCCAATTACAAGCAAGGAGGTAGTAATAAAACTTGATGGACTGATTCATTGGATGATAATTTCCCAACAAAAGAAGCCTAACTTCATGTTTTAAGGCTGAAAATACTGGAAACTCAGAAATTTCAGGAAGGTAGAGCACCTAATATCATTATTTAACAGTTTACCGCCAAAACAAGTTTAATGTCGATTAAGTTTTAGTGCTGAAAATATTAGGAGAACATGAGATATTAGGAGGTAGAGAGTAAAATTTTTTTGTGAGGTTGATTTCCCGCCAAAAGCAGCCTAATTTTTATCACGATTGAATGTTGAAAATACCAGGAGCGCATGCCAAGCTAGGAGGTAGATTTAAAAAATCTTGGCAATGCAATTTCCCACCAAAAGCAACCAACTTTACTCCAGTAGTAATAATAATAGTACCAGGAGCCAATGAAAATCGAGGCGGTATACAACACTTACTGCACTGGTTCATTTTATGTCAATTTCCCGCCAAAAGCAATTTATATATTTCCAGTAATAATTCTGAAAATACTAGGAGCCAATAACAAGCTAGGAAGTAATAACCACGCCTTTTTGTAAGAAGATTTCCCACCAAAAATAGCCTAACTTTTATCATGTTTTAATGCTGAAAATACCAGGAGCGCATGCAAAGCTAGGAGATAGAGTAAAAATTTCTTTGAGTTGCAATTTCCCACCAAAAGCAACCAACTTCACTCCAGTAGTAATGCTCATAGTACCAGGAGCCAATGACAAGCAAGGAAGTAGTAATAACGTTGTAGTAGAAGTAGCCTAGCTTCATTCAATGTTTTAATGCTAAAAATATCAGGAGTCCAGAAATTATGAGGAGGTAGAGACGGTTTCCCGCAAAAACAAGCCAGTTAACCAAGTTTTAATGCTGAAAATATTAGGAGTGCATGAGGTATCAGAAGGTAGAGAACCAAATCTCTTATTCCGAAGATTTTTGGCCAAAAGATAACCTAAAATTTACTATGTTTTAATGCTGAAAATACCAGGAGCTCATGACAAGTAAGGAGATAGAGTGAAATTTTTCTTTGTTATGTCATTTCCCACCAAAAGCAACCAACTTCACTCCAGTAGTAATGCTAATAGTACCAGGAGCCAATGAGAAGCGAGGAAGTAAAAACCACACATCATTGTAAGAAGATTCCCACCAAAAGTAGCCTAATTTCATTAATGTTTTAGTGCTGAAAATACCAGGAGCTTATGACTAGTAAGGAGGTAGAGTGAAAAATTTCTTTGTTATGTCATTTTTCACAAAAAGCAACCAACTTCACTCCAGTAGTAATACTAATAGTACCAGGAGCCAATGACAAGCAAGGTGGTAGAGAGCCAAACTTGAGATTCTTCTTCTTTGCATTAGCGTTTTCCCGCCAAAATCAGTGTCAATGTAATTTACCTATTACTTGTCTTTTAATGCTAAAACTACCAGGAGCACCGACATTTAAGGAGGTGGATAACGAAAACCACCGTGTGTCAAAATGCATTTGGTATTTGTACTGGTACTTATTATTTGCCTGACTTATCGCGGACAAGGCTTATAAATGCAAAAATGATTCTTTTTTTTCTATGGAAATAATCAGGGTCAGTTATTTTTGCAATTTTTTAGGTAGGTACTTCTCTGTATGAATTATACTTCCTTTTTGTGAGTCTTTATGACATACCACTGGTTTGATGACTTCCTTGGCTTCATATGCCTCCCACTGCATCCAAGGAAATCTGAAACAGGGACGTTAATGACCAAATAGGGACAATCAGGAAGGATCAAAAGGTGTGGAATGTCTTGTATGACCACATGGGCAAGTCAACGTAACTAAGCTACACATATAGTGTAACTTCTTGCCTGCGTTATCCCCAAAGGGGGTCGCATGTGGCAATTCGGGATTTAAGGGGGCCGTCCTCACACCAACCACTTTCAGTTGAAGTGGGGGTTTCCCAGCTCCCGGGGGGGTTGGTTCTCATTTCATGTGAAGGCTGAGTAAACCTTGAGATCGAACCCTTGCTCTCGGCATGGAATGCAATCATTCTACCAATTGAGCTATCAACATTTTTACGAGCTTGGTCGTCGTCGCTACAAAGCGCCAATTCTCAAACAAAACCCAGTTGCTGTAAGGCTGGATGGACCTTTGGTGACCGGTCATTGGTAAAGGTTTATGAATTTATCAACCCGGCGAAGAGCAAATTTGAAAATAAAAAATGGTATATTTTTTGTGCTCCGCCGGGATTCGAACCCACAACCTTCCATTCAGAGTCCAAAGTGTTACCACTGAACTACGGACCGGTCAATTAAAAAAATCATACTCACTGTACTTAATCCTAGAAGATTGCGGTGAACTCAAAACAATTTTTTTAGATCTTCTTGAAAGAGAAAGCGTAGATTAAATTTTATAAAACTTTTATTGAAAGTACATACATAGATACAAAAATAAATGTACAAAGCATATTGGTTGCTAAAATGTTTAAAGTAATTTCATAGATGTGATTAATTGTCAAAACATTCATTAACAGTGATGTTCCAAGTTCGTTTTCAATATAAACTTATTTTTACACATTTTTTTTAAAAGAGTTCCTTTTTACAATTAAGATGAAATAATACCAGAGAAATCAATGAAATTACTGATGTCAGGGCCAACACAGTAGGGACCTTAAAACCTTTTTACATACAATGCACATTGACATTTTAAAGATTAATTATATTTTGCCCATTTTAAAAAACAGATTTACTAAAAAAAAAGAGTTTTTAGTGAATCTGGCAAATCCTTGTGGTCCATTCTATCAGCTTATGGTCAATTTTGATTTATAACAGATGAGGATTCCTTGACTTATAGGTTGGTCTGATGCTGACCACCCATGCTGTAAAAATGGTTCACTTTGCCAATGTCACCCCTGTTTCAGGGAAGGACGGCAAGAGTTGCAGGGTGTATGTCCATTTGAGATTTTGGGTTTTTTATGTTGTAGGTTCACATGCGGCATGTGCAAGCGCGAACTTGTACGTGTCTGTTTGTGAGAATGCATATTATGTGAATCCCCAATGTAACATATCTTTGCAACTTAGATAAGAACATAGTCAGTATGGGATTGAGCTAGACAACAGTTATGCAATGTATCAATCTACATTTTGTCTAATTTTATTTAATTCCTAATTAAATTTGAGGATATAAATTTCTTATTTCGGATCTTAGACTACTTCCAACTTCAATTGGACATTTTGTTGTCGGTTGAGCCCACGCTTTGACAAACTAATGATGCATTTGTATTAAGACCTGTCAATCCAAGATGGCCGCAAGTGAACAGCTGATTTGTCTTCATACAAATATTACAAAATTCAGTAGGTAAGAATGACCGTGCTGATGAAACTTCCAGCGGAGGCACCATAAGTTTATCAAAGCGTGGGCTCAACCGACGACTAAAATGACTAAGAATAGCACCGAATATCATTATCTCAAAATAGCCATTTTTGAAATAGTTCGAATAGTAGAATCAGTATGGAGACGATATGATCTACTTATATAGTTTCAGAAATATTTTTTATCATTTGAAATTCAAATTTAATGCACTCCCACAAGCAAACGCATACCCAGAAATTTGCATTTACACATGCTGCATTGTAATTAAAAAAACTGAAAATATTGTATCAAGTTTAAAACTTTCACTTTCACTTTCATGGCCGGTGTTAATAATAAATAAGTCACTTTTGTGTTCTTTTGGGTTTTACCATGTTCTACTTGCAGCTCCCACATCTGCCGACGTTTCGCTTTCACGAGTAGAAAGCATCTTCAAGGCGAGTTTTCAAAGCGCCGTGGCGGTCTTCGATTTCTTCGTCGGCAGATGTGGGAGCTGCAAGTAGAGCATGGTCAAACCCGAAAGAACACAAAAGTGATTTATTTATTAGAAAATATTGTGTCGTCAACCGGCAGGGTTGATGGGGAAAAGGCATACAAATACTTTGTATTGGTTGCTAAGGATATGGCATTCCCATACAAGACTGACGTTTGCTCGCCGAGAAAAAAGTTCCAAATTTAAAAATGTTTGGACCTCATTGGCTAAAGAAATGTGTCGGTGATTAAAATAGACTTAGCCCATTTCAATTAGGGGGTGGAGGATCTGATGACCAATATTTTGTTATTGGTTGCTAAAAAAAATAAAAGGACTGAGGTTCTGCCTTATCCATATCACACTTACTTGGATAAGTGTAACGTTTGCCCGCTGAGAAAAATATCTCATTTCAAATTTGTGCCAAGTCCACTACAAGTGCAATTTTTTTTTTAAATATTTCTTCTGAAGGATATATATAGGACTCTGGGTCACACACACGTCTTTGTGGCTTGGATCTTAGCAACCAATAACTGAAATATTTTTTCACCTTTTCTCAAGCAACCAGGCTGAATGAGGTCTCATTTTTGTCTAGTTGCACGGTACGTGCAGCTTACTTTTTGACTTTGGATCTAAATCTAAATCGAAGCTGCAAGGATTTGTATCATTTGAGATTCATATGAAATGATTCTCAAAATAAATAAATTAATGGATTCTTTTTCAAAATTGCAGCCAATTTAAAGTTGCCGCCATTACGTGAATTGGCATAGGTACACAATATTGTGTCGTCACCCGGCTGGGTTGATAGGGAAAAGGCAAACAAATATTTTTTTATTGTTTGCTAAATATAGCAGTCGCACACAACACTGATGTTTGTCGCCCAGAAAAAAGTTCCAAATTCAAAAGTGTTCCGGGAAAAATAACAAAAGCTGTGATGTCACTCAGCCGGATTGCAAGTGAAAAACCAAGTTTATAGGTATCCATTATAATGCTTATATAGGTCGATTAATGACTCTACTTTGAATCTAAATAGGTAGTTTTATGACATTTCTCGGCCGAGAAAAACTAGAACATCCATTCCGAGTCCATCTGCCAAGAAATCTATTTGACGTTAGCCGTCTCTATTCTTTATTAAAAAAAGAAGAAAAATACGTAACACTGTGTCAGATGGACAGCTGTCATCTTCGCTAAAAAAATAAATATTAAACAACAAGAAATACCTACTTATCCAGAAATGCTCTCGTTTTGTAAATATGAATCATTGTTAATACAATTAAAATTATTAAATTAGCTCTATGATACGTTTATCATAGTTTCAAACATCGAAGAACGATTTTAGAGGTTATAAAATCTACAGAAATTTCTACGAGGGATTATGTTTGTGTAAAACAATAGAAAACATGTATTGAAACTGTAAGAAAGGGAATTCACTATGAAGCTCAGAGCAAGCCAGTCACAGCTCAAAGAAATGTTGAAGTTCGTTAAGCTACACCCAGAAATGAAAACCCCAAAGTCCATCCTCTCCAACTACAGACTATGGAAGCTCCTGGCGAGCAAACTCAACAGCATGGACGGAGCCAAGAAAACAACGGAGGAGTGGATCACGGGCTGGAGGAGATGGTGCCTGGACTGTAAGAAATTGCATGCTACTAAAGCACCTGCAGGACTAGCCAAGAGTTTGTTAGACTTTCTAAACGAACCGGAAGTTAGGAATATCACTAGAAATGTAGATCCCGAACTAGTGGATCCAAATATCGATGCAATAGAACTACCAGCAGATGAGGGAACAGTCAGCTTTGTACAGTTCAAAGAAATGTTAGCGTTTATTAAACAGAATCCTGAGTTGAAGCTTCCTCGGAATTCTGTCTTGGCGGGACACAATATTGTGAAGCTCTGGGAAGTCCTTGCCGGTCAATTGAATAACCTACCCGGAGCCATGAAGTCTGTTAGTAGGTGGATCAAGGCGTGGAATGAATGGAAGGCAAACTGTAAGAAAAGAAGGAGAAGTATCGGTGTTTCGCCGATCATTGAAAATAAACAATGTGTAAGCAAGAAAGACTTGGATAATGAGTTAAGGGATTTTTTAGAAACTGTAATTTACCATGATCTGCCTGAAGAGACGTGTGCTGGGCCTGAGTTGTCAGATAGTTCCGATTTAATTAAATATGGAGAGAGATCTTTCAAAGCTGGCGCTCAACACTATAAAGTCATGTTAGATTTCATCAAATTGCATCCAGAGATGAAACTGCAGCGCAACGACATCACTAACCAATTGTGGGAAGAGCTGGCCGGCCAACTCAACAGGATAGAAGGAGGCCAAAGGTCCACTATCAAGTGGGTCAACTCCTGGGTCTCGTGGAAGACCAAGTGCAAGAGGAACCTAGATAAGGGAGTCATCCTCAATCATTATGATAAACAGTTGTTGGATTTCATGGGCTACGAGTATGAAATCTCAAATGATGAAGACTCCAATCCAGCGTCAGAACAATTAAGTGTTCCTTTTGCAGAGGAAATAAATACAAGTAAGGAAAAGATCAAACAAGAAAGTATGCCGAGCTCTCAGCATTACCGATTAATGTTGGATTTTATTATGAAAAGTCCGGAAATGAATTTGAGTGGTGATTGCAACACAAGCGAGAGTCAGCTCCTCTGGAAGACCCTCACAACAAAACTTAACAATTTAAATGTCTTTCAACAGAATGAGAAAGAGTGGATGACAACTTGGATGGACTGGATTGTTGATTGCAAGTCTAAACTGAAAAGAGGACTCACTTTAAACAGCATGGACTGGGAGTTGGTAGATTTTGTAGGATGCCAATATAAAAATAAAGGTTTGTCATCTGATGATGAGCATATATCTTCATTTGATGCCGAGGAACCTAGTCAACCTGAAAATCTACCACAAACCAAAAGAAAAAAGAAACATAAAGAACCTAAAAGGGTAGAAAATGAAGAAAAAGTGAAAAGAATTATTGATAAGAAGCGGAAAGAGTTGGATTTGGTTGAGAGACAATTAGAATTGAAAGAGAGACAAATGAATGTTGATGAAAGGAAGATGCGCTTGAAAGAAAAGAAATTAAAGATGGAAGAGGCCAGCGTACAGGGGATGAAGGATTTACATAAATCTTACTTAGATTTGGAAGAACAGAAAATAGCTGCTGTAGAGATGCAGCCTCGGCAAACAAACAATTATTTGTCGTTGGGACAAAATCTGAATCTAGTTTCTACCTTGCCGTTCCCAATTGGCTTACAGCAATCTTCCCTGCAAATAGAATGGACACAGAACTCAGGTCTGCGATGAGATCTACGTGAAAAAAATGTTTTTGTTTTCATAAAAAATACAAATTATGAATAAGTTGAATTGTCAATTTTTTGCTGACAGTAAAATGGAAAAAAATGGTTTGTTTTATATTTTATTTTCAAATATTTCAGCCATTCTATAATGCCATATATGTATATAATAATAATACATATAAATATATATATATATATAACAGGCTTATTTATTTTAAATTGCACATGATAAGAGAGCACCGTTTTTGTGTGTTTCACACCTCAAGGGCCCTCTCCGATCACGGATAAGACTTTTTGAAAAGGTGCGTCTTGAGAGCTCTGCGAAATATACCCACAGATTTGGAGTTCTTCACTCCGGGTGGCAGTCTGTTCCACTCCACCGGACCCAAAACACGGAAAGCACGGTCTCCAAAATTTGTACGGATCTGACGGTGCGGCTGAACCAAATTGATCGCACCATCGCTGGTGGATCTGAGTGTCTGCCTCCTCACACCCATCTCAACAGGCGAAATCATGTCAGTCAGATTATGTGGAGCCAAGCCATTGATGGCCATGTAGGTAAAAAATAAAGAAAGAACTGTTTTAAAAGATTATGAATATACTTTTATTAAGCATACTGTGAACCTGTGTTTTATTTACTCCTTGCATTAATAAAATTTAAGAATGATAAAAGTATTGAAATATGAGTAATTTCGAATAAAAGATTACAATTTGTACGTAATTGAGAATATATGGAAATGACGATAAAATTATTGCCTTTGATTTTATATGACTTGGATATAAATCCTTAACTTTTCCATTTCTGAATATTATCAGTAGTGACAGAGCATTTATGTTCCATTGGTTGGAAAAAGTTAAAATTATGTTTCAATGTCCTTGAAGTACTAGAAAGGAGGACCAAAGGTCTAAAATATTACAAGAGGCAATTTTACTAATGTCTGAATGGTATTCTAATCTAAGCTGCAAAGATATATATCATTTAAGATTTATATTAAATGCATTCCCACAAGCAGACATGTATAATTTAGCGCTAACACATGCCGCATGTGGACCTACAATATAAAAACCCAATCTCAAATGAACTTAAGCCCTGCAACTCTTGCCGTCCTTCCCTGAAACAGGGGTGACATTAATAATAATATTAGGATGAATTATTTTGTGAGCGCTGTTTTTGTGTGTATCACACCTCAAGAGCCCTCTGCGACCTTGGTCGTCGCTGTAGAAAGCGCCAATTCTCAAGCAAGACCCAGTTGTTGTAAGGTTAGATGGACCTTTCAGTGACCAATCTTTGGTAAAGGTTTTATGAATTTTTCAACCCAGCAAAGAGCACATTCGAAATATAAATGGTATATTTTGTGCTCCGCCGGGATCCGAATCCACAGCCTTCCATTTACGAGTCCGAAGTGTTGCCACTACGGACTACGGACCGGTCCAAGATGCCAACGACACGCGGTGTACCTGAGCGGTTACCCATCCAAATACTGTCCGCGCCCAATGTTGCTTAACTTCGGTGATCTATGGGAACCGGTGCTTTCAACATGGTAACGTCGTTGACATTGGCAAAGTGAACCAATTTTTTACAGTATGGGTGGTCAGCCGCATACCAACCTATAAGTCAAGGAACTCCAAATTTGAAAATGCTCTCAGCTGGCAAAGGTCACAGGGCGGGAAGTCTCATCACCACGGTAATTCTTTATAATATTTGTATGAAGACCTGTCACTCCAAGATGGCCGCAAGTGAACAGCTGATTAGTCTTCAGTTGCGTTGATACAAACAGCAGATTTATCATCAAAACTTACTTTTTTCTCATCTTTATCTTCACAAATATCACGATGCAGTTGCAGTTTTTGAAGGAATAATGCAAATCTCTTGAATATACTTTTCCATGTTCCAGTGGAATATGATTTTGATTGTATTCTCCCATTCTGCTTGTTGGGAACCATGGCAACATGCTAAACAACCATATAATATGTAGTGGCAACCTTCAACTTAAAAATAGATGTTTTTTTTTAAAAAATCCTGTACGGGAGACTCCCTAGATTTTAGAGACTCTAGGGGTCTATGACACTTGTAGTGCCACAGAGGTGTTTACGAGCTTGGTTGTCGCTACAATTTACAAAGCACCGATACTCAAGCAAAACCCAGTTGCTGTAAGGCTGGGTGGACCTTTAGTGACTGGTATTTGGTAAAGGTTTTATGAATTTTTCAACCCAGCGAAGAGCTTGTCTTGTCTTGTATCCTGCCGCCATTCCTCTAGGGGTGGCCAGTACCTCCACATAAGTGCCTCCACTTGACTCTGTCCCTGCATACTTCTTTCATCTCATCTAATTTCATCACTCTTTTCATGCATGCTCTTCTCTTGTTTCCACTCTGTAAATTCCATTCATTCGCAATCTCACTTATCTGATCAATCCATTCTTTTCTAGGTCTTCCCCTTCCACGCTTACCTATTACATTCCCTTTATACACTCCTTTTGTCAGTCGGTCTTCATTCATCCTTTCAATATGTCCAAACCATCGCATCACACTTCTTTGAACTTTCACTTTCACGCTTTCTTTTACTCCGCATTCATTCAGAACCCATTCGAAGAGCAAATTTGAAAATATAAATGATAAAGTTTTTGTGCTCCGCCAGGATTCGAACCCACAACCTTCCATTTACCAGTCAAAAGTGCCACTGGACTACGAACCGGTCATTTGCAACAAATGAAACAATGAGCTCGGCACAAATTTGAATTTAGAACTTTTTCTCAGCGGGCAAATGTCTCTCTTGTACGGAACATGCTCCTTAGCAACCAATGTTTGTTAGTCTTTTCCCTAGCAACCCGGCCTTGTGATGGACTCTGCGAGCTTCTATCTCATCCCACTGCGTTATTTTCAATGGCTTCAAAATCTGACATAACTCTTAAGAGATATTTTGAAATGTTGTAGGTCCATTTTAGGATAAAAATTGAAAACATACCAGAAATCAATAAATAAAACCTACCTTTCTGGATACATAATAATGAAAAAGTCAGTTCAAAAACGCATACACTATTTCATAGATTCATTTTTTATTCAATCTTAAATAAAGTATTTTGTTTAACATAATAATATTTTGTTTTACATCTGTATGGCTGATAAATTCAATAATATTCAATATTTGTAAGGGTTTGGTGGTTTACACAGTGAAAGTCCATTGTATATTAATTAAATAAACAAAGTTTTAATTCACTTTTATAATTTTTTATTTTTGTCTAGCACTTTCGCCTATAAGGCATCTTCAGGACAGAAATAAAAAATTATAAAAGTGAATTAAAACTTTGTTTATTTAATTAATATCAATAATATTCATTTTTCATCAGTACCAACACATTAAAACTTACTTTCAAGCAAATGCACGGATATTTCATAATACCAGCTCCACTCTATTAATAAATGTTGGTGTTATGTCAGAGTGGACAAAGTGGTTGTAATTTGACTAAAATATATTAGAAATAAAAGAACGCCGGTTTAGATCCTGTCAAACGCTCTTGACGATAGCTTTGACTCTGAGTTGTAATAGGATAATTATTGATTAAAATTTAATAATAAAACATATAATTGCTGAGAATATTATCCCCCATTACAAATTAATTTTAAAACCAATGTTAGAATTCAAAAGCAGGATAAATCTATGGGCAAAAGGAACAATGGAGAGTTAAAAAAAAAACAATTTTAAGTTATGTATTCAGACTGATTCTTTAGATATATATCTGGTAAGGAAAAATGAATTGAGTCAAAAAATAAAATAAAATTTGGATACACTTTGAAAAACGACAAAGGACATGTTTAATTATCTAAAATATTTGGCAAATTCTTCAATTTTGTTTTGGCTCTCCTCACTTACATTTTTTGACTCATACCGTTGTTTCTTTTCCACACAGAAATACGGTCAATTGCAGACGGCTCTAGCCACAAATTCACATAATGACTTGATGATTTCTTTATAGCGCCGTTTCGTGATGTAGTCACTCCAAGGGCGCTTATCATAGATAGACTTGCAGTGTACATGAAATAATCTGCTGCTTCCCAATATAATCAATGAATATTATCAACTTTATACATCGCAACACCAACACTCGTAGAATGTGTAAGTATATCCGGTTTGTGTGCGCCTACACAACCTCAAACTTGTCGGGGATGAAGGTCTTCTCTATGGAGAACTTGACGGCCTCCGCGTTGGCCCCCGACTCAGTCAGGGACATGACAGAGTCGACCACGATGTTGGAGTAGGGAGTCTCGGAGGTGAAGGACACCTGGAGGGGGAAGAAGTCGTTGGGGACAGACGATGGCGCTCTGGAAACAAACAACCCATGTTACATTTATGATTATCTAATCTAATCTAAGTTGCAAAGATATGTTACATTGGAGATTCACATTACATGCATTCCCACAACCAGACACGTACAAGTTTGCGCTTGCACACGCCTCATGTGACCTACAACATAAAAACCAAATCTCAAATGGACATACACCCTGCAACTATTACCGTCCTTCCCTGAAACAGGGGTGACATTGGCAAAGTGAACCATTTTTACAGCATGGGTGGTCAGCCGCATACCAACTTATAAGTCAAGGAACATACACAACCAGAAAGGCAAAGTACAGAAGTAAATAAGAAGTAAAAGGGTAGACAAATACAGAAGTAAATTTTTTACAAGAATTTCAGAAGTGATATTATTTGAGAACAAAAGTTATGCAGTACTCACGAGAACTCCAGGGATCCAGTCTTGAGGGAGGCGTCCACGATGGGCACGTTCCACTGCAGCAGGCTCTTGCCCTTCTGCAGCACATAGTCCCCGTCACACTCCTCCACCACCGGCACGCAGCCCAAGCTGCAACAATAGCACATCTATATCATCCTGGGGCTGGAGGACACATCCCTGCCTTCCTGCCTCCTGCTCCATGCTGGTAATGTAGTACTTACGGCAGTGGTATCTGTATGCAGAGATCCTGCAGCACGAGGTTCTTGTGCTCCAGCTCATAGTCTATGTTGACATCACTGCCTCCTGCTCCATTGTCTGATGTCCAGCAACTCACTGCAATAAAACATTTTACACTTTTAAATTCATCACAAGGATAAACATAAGAAAATGAAAAATGTCATTGTCCTGAAGATGCCTTATAGACGAAAGTACTAGACAACAATAAAATTTTAAAAAGTGAATTAAAACTGTGTTAATTTATTTAATATTTAATATAAACATAAGAATTTTGAAATAGAGATTCCACAGTACTTTTCCATAGCATTTTGTCACTGATACACTGCTCATTGCCCATATAATTTGGAGGATTTCTACCTCCACTTGATCACCCCCACGTCTGTATAATAAGCAGCAGACAAGCATGCAGAGAGATGTAATGTGTGGCATGTTACCGCTGAGTGGGATGGCCTTGTCGTCGTTGGTCTGGTACCTCCACTTGAGCACCCCCACGTCTGTGTGCAGCGGGAAGGGCTTGGAGGGATTCTTCAGCCCCACGTAGCCCGAGCTGCGGAACAGCTCCTTGTCCACATTAGGGTGGGTCTGAAATCAACACACACATTCAATTAAGCTACACAAAGGCATGTCCATCGAAAATGAAGACAGCACACTGAAACGACGCCAGCTGTTGGTACCGAGGGTTCAAGTCACCGAAATTTTGAAGCAGTTACACGATGGAACATCCGATGGACACTTGGGGGTCAAGAAAACACTTGAAATACTGAGGGACCGATTCTACTGGGTGAACTGCCAAGAAGACGTGAAGGATTGGTGCAGAAAATGTGTGACATGCGCTACAGCCAATGGACCACCAAGGAAAAAGAGAGGGCTCCCATGCGCCAATATAATGTGGGAAGTCCTTTTGAAAGGATCGCCATGGACATTGCTGGACCCTTCCCAACCACTGAGGACGGGAACAAGTACATTTTGGTGGCCATGGATTATTGCAGTAAATGAGTAGAAGCCTATGCGATACCGAATCAAGAAGCTGTAACAGTCGACGACCATACCATGTTGAAAGCACCAGTTCTCGTCCGATCACCGAAGTTAAGCAACATTGGGCGCGGATAGTACTTGGATGGATGACCGCCTGGAAACACCGCGTGTCGTTGGCATTTCTTGGACCGGTCCATAGTCCAGTGGCAACAATTCAGAATCGTAAATGGAAAGTTGTGGATTTGAAGCACAAGAAATATACCATTTATAGAAATATGCTCTTTGCTGGGTTGAATAATTCATAAAAAACCTTTACCAAAGACCGGTCACTAAAAAGGTCCATCCAGCCTTACAGCAACTGGGTCTTGCTTGAGTATTGGCGCTTTGTAGCGACGACCAAGCTCATAAACACCTCTGTCATACTTCAACAAGTGTCATAGACCCATTGAGTAATTACATAGGGGAGCGGAAACTAACATACTGAATTGATACACACTTGCTACCACTTTAGTTTCTTTCCTGTCAAACGTTGCAGTGGTTTAGGCGGCAACAATTACAAAAATTACGCACAATCACCACAATAGTTATAATGAGATCTAATCTAATCTAATCTAATCTAAGTTGCAAGGATATGTTACATTGAAGATTCACATTACATGCATTCTCACAACCAGACACGTACAAGTTCGCGCTTGCACATGCCTCATGTGAACCTACAACATAAAAATCAAATCTCAAATGGACATACACCCTGCAACTCTTGCCGTCCTTCCCTGAGACAGGGGTGACATTGGCAAAGTGAACCATTTTTACAGCATGGGTGGTCAGCCGCATACCAACCTATAAGTCAAGGAACACACACACACGACAAATTACATTTTATACATCATTAAATAATAATATTCAAATACAAAATATCCATTTACAAACAAAAACAAATGTGATAAAATTAAAATATGAATATACACCTTGAAAATATGAAATACTGACACCAATTTTAGAAATCACAATATTTATAACGCGTGTTATCTGTCAACTTTTGCTATTTCCGGTCTAGTCGGCAGCCATTGGTACCAACATTCAAGATTTTTTTTGTCATTCTGCCAAGTTTTTTGTACACATGGAAATGCAACTGTGAAGTTCTTCCTTCTCTTTCTTACTAATGACCATTTTCGTAAGCAAGTTGAAACAGGTATATGATGTCTATTTTTGTTAAAATAATCTCTAGTCCACAGATGTTATTAGTCAATGCATAGACCCCTAGAGTCTCTGAAATGTAAGGAGTCTCCCGCACAGGATTTCTTAACAGATGAGATGTGGTTTACCTGCAGCTGTATGCCTCTGTCATCGTTCTCTATGTGTATCTTTATCCTGCCGTACTGCTCGTCTGAGATGCGCAGCGTCAATAGACCTGGACAACACACAAATAGTGTCAACTCAAGCACGCAACAAATGTGTGCATCAGTGGCGAAGCGTGCCATACAAGCCGGTTTCCATCGGTTTCCCGTTTAAAATGAGGAAGAAATGATAATAAAGTAGACTGCATGGTTTCAATGGGGAAAAAATACGTATTGTTTTTTTGGTTATAAATGTATTTTTTTACTTTGTGCCTATATTTTTTAACTACTTTGTTACATCATTTTAAAAGGGAAGCCGATGGGAACCGGCTTGTATGGCACCCTTCGCCACTGGTATTCATTCATTCATTTATCCATTTTCATGTGATTTAAATTCCATTCATTAAAATACACAATAAATGAATCCAGCTTACCTGTGAGCTCAAAGTTTTGTATCCCCCCGTCCCTGCCAATACGAAGAGACAGTTTGTCCTCCAACTTCAAGTGCACACTGAAAATAATGATAAAATAGTAACAATTGCTTAAAGGGACACACACACTTGAATAGCAGCAAAACTATTTATATTTGCAATTGATTGTTTGATGGTAACAATCAGAAAATTACAATTTTTGCTACAAAAATACTTGAAATTTTACTAAAATCATAACAATGTAAAGCCACTTCTTTTTGTTTTGTCGAGCTACCAACTTTCTATTTGAATTTGGAACAAAATGAACTCGGTACTTGAAATGCGGTCGGAACATTTTCTCGGCGAGCTTCAGTCTTATATGAGACTGTTGTCCTTAACAGCCAATAGCAATATATTTGTATGTCTTTCCCCTAGCAACTTGGCCGGGGAACGACACAATAATGTCTATGCCAGGGGTCGGTAACCTGCGGCTCGCGAGCCACATTCATCTTTTTGGATGTGAAGCTGCGGCTCTTAACCCTTTTAGTGCCACGGAGCGCCATCGCGCTGCTATTGTTAGATCCAAAAAATGCCAGCGTCGCGACAGCGCATTCATATTTTTATTCATTATATTGCATTCTAACTATCTTCGATCGCATATTTTTTACATAAACATCATGATTATAATTTTTTTAATATTTCTAATTTTGATTTTTTTGAAGTGCACTAGAGAAAAAATGGATAGATGGAAAAAATAAAGCTGAACACATACTTCATTGAAACCGACTTTTGGCTTGGAAAAATTGCCAGGACAAAATTTACGAGGATGTGTGGTATGCCGCAGTAAGGACAGAAGTGCAGTGAAAAGATCAAACTTGATTTGCTCCATGTGTAAAAAATGACTGCATGGTGTTTGTGTAGGAAAACACGTTTGTAAATCAATTTTCTTCATTCTTCATATACTTTCTCTAATTTTCTTGTCATTCAATGTGTAGTATTCAATTTCTGTGTTTTTATTATCATAGTAGTTTTATATTGTAGGTCCACATGCGGCATGTGTTAGCGCGAAATTATACATATCTGCTTGTGGGAATGCATTTAGTATAAATCTTAAATGATATATATCTTTGCAGCTTAGATTAGATTAGATTAGATTAGTATAAAATCTTCTGAAGAGAACTTTGAAAAAATTATGAATATTGGAGAATTGTAACGGAAATGGTGAATATTTCTCTTGTTCATATAAATCTTATATATAAAAAAGGAAGGGGTATTTGCGTCTGTTTTTTTCGAATTTGCAAAAATGTTTTTCTAAAAAGTGTTCCTCTTGATAAACTGAACTAACGCTAGATTCCAGAATTTTTGGTGTTTGTTTGTTTGTTTGTTTGTTTGTTTGTGTGTTTGTATATTTGTACCATTATAGGCGCCCAGACCGTTCGCAGCACGATGCCGAAATTTTGCATGCCCCCATAAAGTGTCAGTGGCTAAACAACTGTCAGGGTCCGAATGACGTCACGTGCATATTTCGCATACCTGCGATACAGACTGAAAATTGAAATCTTGCCGCTGGCGGCCATTTTAAATTTACAGGCTTGATATTCGAAACAGTCATGCTTCTCAGTAATTTTAACAACTTTTAGAAGAAACTTTTTCGCAAAAAGTAAATTCTTCAAACAAAATTTGTAAATACCTACATAGAAAAGAATAAAAAACAATAACTTTCAGGTGGCACAACGGGCGCATGCATTAAGTTGGAACATTGAAATTAAGCATGCCACCTAAACATAAACAGGACTTACATATTTTCAAAAAAAAACAATACATGAAGGATTAAGAGTAGCTGCCATACGTTTTTTTTGGTTTCTCCAATATTAAACATTCTCCTGGCGTTCATTTTACAAGTTTGAAGGTTTTTTCTCAATGATCAATTTGGTTTTGTTTATGTCAACATTTTTTGAAAGAAAACTTTTTTCAATGACAAATTTTTTCCAACAAAATTTTGAAAAACCTGATTTTTACAAAAAAGTCAAATTTATAAGTAAAAAAATCAACTGTTTTGATGCTACACAAACAATTATAATTTAACGAAATGTAATGATATGTAATAGGACAATCCCGCCAAGTGTATATTTTGCATACCCGCTATACCAACTAAAAAAATACATTGCTCTGCAGGCGGCCATTTTTAATGTCTAGACCTCATACTCGAATTTAAAATGCATTTAAGTAAACCCCATAAATGTTGTAAGAAACTTTTTTTCTACGGCCAATTTCTTTGAACAAATATTTAAAAAGTAAAATTTCATACAAAGTGTCTTATATATAAAAATAAAAAAAAGTTAAAAAGTTTCTTTTTTTTTAATTTTCAAAAGTCATTTTTTCTTAGAGTTCTGTCGAAGGGTCGAACGTTTTCCCATACTTAGATTTTTTGTAGATTGTGAGTTTAGGCATTTTAAGGTATCTTCAGGAACCAATATCGTGAAAAGTATAACAAGCAGTTATAAGATGGCAAAAGGTAATTCAGAGCAGCACGAGCAGTCTGAAGACATTTCATGCCAATTGTAGCAGCTTGAACAATGTAAAAACAAAAGCACCGTTACCAACAAAACAATGCCGTATGGCAAACGCAGTCATGTTTCATGCCACTATAAGACAATTGCAAGCAACACAGGTACGCTTAAGATACTATTACCAGCAAAACGAAAAAGAGCAGAAAAGACAAGTTATACACTTAAATGATAATGAACGGGTCGAGCATCATTATAAACCATCACCAGAAAAATAAAGAGCAGAAATAAAAAGTAGGATAAAGACTTCAGCACCTGCACAACAATAGGAAGTAGCACGATCAGGCCTGGGATTCTACCATAAAATTGTCCACTTTTTGTTGTTGTTGTTGGTCAGTTCTCATGGATCTTTTAAAAATCAGAGCAGGGGTAAAGTGTGCTGGCGAAGCCGGACTTCAAACTAAAATGCCGTTATCGTGCGCAGCACGAGTAGGCAGGTTATTTAACTTAAATTCGTCTTTCGTGGATTAAAGATATTCGGAACATGAAAAGAATTCAATTACCTTTTCATCACAAAATTTATTAAATTATATCTAAAAGCATTCAATGAAATAAAGAACATATGGGTAAAAAAATATAAAGAAGCCAGACTAAAAACTGCCCGTAGGGCCTAGCAGCCAACCGTGCGAGAGCGCGGTTTGGTCTGCTAGTTATCAATAAAAAGGCACTTTTTTACTGGCATTATTCGCATATATTGGTAAAATATGTATGGCACTAAAAGGGTTAAGTACCTAAGTTCCATACGCAAATATTATTTATTTAAAAAAACTTTTAAATCGTTCTAAATCGATTAACGAGGATGAGCACCGATTCTATCTTTCAGTCACTTGTACATTCACCCCCCCGCCCCCCGCCGCCGGCGCTAATTGGCAAGAAAACATTTGTGCACAAATACAAACTTTGAAATTTTGTAAATTTTATTGTAATTTTTGGCTCTTCCAACTCAAAAGGTTGCCGATCCCCAGTCTATGCCAATTCAGATGTGGACATCATTAGATTTTTTTTACTTAAAGTAAGTTTCCTTAAACAAACCTTCACTTTTCAACTGGCCCACAAAGAGGTGGTAACCTAACCTAACCTATAAGTTGTGTGTTGTACTTACTCCATAGCGTTGGCAGGCTTGCTGGGCTTGGCCTGCAGCTGCCCCGCCTCCCCCTTGGCCCCTGAGGTAGCGCCCGGGGCCCCCGCAGACGCCTGCGTCACCACCACACCCTCGCTCTTCAGCTGGTCCACAAAAGAGTCCACGTCGCGGGACTTGGAGCCCAGCTTCATGGCATTGCGGGATTTTCTGTAAAGCAAATACAACAGTATGATTTTAATTAACTTTTTAATATTTTTTTTTTGTATATAATATACAAAAGAAAATATACAGTAGGTATATTGTTTTGACTCTGGAGGAAATGAAAGAAGTATGTAAGTACAGAAAGAAATGGCGGTTGATCTGTAATGTTGACTGCTAGGGTTTATTAAATTGGAATTTGTTTTCTGTTTTAGTTTTGATGTCCATACGTGTTGTTATTTATTGATTTAAAAAATGTAATTTGCCGTGTATGTTCCTTGACTTATAGATTGGTATGCGGCTGATCACCCATGCTATAAAAATGGTTCACTTTGCCAATGTCACCCCTGCTTCAGGGAAGGACGGCAAGAGTTGCAGGGTGTATGTCCATTTGAGATTTGATTTTTATGTTGTAAGTTCACATGCGGCATGTGCAAGCGCGAACTTGTACGTGTCGGCTTGTTTTTTTTTTTTCACAACTAAGCTACCCATATAGTGTCACTTCTTGCCTGCGTTATCCCCGAAGGGGTCGCATGTGACGATTCGGGACCTATTTATTTTTACGGGTAAGGGAGCCAACCACTTTCAGTTGAAGTGGGAGAATGCATATAATGTGAATCTCCAATGTAACATATCTTTGCAACTAAGATCTGATTAGATATTAGTATGAAGAAGAAGGCTGCAGGAGACATGAGGAGTTGGAAGTGCAGGTTTTGGGCGGGTAAGACATGATTAGGTTTTTAACACCATTGGTGAGAGGAACAAGGAATTGAAGATAGTGACTCACTGTTCCCTGGTGGCCTGGGGAGCTGAGAAAGAGCTGCTGGTGCGGACCTCTATGGAGGCCGTGGGAGTGTCCATGAAGCTGGCGGAGTTGCTGCTCGCGCTGCTGCCTGGAACATGACAAGTGAATATCAGCAACCTCAGGCACAATAAAGTCAAACACGCAGCCTGACAACACAGGCTGCAGCCACCGAGACCTTTAAATTTGTACATCAAAACATAATATCAATCATGCTGTTTTAATTAACCCAACACTTTTGAAATTGAGTGCGTTTGTACCCTCTCTTTTCCTTTGTTGACGATTTTCATTTCATGAAAAGTTTTGGCCTTCAGTCCTTTGCGGCTCCCAACTAGTACAAGAAAGATAAAGTGGCCGGCAAGATCATAAGGTTGACAAGCCTGTATTACATAAATAAAGCACATTTAACACGTTGATCGCTGTGTCAGCCACCGGTGGCCGACACCGAGGTATTCCAATTGGGCCGTATCGGCCACCGGTGGCTGACACGGCATACCCAGCTTCAGAGAGTCATTTTGTCCGTCGGCCACGCGCTCTGTATTAAACTTGGCCAGCATGGCCCTTTTCTATCTTACTACGATATGGCCTTGGGATATATTCATGGTTCTAAAAGACATACTCATGAATGTGATATTTAAGTTAGAAGAAAACACATGCATGATATTTATATTTTCTTGGCCTTCTCCAGTCTCTCCTTCTGCAGCTCTCTGGCCTTCTCTCTCATCTTGTATAATCATGTTATAGAATGTGATAGTTACCCATGCTGGACATGTGGCCAGAGCCCACCTTCTTGGCCTTCTCCAGTCTCTCCTTCTGCAGCTCTCTGGCCTTCTCTCTCATCTTGTATAATCATGTTATAGAATGTGATAGTTACCCATGCTGGACATGTGGCCAGAGCCCACCTTCTTGGCCTTCTCCAGTCTCTCCTTCTGCAGCTCTCTGGCCTTCTCTCTCATCTTGTATAATCATGTTATAGAATGTGATAGTTACCCATGCTGGACATGTGGCCAGAGCCCACCTTCTTGGCCTTCTCCAGTCTCTCCTTCTGCAGCTCTTTGGCCTTCTCCCTCATCTTGTTCTTGGCCTCGCGCTCTTGCGTCTAAAGATACAAATCAACAATATCATAATTGATTGGCAGTTAAATTAAGACCGAGTTTTGTAACCAATATTAATTTATTAAATACAAACCGGGTTATTCACACCACATTTGATCCATAGCAGATCCATGGGCCATTGTGGTTTGCTGTGACTAAATAACACCGAAAGGCCTTCCAGGTTTTAACTCCTCGGGTGCCGGAATGCGGATCTGCGCTCATAGTACTTATTGTGATTTTTTTCATTTTCATTTAGTTTTTACACAGCAATAAGTTAAAAAATTGTATGAAATACAGCTATTGGATAGAACCATCCACCTTTAAATTCGAAGCATTAATTTTCCTCTGTAAATATTTAAAATAAAATATTTAAGTTGACCTTGAAAACAGACTCTCGAAAAAAACGAAATACACAGTTTGTTTGTGTACAATACAAAGGGTTACTGGCCTATATCATTTGTGCTGTATTTGGGCTATGGGCCCATGCATACTAATGAGGTATATCTATTTTTAGAATCTCAATCTTTTTTCCATAATCTATATTATGATGCAGTGTAATAAATATGTAACAAGTCCCTTCACTGGCTGAAGATGCCGGAGAGAGTCCGATACAAGATTGCTGGTTTTCAAGGCCCTGCATGGAACCGCACCGCAATATTTGAGGGACCTCATAGCTCCAGCGACTGTCAACCATAGGACGGCAACACTGCGGTCAGCTGCGTCGCGCAGCAGTCGTCTGGAGTGTCAAGATCTAGGAATCAAGACTGTGTTTGGAGAATGAGCCTTCAAGGTGGCTGCTCCAGCTGCATGGAACATCCTTCCAGATAACCTGCGTGAGATGGATCTGGAAGCTGGGTTTAGAAGGGGATTAAAGACCCACCTCTTCGCACTCTCTTTCGAACAAGCGCCTTTGGAATGAAAAGGCGCTATATAAATTTAGAATTGTATTGTAAAAGATATTTTTTTGGTAGGCACTGCAAAAACTTTATTTCACTGTCTTTTGAGATAAAAAAAAGCACAGGAGATGCAATCTGGCGTAATATCCTCCAGAAGCAAGATGTGCATATGTTACCTGTCTCACAGCCTGGTAGACCTTCTCCTCGTGTGAGTCCATCTCCACAAACGTTCTTATCTACAACAATAAAAACAAGTAGGAAGTACAACCACATGGAGTATCTATAACATAAAATTTTGTATCTTCACGCTACTTGAGAATTTCTTTATATTGCACAAAGAATTTCATGGACCGGTCCGTAGTCCAGTGGCAACACTTCGGACTCGTAAATGGAAGGTTGTGGATTCGGATCCCGGCGGAGCACAAAAATATACCATTTATATTTGGAATGCGCTCTTCGCTGAGTTGAAAAATTCATAAACCTTTACCAAAGACCGGTCACTGAAAGGTCCACCCAACCTTACAACAACTGGGTCTTGCTTGAGAATTGGCGCTTTCTACAGCGACGACCAAGCTCGCAGAGGGCTCTTGAGGTGTGATACACACAAAAACAGCGCTCACCAAATAAATCATCCTAATATTATTATTATTATTATTAAATGTAAATAAAACAACTATCGATCATTCTGTTAATCAATAACATCCATATTATCAACTACACTGCATAAATTATATTTGTTAGGGTTTGGTGGTTCACACAGTGAAAATCCATTGTATTTATTAAAAAAATATACACAGATTTAGTTCACGCTTAAAATTTTATTTGTTGCAGGGCTAGGGGTTTTCTATTTTTTTTTTAATTCTAAATTAGAATTTTGTATTTGTTTTTAATGTTTTTACACATCATTATTTGTTTATTTAAAAAATGTAATTTTTTGTGTATGTTCCTTGATTTATAGGTAGGTATTCGGCTGACCACTCATGCTGTAGGAAAAGGTTCACTTTGCCAATGTCACCCCTGTTTCACGGAAGGATGGCAAGAGTTGCAGGGTGTATGTTCTTTTGAGATTTGGGTTTTTATATTGTAAGTCCACAGGCGGCATGTTTAAGTGCAAACTTACACGTGTCTGTTTGTGAAAATGCACGTAATGTGAACCCCAACGTTTTTTTTTTTTTAAGAAAACCTGTGCGGGAGACTCCCTAGATTCTAAAGACTCTAGGGGTCTATGACACTTGTTGTAGTGCCGCAGAAGTGTACGAGCTTGGTCGTCGCTACAAAGCGCCAATACTCAAGCAAGACCCAGTTGCTGTAAGGCTGGATGGACCTTTGGTGACCGGTCATTGGTAAAGGTGTATGAATTTTTCAACCCAGCGAAGAGCACATTCGAAATATAAATGGTATATTTTTGTGCTCCGCCGGGATCCGAATCCACAACCTTCCATTTACGAGTCCAAAGTGTTGCCACTACGGACTACAGACCGGTCCAAGATGCCAACGACACGCGGTGTACCTGAGCGGTTACCCATCCAAGCACTGACCACGCCCAATGTTGCTTAACTTCGGTGATCTATGGGAACCGGTGCTTTCAACATGGCTAACGTCGTTGACATATCTTTTCAACTTAGATTATAGATTATTATTATAGTTTACCTGTCCCAGGCTGACGCTCTCCCTGTAGCCCAGAGCTACGATCTCATCAAAGGCAAACAGCAGGTTGAACGCCTGGTCCAGGACCTCAGCTTCACTCAGGGTAGTGCAGTACTCCGAGATCTGGAAACATCACAATATTACTATCATTTCAGTTCACTAACAAATCTTATTGGATATTTGCTTTCTGGACTTGCTTTCAACCCATCCAAATCCAAATATTGTATGCCTCTAGGCGGTCTCCTTCTATAATAATAATCTATAATCTAAGTTGCAAGGATATATTCATTTAAAGCTCTCAGATGTATGCCCACAAACCAACAAGTGTAGTTCGCGCTTACAAATGCTGAATGTGTACTTACAAATAAAATCCACACCTCAAATGAACATAAGCCCCACAACTTTTGCCGACCTTCCCTGAAACAGGGGTGACATTGGCAAAGTGAACCATTTTTTACAGTATGGGTGGTCAGCCTCATACCAACCTATAAGTCAAGGAATATGAATAATAAATTACATTTAAATATAAAAAAGAACAAAACCTTACAAAGAAATCTATACAAAAAAAGTCAAAAATTTCCTATGCAAAAAATGTAGCAAATGAATACACGCAAAAAAAAAAAAACGCAACTAAGCTACACATATAGTGTAACTTCTTGCCGCGTAATCCCCGAAGGGGTCGCATGTGGCGAGTTGAACCTATTTATTTTTACAGGTAAGGGGGCCGGCCTTACGCCAACCACTTCAGTTGAAGTGGGAATTTCCCAGCTCCCGAGGGGGCTGGTACTCATTTCTTGTAAAGGCTGAGTAAACCTCGCCGGTATTTATATTATGGGGTTTGAAATACACACCGAAATTGGAAATCATTTCTGACACCCTCCTCGGTGGGATTCGAACCCTAGCTCACGGGGTAGAATGCAAGCACTCTACCAACTGACCTATCGACCGGACACCAACATTAGAAATCAACATTGCAGATTAGCCGCCACTTCTTCCTGTCCTTGCATACTTCTTTCATTTCATCCAGAGTCATAACCTTTTTCATACAAGTCCTCCTTTTATTATGACTCTGGATATCCCATTCATTCGCTATTTCAGAGATTTGATCCTTCCATACTTTTCTCGGTCTTCCTCTACCACGACATCCATCTATTCTAACAACATATACTTTCTTCGTCAATCTTTCATCACTCATTCTCTCCAAATGCCCGAATCATCTTAACATACTTCTTTTAATCTTCACTTTCACACTTTCCCTTACACCACATTCTTCTCTTACAAAATCATTCCTCACCCTGTCACTTCGTTTTTTCCCAATCATACTTCTTAGATAGTCCATTTCTACTGTATGGACTTTACTAATTTCCCTTTCACTCACCGTCCAGGCTTCACTTCCATACATCAAGGTTGGCACTAGTATACCACCGTGCACCGCCAATCTAACATTTTTTGAGAGATTTTGGTTCCTGGCGATGCAAGCGGTCGCACCCAGTACACACCTGCCTTTCATTATTCTTCTTTCAAATTCACCGGCCATTCTTCCATCTTTTTCAAACATACTTCCCAGGTATACAAACTCATTAACGACATCAACATTCATTCCATTAATTTTAAATTCATAATTCATACTTTCATCATCTCTTTCAAAAATCAAAACTTTCGTCTTTCTTGCATTCAACTTCAAATTATTACCTTTCAAAGCTTCGTTCAATCTAGAGAGCATCATTTGCAATTCCACTGCTGAATCAGATACAAGGACTGCATCATCCGCATACAGTAGAACGCTTACTTTGCTCTCTCCTATCATTAATCCACAATCATCAAGTCTAGCATCTCGAACACACTTGTCCATGACTATGTTAAATAGCCATGGGCTCATCACACATCCTTGCCTTACACCCTTAAAAACTTCAAACCATTCACTATACTCACCATCAATACGAATGCAGGCCATACTATTCTCATAGTTCGCATGCACCGCATTGAGTAGAGCTCCATTCTCATTATTTTTTTTAATAAAATAGATTTGTGAATAGGAATTCAATTCACCAACCTACTCTGCCTGGCCAGATACAGGTATTAATATCATTAATTAATAATTCATTATTGTTTATTTTAATGAATTATTCATTTTTAATTACCCAATTACATCTGTTGAACCAGGGTCAAATTTATGGTCAAATGACCCAGGTGGGGATCGAACCCCGCGTCTAGCGTTCTAGCGTGTTTAAACGTTGAAAGAGACCAATTTTCCTGTGCTTTGCACCTTGCAAAGGGTTTTCGCAGGATTTTTTTCTTTCCCACAAAATCGTTGTGTTGCCAAAGCGATACATTTTTCGCACAATTTCTACCAAAAGTAAGAAAATTCGCGATATTTGCGTAAAACCTGAAATTTCGCGTTATTCGCGTAAAAACATAAAAATTATTAATATTATTTTCATAGGCGGTCTCCTTAATAATAATAATAATGCTCACTAAATAAATAGTTAAAAAAAAAAAAAAAATGCAACTAAGCTACACATATAGTGTAACTTCTTGCCTGCGTTATCCCCGAAGGGGCCCCATGCGGCGATTCGGGACCTATTTATTTTTACGGGTAAGGGGGCCAGCCTCATCCCAACCACTTGCAGTTGAAGTGGGGGTTTCCCAGCTCCCGAGGGGGCTGGTTTTCATTTCTTGTGAAGGCTGAGTAAGCCTTGAGATTGAATCCTTGCTCTCGGCATGGAATGCAAGTATTCTACCAATCGAGCTATGGACCTTTTTCATTCTATAATCTATAATCTAAGCTGCAAAGATATGTTAACATTTAAGGCTCATATTAAATGCATGCCCACAGACAGGCACATGTAGGTTCGCGCCTACACATTCTACATGTGAGCATACAAATAAACAAAACCTCACATGAACATAAACCTTGCAACTCCTGCCGCCGTTCCCTGAACCAGGGTAGCATTGGCAAAAGTGAAGCGATTTTTACAGCACGGGTGGTCAGCCTCATACCAACCTATTAGTCAAGGATCTATCCCTATTCTAATCTATCATTCATTCCCGTAAATTCAATTGATGGCTCAATTGACAAAACTTTTGTATTCTGAAATATTCAAATAAATATGTGGAGTTTTTTGCACAGGTGTGTCCTTGAGAAAAATATTTTTTCAGGAAGCCTGTGCCGGACACTCCCTAGATTCAAGGGACTCTAGTGGTCTATGACACTTGTTGTAGTGCCGCAGATGTGTTGGTGATGTGGCAATTGATGATAGCTGCGCAGTGCTGTGGTGTGTGTTGCGTTGCTTTGTTTTGAGACACAGAGGAAATGGCGATTGATGTTGGATTTGAATAGGGCAAGGTTAAATTGGGGTGAAAACACAGATACCGGTATCTCATTCCATAAGCGGACAGTTTGACAAAGGAATGAAAGATATCCTCACCACCCTGCTAAAGAGGCGCAGAGTCTCCAGGTCCTCCAGGATGTTGCTGGCCTTGGTGGTGATGAGCAGCATGTACAGCTTGTCCAGCGGCTGGTACACATACCTGACAACAAACATCACATCACTCAATAGCCAATAGGGTGATTGCAGTGGTGGGGAAAGCAGTTCAAAATACCATGGTTGTGTAGAGTCCATTTAAAGGATCACGACCATATATATATACAAGGATAATTTATTTATAAGGTACACATAATAAAAGAGCGCCGTTTTTGTGTGTGTCACACCTCAAGGGCCCTCTCAAATCACGGATAAGATTTTTTGTAAAGATGCGTCTTTAGTGCTTCTTTAAAGACACCAACAGTTTCTGCCTTCCTCACATTAGGTGGTAGTCTGTTCCACTCCATTGGGCCCGCAAACCGGAAAGCACGGTCCCCAAAATTAGTGCGTGTCTGACGTGACGGCTGGACTAAGTCAAACACCCTACACTCCGCAGATCTGAGAGTTTGGCGTCTCAAATCTATCTCAACACATGAGAACATGTCAGACAAGTATGAAGGAGCCATACTATTGACAGCTTTGTAAACCATCAGACAAACACGGTAGACCACCCTCTCCGGAAAACGAAGCCAATGCAGTTTTTTCAACAATGGAGTAATATGATTAAATTTAGACATCCCGAATATGAGTCTTGCTGCAGAGTTCAGCACAGATTGAAGCCGGCTGAACTGTTTTTTCGGCTGACCTATATACAGCGTTGAGCAATAGTCAACCCGAGACATCACAAAAGCGTTAACCAGGGTTTTGACCGCCCCTGATGGTAAACATCTCCTCTATCAACGGTTAAAAGGTTCATAGAGCATAATCGACAAAAACTAATTGTTCAGGAGAGCAGTTTAAAGCTTGACATTGCAGAAAAATGGCATAACTTTTTTATTTGTTTATCATATCGTTACGTACGTGTCAGCTTGTGAGAATGCACATAATGTGAATCCCCAATGTTACATATCTTTGCAACGTACGAGTACATTAGATTAGTTGCATTTTTTTTACTAACCTGACTGATTCAGTTTCCACGAATGTGTGCTGTTTGCCGGAAGTCATCAGCTTGGGGAAAGCGGCGAGCAGGCCTTCTATGCGCACCTTGGTCATCTCCACAAACTGCCGGGAAAACAGGGCTGGAACCATGACAACACTATATCCATCAAATGTCACCAAATAACAGGGAAAACAGGGCTGGAACCATGACAACACTATATCCATCAAATGTCACCAAATAACAGGGAAAACAGGGCTGGAACCATGACAACACTATATCCATCAAATGTCACCAAATAACAGGGAAAACAGGGCTGGAACCATGACAACACTATATCCATCAAATGTCACCAAATAACAGGGAAAACAGGGCTGGAACCATGACAACACTATATCCATCAAATGTCACCAAATAACAGGGAAAACAGGGCTGGAACCATGACAACACTATATCCATCAAATGTCACCAAATAACAGGGAAAACAGGGCTGGAACCATGACAACACTATATCCATCAAATGTCACCAAATAACAGTTAATAAGAATAATAAGAATAATAAGACACATATCATCTAATCATCTAGCAATTTCTTTGTGAAAGAAATTGCTGCAAGCCAATCCCAGGATTGAAACAAGAGAAAAAGAAGAAGACCCATACTGTAAAAAATGGTTCACTTTGCCAATGTCACCCCTGTTTCAGGGAAGGTCGGCAAGAGTTGCAGGGCTTATGTTTATTTGAGATTGGGTTTTTATATTGTAGGTCCACATGCGGCATGTGTGAGCGCGAAATTATGTGTGTCTGCTTGTGGGAATGCATTTAATATGAATCTCAAATGATACATATCTTTGCAACATAGATTTAGATGATGGGCTTCTTCAGCAAACATGATGTTGATGCAACTGTTATCAGTTGGAACGGTTATCTGAAGAAGCCCACCGCAGATATGGGCGAAACATTAGGAAGCTCCAGCTCTGAGAGACCACGGCAACAGACTCCGGAAAGCAACTCTCCAGTGTTAAACCACACCTAAAGAAAGCCTACAACTCTTTTCAACACTGTCTTGCTTTAGAATCATCACTTTCTATAGCAACGACCAAGTTTGTAGAGGGCTTTTGAGCTGTAATTTACACAGAAACAGCGCTCACAAAATAAATCATTTCAATATTTATTCATTCCTTTGAGAGAGAACTTGAATTGAATAATGCTGGAGAGATATTTTCCGGGATCTGTTGTCATGCTCTATGGGAGCTGGAGCTTGCAAAACTCGTATGCAAAGTGGCTTTAATTTCCACATATTAACCCTCAGTGTACACACACTTGCATCACAGTTCTTATCAAGATTCATCATCATACTTCACGCTGAAGAAGCCCATCGTAGAAATGGGCGAAACGTCCGGAAGCTCCAGCTCCCACAGACCACGGCAACAGATCCCGGAAAACATCACTCCAGCATCATCAGCCGGCCGTGTAAGTAAACCTAAAACTCTTATTGAAATAACCGATTTATTATTGTTCTGTAATTACCTGCGCCTGATTTGGTGCAAACTGTAGCAGCAATCAGCACCTGGAATCATAGAAATGCTTCAATAAACGCAACAAAAGGGTTAAACCATGTTTGGAATTGTGAAAGAATTAATGTAGATATTACACAATATACTGGAATAAAAACAGAACGCAGGATGATTTTAAATACTTGATGATGGTATTTACCATTTTGAATGCTTATTTTTCACTGTTATGTAGATTTAAATCTATTATTTAAAACATAAATATTGAGTCTTCACTTTCGGCGAAGCTGACGTGTAAGCAGTGGCAGTTGGTGGCAGTGACAGATGATTCAAAATGGCCGCTCATGTGTTCGTGTTGATTTTTTTTCAAAGAAAAAATAATAAACATTTTATCAATCCGTATTCATATCGCTAATCTGCAGAAGAAAATACTTTATATTATTTATTTATATTTTTGAATTTGAAAATAATTTTGACTTCTCATTTCAAGCTTTATAAATAAATTTAAAATATTTTTCTTACGAAAAACAAATCAAACACATTTCTACCCATTATGGCTATCAAGTGATCCTTTATCTATAGTTAGGTATATAATATATTTATAATATTAATCCAAAATAATAATATAATTAAAAACCTATGGCCAATTTCATCATATTCAATGAATTTATAATGAAAGAAAAACAATTTATTTATTAATTTAAAAAAATATATAAAGAAGGAAAAGAAGATGATGACGTCTAGAAGGAACTGTCAAAATTGTTTGAAAAATACGGAAAAGGGCGTTGTTTTTCCAAATTATAATATTTAATCATGCAACAATATAGTAAATCAATATGACATCTGAATATTTAGACTTTGAAAGTCCCGCGGTGCTAGATTTGAATAAAAACTCATACTTGCAGAGTCAACAAGAATGCTTCAAGTTCAAAAATACACTATTCAATGTTTTTCTAGAAAAGAAGCGGCGCTCGAAGCGGATGAGATGTTTGAAAATGTCAAAGAGGAAAACAAAGCAACTGCTCACTGATCAATTCAAACAAATGAAGTTAACTCAGTGCAGCAATGAAGAAGTGGGGACGCAGCTTGCGACAGAAAACTCAAATAAATGCGTGAATACAGGCAAAGATCCTGAAACGGATGAAAGAGATGGAACAAAGTGAGATATTACACGCACCTGAAGTCTGGACTCTGAATTTGAACGCAACGTAGAACGCGCTGCTTCTAAACTACACATCGCATGCAACTTCTTGTTGTGTTATCCCCGAAGAAGTAGTGTTTGACGATTAGAACCTATTATTTTCATCGAAAAGGAGGTCAGCTTTACGCCAACTAATTACAACTGTGGATTTCCCTGCTCCTGAGGCAGCTGGTTTTTGGTTCCTGTGAAAGCTACACAAAAATTGGAAATCATGTCTGACACCCTCAGCGGGAATCAAACCGCAGTCCTCTCTGGCCCTGAACACAGGACTTCTAGAAATTTATTATATTTGAGTACCATATAGAAGCAAATACGGAAATCTAGGATTCTTTTAAAAATGAGATAATATATTATGAAGATTACAGGGGAAAAACAAGGAATGTCAGTTGAAGAAAATTATGAGTAAATCAAAATTTGAAATTTAAAATCATTGTTATTGTCCGTCACAAAGAACCGGAAATACCGCCATAAACTGTGACAGCGACTGTTGTTGCATTACAAATTTTGCAGAGCTTTAGGTACACACAGATGCCACTAGATTTTACTTTTTTTTTTATGAACTTATTTTCTTATTTTTGCTGACATTCCTTGTTTTTCCCCTGTAGTCTTCATATGGAATCACTGAAAATGACATTGTCTTTATTTCTATATATTTATTTTTCTCATTTAAAAAAATCCAAGTATTGCCGCCTTTGGTTTAATATGGCACATTTGTTATTTAATATTTGATTTGTTAAAATAAGAACTGTGATTTATTCTTAGAAATAAAGTATTTTTAATCGATGTCTGTAGTTTTCTTTTCTTCTGTTGAATGAATCTAAATCCCAATCTAAGCTGCAAAGATATTTATCATTTAAGATTCATATTAAACGCATTCCCACAAGCAGACATGTATAATTTCGCGCTAACACATGCCGCATGTGGACCTACAATATAAAAACCCAATCTCAAATGAACATAAGCCCTGCAACTCTTGCCGACTTTCCCTGAAACAAATGAATGAAGTACAAAATTTATATAGCGCCTTTTATGACAGTGTGCCATTGCAAAGGTGCTTGTCCGTATGATTGGACGAATAGTTTAAGTTGCTTAAAAGAGATGAGCCTCCATGGTTTCCATTTCTCTCACCAACTTAATATTTTTTATAAGTAAATCAATATAAAACACAATAATGCGATCCATGCGTTTTTTTTTAACTTTTACTCAAATAAAATTACATGCTTATAAATTGTTAATGATCGGAACAACCTGGATAAAAACATCAAAAGAAGCTTCCGGGATCTGTTGCCGTGGTAGTAACAGACCACGGCAACAGATCCCGGAAAACAGTAGCCAGCATCATCAGCCAGCTGTGTAAGCCTACAACTCTTATTCAAGCTTATTTGATATTAATTTATGACAAATAATTAATTCTTTCTTACTAGAAAATTTGGTGAAATGTGACACAGCTTTATCGTTGAATATATTTATAGCCCGCACAGCCACCTCCTTGTTAGGATGATGCTTCTCAATGTACCATGAAATAATCTCCCATGCTTTCATTTTGCAATGACGCGGAAGTTCCGGCCCACAAGTGTGTCATACGTTATGTGACTTCTCCTTTCTGCGTCACATGCAAAATGTTGCTCGTTAAGGGAGCAATTTTTTCACATTTGTTTTGCTCGTTATGTGAATTACCCATGAGAGGAGCTCATTTAGAGAGGTTCCACTGTAATTGACTAATACGTTGATATGAGGCTAGCCCACCATACTATAAAACCTTGGTTCACTGTTGGCAATGCCACCTTGTTTTAGGGAAAGGCGGCAGGAGTTGCAATGTGTATGTTTATGTGAGGTTTGAGGTTTATTTTGTATGACACATGCAGCATGTGTAAGCAGGAACTAACATATTATATCTGTTTGTGGGCATGCAAGTGACAAATTATGAATCATACATGTCAATATATCTTTGCAACTTAAATTTTAGATTGAAAAATAAACCCATATTTTTGAGAATATCAGTCGCCAAGAACATTTTGGTCTTAAAAAAAAAAAAAAATGATTGTTAGGGGGCGGGGAACACAGTTTTGAAAGCGTCAAAATTCGAAATCTTATTCACAACACACTTGCTGTGAAAAATTTAATAATTTGATCATCAATTTTTGTATGCTAAATTCACGTTAGGTGGCAGGTAAGCTGTGTGTGAATAACACTGTATAATTATAAATATTTATTGTAATATTTCAAAAATTAAAAAGTGATAAAAAATTCACCTGTAGTTCTTACACCACGAAGGAAAGCTCTGCGTCTTTCATCAAATGTTCTCTTTCTTCTTCAAGGATACTCCAGCCCACATGAAGCCTTGGCCTCCGCTAGTATCCTGCCTCTCTCCCATAGTATTATAGTATATATGTACTTATCTGTGCTCCCTCCTCCCCTCGCCTTCATAATCGAGCAATGGGCAAAACTGTCCGGAAAGAATCTACCAGACCACGGCCACATAGCCCGAAAAAAGTGATTGTTGTGTCAACAAGAACCAGCCGTGAAAACTTCAATGTACAATACCATTGTCACCCAAGATTGGTAGCAATACTATATGAAAAATATCTTCTACCTTTTATCTATCTTCCAAAGATATATTGATATTTATGGCTCATATTAAATGCATGGCCACAAGCAACACAATATGTAAGTTCACGCTTACACATGCTGCATGTGAACATCCAAAATAAATAAAGCCTCACATGAATACAAGCCTTGCAGCTCCTGTCCCCCCTTTCCTGAAACTAGGGTGGCATTGGTAAAAGTTGACCAAGTTTTTATAGTATGTGGGGTCAGCTTCATACCAACCTATCAGTCAAGGAACAAGGCATTCGAAATCAAAAATTCAATTGAAACTTTTTAAAAATCAAATTCAAAATTAAAAAAAAACATTCTTAAAACTATTTCTCCAAATTATTCTTACCCCAAAATCCATAATTTGTACGATAGAAAAAATAAAAGACCAATGTGCTCTGGCGAGTAAGAGCCCGTTCCCACTTGTCGGGTGTCGGATCCGTATATTCATCGGAGGTTCCAGTGGCAGAGCGTTTTGAACAAAATCGGTTTCCGACAAGTGTGAATAGCTCCATACATAATGTTCTGCCACTGGAACCTCCGATTAATATACGGATCCGACACCCGACAAATGGGAACGGGCTCTTAAGCAGGATATCCTGTTTGCCAGTTTTAAAAGAGATGTCTGTCATTTTCTTAGGTGTGTCACTTGATGAAACTTGGTGAAATCTTGAAAAACCGATTCTCTAAATAAACAGGGACAACATAAGCACATAAATTTATGACATTACCTGAGTCTGCCCTGCTGCTGCGATGAAAGGATGAATCTTCTTCTCACTCCTGCGATTTAGTTCTCCTTCGCCAACCATCACACAGAATGTAACAATTGGTGCTTTGTAAGTTGTAACAATTAAGCAATTGGTTGAGGTTAGTATGCAAATCAGTAGAAGACGTTTAATTATTATTGAAAGTAAATATTCTTCAATAAATACTTTCTGCATTTATTACAAAACACAACGGAACACTGTGAATGATTTTACTTGAATGACTTGGAAAAAAAGAATTAAATTTATACCACCTATGATTTCCTTGACTTATAGGTTGGTATGAGGCTGACCACCCATACTGTAAAAAATGGTTCACTTTGCCAATGTCACCCCTGTTTCAGGGAAGGTCGGCAAAAGTTGTGGGGCTTATGTTCATTTGAGGTTTGGATTTTATTTGTAAGTACACATTCAGCATTTGTAAGCGCGAACTACACTTGTTGGTTTGTGGGCATACATCTGAGAGCTTTAAATGAATATATCCTTGCAACTTAGATTATAGATTATAGATGAAACAGTAATAACAATTCTAAATTGGTGGATAAATAATAAAGGATGCGCATTGCCATCTATATTTCAAAACCTAAACAACTAACTCACAAGTTTTTCTACCGACATATAGATGTCATTATACAAAAAACAAAGCTTTGGTTTTTTAATCCAAAATGCCATTATTTATAATATAATTTGTCTACTGGATCACAGATGACAATATACAAATTAAAATTTAAAAGCTTAAGCTATTTGATTATAGATGTCAGTATTAAAAATATTAAATGTGTTTGCTACTTAATCACAGGTGGCAGTAACTTCAAAAGCCTTACTCTTTACTACTCGATCACAGATGTCAATATACAAAATCAAATTTAAAAGCTTTACTGTAACTGTAACTCTGTCGCCATTCCGCTAGGGGTGGCCAGAGCCTCTGCAGAGTTGCCTCCATTTTTTCCTATCCTGACATACCTCTTTCAATTCCTTCATATCCATCACCTTTTTCATGCATTTTCTTCTTTTACGCTCACTTTGTATATCCCATTCTTTCACAATCTCCACAATCTGATCACTCCATACTTTTCTCGGTCGTCCCTTCCCTCTTTTTCCTTTCACACTTTCTTTGTATACATACTTTGTCAGTCTATCATCATTCATCATTCATTCTTTCCACGTGCCCAAACCATCTCATCACATTCTTTTGTACTTTGTAGCTATTCGATTATAGATTAATATTCAGCATTATTAAACGTTTTTGCTACTTGATCATAGGTGGCAGTAACTTAGTAATACTTTTTACTACTCGATAACAGATGACAACATCTTTGAACCAGTATAGTTTTGACTACTGAGCAACAGATGACGGTATATTTAAAAAAATGTATTACTTGTGCTTTTCGATCAGAGATGGCAGTAACCATCATTTTTTACAAGCTTTTACTATTGGCTCTCAGATGGCAGTGCCCATTCATCGCAAATCCAATTGCTCCTTATTTTGTGATAAATTTCAAACTATATTCTTCTCCAAGCTTTATAGAAAGCATTTTGTATAGAAAAATGTTTTATTAATTTCATTACTATTTTTTACAGTGCATCAAAAATTATTGATAATCTATCCAACCATTCCTCACAGGATATTGTCTTTCCAATGAGAGTCAAGGTTGTCATCATTTTAAAATGCTCGTACAATTACAAAATTATGACACATGCCTGCCATTTATATTTAATTTTTACATTTTTAGTCTGATCCAATGTTATTGTCCAGTGACCATCGTGATGTTCTTCTTGATAAATTTCAGAATTTGCTCAACTCAAATGCACTTCTACCTCAATCTTGACTTTCTTCCAAACATTAGACAGTTCAGCTTTTAGGTGAGAAATACAATTTAGCGGGTTGCTTCATGTAGGTGTCTATAATAAATCTATAATCTTAGTTGCAAATATATATTACATTTAAGATTCAAGTTCGCGGTTACACATGACGCATGTGAACCTACAATATAAAACCCCAAATCTCAAATGAAACAGCTGTGTTATGTATCTATACTTTAAACAGTATTTATGTTTTACTTGTACTGTATAAAATCACTTAATGGATGTACTTGTTTTAAATTAGAGCCCAAATTGATGTTTGTTACTATTGTTGATAAGATTGCAAACTAACAGAGTAAATAGAAGAAAGACCTATGTGTTGAGACGATGCAGACGAGGAAGTCTCCATGTCAGCACTCTGCTGTTTGAAGTGGCTAAGTAAATAATAAGTTGTTAATCTTATATATAGACTGGTGCTAATCACTTTTACTTTACTTCATATTTTAACTTCATTGTTAAGTACTTCTCTGTTTTATTTTTGCTCTCTAAATAAAATTCTGTTAATTTTATAACACAGGGGTTATAAATCCACTTCTCATCCAGCTGCCGTGGCGTGCGGACATGTCCAACGCTGCTCCATGTTTTTTATTAATTTAAATTACTTAAAGGCATTACTTTGCGATCGAAGTACCTTAATTTGTTCCGCGTGTTTAGTGTCCGTGTTATAAAACAAGAGAATTTTAATTAATTCATTGTTTTTGTTGTATTTACGCGTTTTTTTTCCTTCAGAAATAACCACGTGGTGTGGACACGTGGTTATCTAATTTGTAAAATCTATTTTTTTCTCGCTTCTCTCGTGTTTAACGTTAATTTTAATATCTATGTTGTTCCGCGTTTTAGTTTTAACCTTTATAACAAGAGAATTTGTATTAATTCATTGTTTTTTGTTGTTTTTTAGGCTTTTTTCTTCATTGGAAATAGCCACGTGGTAACCTAACCTCAATATTCGTTAAGTATTGTGCGTCATTTATTTTTGCTGCTTATTTAAATTCAGTAGTATTATTTTATTTCTTTTTCGTTCTCTTTTTAACTTCATTATTGATTTCATGTCTCGTGGCCCTTTTTTACTTTTTTGACCACGTGTTTTATTTCACCTGGCTGACAACCAGGATATTTTTAGTTGTGTGCAAACTTGTGTCAGTATGGCATTAGTTCACTGTGCTGTGATGTGGGCTCCTGTGGGCAAACGATGAGATAGTCATGCGAAGGCGCACTAGGGCTGACAATCCTAGTCGCCATGCTGTTGGAGGAGTGTCAGATGGCCCCTGCAGGGTTGCCAAAAGCTTTACCAGGTACAGTGGGAAACCACAGTGGCCTGGTAAAAGCAGACGTAAGAAAGGAGATGAATGGAATATTGCTACTTTGAATGTAAGAGGTATGAAAAATAAGGAAGTAGAACTATTGAAAGAGATGAATGAGAGAAAAATTAAAATTTTATGTGTGACCGAAACTAAAATGAAAGGTGAAGGAGAGAAAGTTCTGAGTAATGGAAATTTGTTCATTTACTCAGGTGTGAAAGATGGATGTCCTAGACAGGGTGTTGGTGTGATTTTTAGTGAATGTGTGAAGAGCTATATCAGGAATTATGAATGGATCTCCCCTAGGATTCTCCTAGTAAGGATCAAGTACGACAGAACGAATTTTCTACTGATAGCATGCTATGCGCCAGTAGATTCAGAATGTATGGAGATTAAAAATGAATTCTGGGATATGCTTGACGATAAAATCAGAATGAAAGACAAAGAAGAAAAGGTGATTCTGCTTGGTGACATGAACGGATGGGTGGGTAGAAGAAAGGAAGAGTATGAAAGGGTAATAGGACCAAACGGAAGGGGTGTCATCAATGGCAGTGGGAGACGGCTTGTTGACATGTGTGTGGAGCATGGGATGTTTGTATCAAATACTTGGTATAAGCATAAAGACGTGCACACATACACGTGGTATGGGCCAAATACTCGCACAGTCATTGACTACATATGTATGGAAGAATGTATGAGAGGTGCCATAAGAGATGTCAGAGTCTACCAAGGTATATCCGTGGGCTCAGACCATCATCTCTTGTGTGCAAAAGTAATGATAGGCGAAGTAAAAGATAGGAAAAGAACGAAAGTGATTAAGATGAAAAGAGTGAAAGTGGAAAAATTAGATGATGAAAATGTCAGGAATGATTTTGAAGCTGAAGTAAGCCAGATTTTGAAATCGGATGAATGTAAGGAACTTGTGAAGAATGCATGTGTAGAAAAAATGTGGAAAACATTTAAAACATGTTTGGTTGAAAGCGCAAAGAAAGTATGCGGTGAAGTTACGATTGGGCATAAAAAAGGCAATGAATGGTGGCGAAGAATGAAGTTCAAATGAGTAAGAGAAGAATGGAAGAAAAATTGAGTGAAAGAGCACAGAATGACTTCTCTGACAATAAAAAGATGTTCTGGAGCTGGGTGAGACAAAACAACGACAGTTGTAGGTCCACAACTCCGGGAATCAAAAATGTAAGCGGAGACATTCTGTGGAATAAAGACGATGTAAAAAAGAGATGGAAAGAATATTTTAACGAGGTTTTTGGTGAAGAAGAATGTGATTTAACTGTGAAAGGAGATTATGATGAGGGTAATGTTTTGAAAATATCGAAAGATGAAGTAAGAAAGGTCATAAAGGAATTAAAGAATGGGAAAGCTGCAAGTGTGGATGGTGTGAGACCTGAGATGATGAAAGCGGGGGGAGAATGTGTGATTGAATGGATGAAAGAGCTTTGCGAACTGTGTGTTAGTGTCAAGGAGGTTCCATCGGACTGGAGAGAGGCGGTCATTGTGCCAATTTACAAAGGTAAAGGTGACAAAAAAGACTGCCGTAACTTCAGACCGATTAGCCTTCTTAGTGTGCCAGGTAAAGTGCTATGCAAGATTCTTATCCATAGGGTAAGATTATCCACCCAGGAGAAGGTCTCAGATATACAATCTGGCTTTATGCCGGAAAGAGGTTGCGTAGACCAGATATTCGCGCTTCGACAGATAGTCGAAAAACAGCTAGCCGTAAATAAAAAGGTCTACGCGGCTTTCGTAGATCTTGAGAAAGCCTTCGACTCGGTGGATAGAAGTATGATGTGGTGTGTGCTTGAGAGGTATGGTGTGAACAAAGCACTTCTGAACGCGATACGCGCCATCTATCTGAATAGCAGGGCGTGTGTCAGGGTGGATGGAGAATACAGCGAGTATTTTAATGTGTACAAGGGTGTGAGACAGGGTTGCATAATGAGCCCATGGTTATTCAATATAATCATGGATCATTGTGTTAAACAAGCGAATCTGGAAGGGCATGGCATACAGATTGGAGAGAGAAAAGTCGGAGTTCTGCTTTATGCTGATGACGCAGTATTAATTGCTGATTCAGCAGCGGAACTTCAGGCAATGCTCTCTAGTCTGAACCATGCTCTGTGTGTGAACAAGTTGAAAATTAATGCAAGTAAGACGAAAGTACTGATTTTTGACAGAATGGATGAAAATGAAGAATGCACGCTCATGTTGAATGGTACGAAAGTTGAAATTGTGGATGAATTTAGATACTTGGGAACTATGTTTGAGAAGAATGGAAAGATGACAAGAGAACTTGAGAATAGGATGTGTAAGGGCAAGCAAGTGGTCGGTGCAATAGGAAGAATAGCAAAGAACAAGCGATTGACGATGGATCTGAGAATGGCGGTACACAATGGCATATTGTTACCGACTTTGATGTATGGAAGTGAAGCATGGACAGTGAATGATAGCGAAATGAGTAAAGTATGTACGGTGGAAATGAAGCATTTGAGAAGCATGACAGGAAAAACTCTGAGGGATAGAGTTAGGAATGAATGGGTAAAAAAAGAATGTAATTTGAAAGAGGATGTGAAAGTTAAGGTACAAAAGAATGTGATGAGATGGTTTGGGCATGTGGAAAGAATGAACGATGATAGACTGACAAAGTATGTATACAAAGAAAGTGTGAAAGGAAAAAGAGGGAAGGGACGACCGAGAAAAGTATGGAGTGATCAGATTGAGGAGATTGTGAAAGAATGGGATATACAAAGTGAGCGTAAAAGAAGAAAATGCATGAAAAAGGTGATGGATATGAATGAATTGAAAGAGGTATGTAAGGATAGGAAAAAATGGAGGCAACTCTGCAGAGGCTCTGGCCACCCCTAGCGGAATGGCGACAGAGTTACAGTTACAGTTACAGTTACAGGGGTGACATTATAAATGTTCTTAGGCTTTTGCCGCCGGATTCAGATGCTTGATTTTGTACTTCCAGGCTTTGACCGTGGTCCATAGTTTTGTTCTTCTTTTTTCTTTTAGCTCAGTGGTAACACTGCGGACTCTGAATGGGAATGGGTGGGTTTGAATCCCGGCGGAGCACAAAAAATATACCATTTATATTTTCAAAATTTCTCTTCGCTGGGTTGAAAAATTCATAAACCTTTACCAACGACCGGTCCCCAAAGGTCCATCCAGCCTTACAGCAACTGGGTCTTGCTTGAGTATTGGCGCTTTGTAGCGACGACCGAGCTCATACAACTCTGCGGCACTACAACAAGTGTCATAGACCCTTAGAGTCTCTAGAATCTAGGGAGTCTCCCGCACAGGATTTCTTAAAAAAAAAAAAAAGTTGCAGTGCTTAGGTCTCATCTATGATATATGATGTATGTGTGATATCATAATCTTGCTGCCACTGCATCACTGGCTACTAGCCAAAAAGTATGTGGTTCAATCTCATGTAGGGCTCTAAAACATCTTTTCATTCTCCAACCATCGTTGATGTTTTCCAATATGTCTCTTCAAGATAATAATATAGTGAGTAGGTAGATTGTATTATTCTCTTATCAATAAATAATTAAATAAATCAACTTTTTTTTTCATATTATAATTTTCATAATCAACAAAATCAACAATTTCTATAAATAATTGAAAAACCAGTAAATACAGTAAGTTAGGTACAGTTTTTACAAAATATTGAGCAAAACTTGTGCGAGAAACAAAGACAGAAATTCTCATCGCACAGTGTTGTTTATTATGTGTTCTTGTTCCTAAATGTTTGCTGTTGTGAAGTGTGTTGGGAATTTTGTCGGTCGCTGGTGATGGATGGGAGCTTGAAGTGAAAGATTTGTTTCTCGCTTGACAATATGTAGAACTTTATTATAAAATTTATTACAGACTTTATTTCACAAAAGGACTGGTGACTTTACTAGTCAGAATATGATGCGAGAGAAGAACGAACTATTTAGGGAACAATGGCTTATATATCACGCCATTCCAACCTCCATAACTATTGTAACAAAACCATCTGGTTTCGACAAATCAAAAACGTCAACCAATCAAATACTGAGACGTCAGATCATAAACAATTCTGAGGTTGACTAAATTCACTACATACATTATTTAATTTACCTACCATAAATAAAATTCCCAACTATCACATGAAATCACCATAAATATACATTGTTTTATTATTGAGCTATTTGAATACCACTTAACACTGGCGCCCGTGCTGTACGCGGGAATTCGCCATAAAGAAGAAGAAGATGAATTATTTGAATGTTTGAATCAATGTTATTTTTTATACACTAAAAATCCAAACAAAGTGGAACTAGTTTTCTTGGGATTTCTTCACAACAGTTGTCTTGCTCGGCACAACCAACACAATTATTCTACATAACAGTAAGCACCTTATTTGGCAAAAATATGTTAACATTTTTTAAGTAGGAACTATGTATGAGTAATAAATTTGAAATGAAATTGTCCTACAAGGTGAAAGATTACTCCCGAAATGGGATTATTGACCATTTGGTCCGTAGTCTAATAAAAGTTAACACTGCGGACCCGTGATCAGAAGTTCATAGGTTTGATTCCCGGTGGAGCACAAGAAAATTATCATTAAATTTTAGATTATGCTCTTCACTGGGTTGCAAAATTCATATTTCTTGACCAGTCACCAAATGTCCATCCAGGCTTAAGGTAGGATTCCACAGTAATAAGTGCAGCACAATTTGTACAGAACTTGGAGAGTGCGCGCACTGAGCCCTTTGAATGGAAGCGTCTGTGTCCACCAGCAAAGCTGTGCGGAACTTAAGTTAGCGCTCAGTGCAGCACACTCCGTTGTTCTTCAAAATATGTTTCTTATAATTTATGGTCTTAGTAAAAGAGTGACATAATTGAAAAAATCACGCGTGTTTATTGATTTTTTATCTAAATTATCAAGTTAAATTTCTTTATATAACTTGAAAAATGATGCCATAATTTTTTTTTTTTTTTAAAAAAACATGTTTTTTTCACATTTTTGTTTTTGTTTCATTCTGTTGCTTTATATTATGAAAATATTAGGGCATTTGGTAGTTCTTGTGAGCCTGAAAGTTTATTTTACATGATTGGAGGAAGTTTTGAAAGAAAATAGGTTGTTTGGTTATTTTTTACTAATTTAATAAATACTTTTAATCACGACTTTTTGCGTAATTTAAAAAAGAGACGCCTGGAAGTATGGAGTGATCAGATTGAGGAGATTGTGATGAATGGGATATACAAAGCGAGCATCTTAAAGCATTCAATGAAATAAAGAACATATGGGCAAAAAATTATGGCGAAGCCAGACTAAAACCTGCTCGGAGGGCCTAGCAGCCAACCGTGCGAGAGCGCGGTTTGGTCTGCTAGTAATACATAAAAAAGGTTATGGATATGAATGAGTTGAAAGAGGTTTGTAAGGATAGGAAGAAATTGAGGCAGCTCTGCAGAGGCTCTGGCCACCCCCAGCAGCAGTTACTCTAGAAGCCGATGGGAATGGTGTTATTAGGATCCTGCGCCCCTGGTGCGGGGAGAAAGTTTTAGTTTAGTTTAGTTTTGATTCGCGCAAATACAATAATTTATCTACAAGAAGAACAATTTGTGAATCATTAGAGGTTAGTACATATTTAATGATACTTTTAAAGAGTTTTATAAATTTTAGATGAAATGTATTAGATAAGATAAGAGTTAGTAAAGTTTGTTCCATGACAACCACGAGGCACATTCAGATCAATGCAATCACAGCGTCAGAGTCCAATTCTGTACATTTAGTTCATTATTTACCAAGGTAAATTTATATTGGAGAAAAGGTCGTATGACATACTTACAAATTAATATAAACATCAGTGGCAAAGGGTGCCATACAACTCGATTCCCATCAGCTTCCCTTTTAAAATGAGACAACAAAGTAGTTAAAAAATACATTTAAAACCAAAGAAGCACTGCGTATTTTTTCCCCATTGAAACCATGCAGTCTATTTTATTATCATTTTTGCCTCATTTTAAACGGGAAACTGATGGGAATCGAGTTGTATGGCACCCTTCGCCACTGATAAACATTAAAATTCATTACACTTTTCAGATATTTGATGGACCATTCCTTGACTAATAAGTTGGTATGAGGCTAACCACCCATGCTGTAAAAATGGTTCACTTTGCCAATGTCACCCCTGTCTCAGGGAAGGACGGCAAGAGTTGCAGGATGTATGCCCATGTGAGATTTGGTTTTTATGTTGTGGGTTCACATACGGCATGTGCAAGCGCGAACTTGTACGTGTCTGGTTGTGAAAATGCATGTAATGTGAATCTCCAATGTAACATATCTTTGCAACTTAGATTAGATTAGTTAGGTTCCTAATCTAATCTAATCTAATCTAATCTAAGCTGCAAAGATATATATCATTTAAGATTTATACTAAATGCATTCCCACAAGCAGATATGTATAATTTCGCGCTAACACATGCCGCATGTGGACCTACAATATAAAAACCCAATCTCAAATGAACATAAGCCTTGCAACTCTTGCCGTCCTTCCCTGAAACAGGGGTGACATTGGCAAAGTGAACCAATTTTTATATTATGGGTGGTCAGCCGCATAACAACCTATAAGTCAAGGAACATACATGACAAATTACATTTTTTAAAATCAAAGAATAAAAATAACAATATATACATGGACATAAAAAACTAAATCATAAAACCAAATTCACTTTAACAAACCCTAGCCGCCAACATCACAGATCATTCCTACGATTCCTACAATTTGAAAAGTTCAGCTTATCCAGTATTTAACACCATGGTTTCCGTAGTTGTATGTTCCGTAGTAATAATCTCAATAATTCTGATTTTTAAGACTTTAATATAAGTACAGAATTAGACTCGCCTTCCATCACACAATATAATAATATTATTAGAATAGAAAAATAAGCAACATGTTGACTAGTTATTTATATTCTTACATAGAAGAGGAAAGTTCTTCATCTACTTGACAATAAGCTCAAACAGTGTGTTACATATGTCTACACAGACACCACTCTGCAAACAAACAGTGTTTTATGTATGTCAACACAGACACCACTCTGCAAACAAACAGTGTGTTACATATGTCTACACAGACACCACTCTGCAAACAAACAGTGTTTTATGTATGTCAACACAGACACCACTCTGCAAACAAACAGTGTGTTACATATGTCTACACAGACACCACTCTGCAAACAAACAGTGTTTTATGTATGTCAACACAGACACCACTCTGCAAACAAACAGTGTGTTACATATGTCTACACAGACACCACTCTGCAAACAAACAGTGTTTTATGTATGTCAACACAGACACCACTCTGCAAACAAACAGTGTGTTACGTATGTCTACACAGACACCACTCTGCAAACAAACAGTGTTTTACGTATGTCAACACAGACACCACTCTGCAAACAAACAGTGTGTTACGTATGTCTGCAAACAAACAGTGTGTTACGTATGTCTACACAGACACCACTCTGCAAACAAACAGTGTGTTACGTATGTCTGCAAACAAACAGGGTGTTACGTATGTCTGCAAACAAACAGTGTGTTACGTATGTCTGCAAACAAACAGTGTGTTACGTATGTCTACACTGACACCACTCTGCAATCAACCAGTGTGTTACATACTAATACGAAAATATGTCATAACGTATTTTAGTATTTTATAGTCAAAGAAGTAATAAAATAGACCTACATATGTTTTGCAGAGCATTACATACTTTGGTAAATAGGTATATATATTTTTTGTCTACAATAAAGGCATACAATCGTATGGGATAGCACATGAAGTTATCCACACATCAATTATTTATATTGTCTATGATACATCAACAATTCATATTTAGAATCTTTAGTATTCTAAATTTGAGAAAATGGAGGTTGATAAAATGGTCACAAAGATTAACGGGGCTATTCTTAGTCATTTTAGTCGCCCGTTGAGCCCACGCTTTGTCAAACTAATGATGCATTTGTATGAAGACCTGTCAATCCAAGATGGCCACAAGTGAACAGCTGATTAGTTTTCATACAAATATTACCAAAATTCAGTAAGTAAAAATGACCGTGGTGATGAGACTTCCAGCCCAGGCATCATTAGTTTGTCAAAGCGTGGGCTCAACGGATGACTAAAATGTCTAAGAATAGCCCTGTTAGAGTTCTATGTAAAACATAGAGTCTGAAAGAGTTTCTATTTGCCGGTTGTCATCACAGGTGGACATGACTGGGGTCTGTAGCAACCAAAACCCAAATATTAGTTCTCATCACCCCACTGGGTGACCTCTGGTTCTTTTTGGTGCCGACTCCGATTAACTCTATTTATTATTTTGAATTAACTAATTCATATATAAGGTAGTACATACCTTCTACATAGATTTATTACTTTTTAATTTTAATGAAAACTTTTCAAACTTAATTTTTTTTTCATTTTGAGCCAGAATTAAACACATTTCAAAAAAGAATATTCTAAATTTAAAAGCCATTCTGAACACATTTCTATACAAAAATTCCTAATTTAAATTCTTGCTTGTAATTTGCCACCACTATTTCAAATTCAAACTGTTCCATCCATTGAGTAATAACACAGAGGAGCAGAAACTGACTTACTGCATTGATACATACTATCTACCACATTTGTCTCAGTCCTGTCAAACGTTGCAGCGGTGTAGTCATACGAAATTTTATTTTATTTTATTTTATTTTCATAGGACAACAAACAGCGTTACATAAGAAATATAATAGTAGCAATTACAAAAAAACATGGCCAATTATATGTTGCCACGGATATAAAATTTAGGAAGTTGGAAATAATTACAAGATGTTAATTACAAGTAACTAATTACAAGAAAAAAAAAATACTGCTCTCAAAACAGAATATGATGTGAAAAAAAATGTAAATTTAAAAATAAAGAAAATCAGTTCTCCCTGAGTGAAGCACCCACCGCTTTGCGAAAGTGCGCCGTCTCTAAATGAAAAATATCAATGCTACTGAAACACTTGTTATAAGTTTCACAGACCCGGTAAATTGGCGCGCTCTGAGCATAGTTAGTGCGACACACAGGGAGATGAAAGAGTTGGTCTACCGTGTGCCTGGTTCTGCGAGTTGGAATGTTGAGGGATAACATACACAAGATATCAGGGTTATCAATTTTGTTGTGCAAAATGCCGTGGATTAACATCATGTCGCAAACAACACGCCTATCCTCTAGAGAGTCCAGCTTATGATAGTCAAGGGCTGACTTGTAATCAGGAAAAGATAAGTTAAACTTATAATTTATGTGTTTTATAAATCTTTTTTGTACTCTCTCGATACGTTTTATATGCACCGCATAAGAGGGGGACCAAACAGGGGACATGTACTCAAGAAGTGAGCGAACCATTGTTGTGTAGAGAACTTTTAATACCGTAACTTTTTTGAAGGGTTTGCAAGTTCGCAAAATGAACCCGAGCACCCTGAATGATCTCTCCAAGACATTGTCAATATGATTCACGAAGGTGAGTTTGCTATCCATTATGACACCCAGATCTCGTACCCGGTCAACAGACTCGATAGGAAAATTGTTAATATAATAAATATGATTTAAGGGTGAAAGTTTACGTGAGAACGAGACCTTGTGACATTTGCTAACATTAATGGATAGTCTATTGGCAGCACAATATTCTGAAAGCCGATCGAGATCTAATTGAAGTCTTGCACAGTCAGATGAATCAGAGATTCTCAAAAAAATCTTCATATCGTCAGCAAATAGGAGATGCTCTGCATGAAGAAAACAGTCACCAATATCGTGGATATACAAAGTAAAGAAAAGGGGTCCCAAATGCGATCCCTGGGGAACACCGGAAGGAATGGTGACAAAGTTTGATTTGTAGCCTCCTATTACCACTGCCTGACGACGATTACGGATATAGGATTCTATCCATCTTAGAAGATCACCGTGGATTCCGAGCTTACTCAATTTGCTCAACAGAATGTTATGATTTACTCTGTCAAAAGCCTTGGCATAATCGGTGTAGATAACGTCGGTCTGCAGTCCACTGTGCATGTTAGAAAATACATAGTCAGTGAAAGGTAAGAGATTAGATAAAACAGATCTATTGCGAAGGAAACCGTGCTGTTGGTCGCTGAATGATGATTTGAGAGAACCATAAAGTTGGTCGTATATTACACGCTCGAAGAGTTTACTTATAGCAGACAAAATTGAAATCGGACGGTAGTTTTTGATCAAATTATTGGGACCAGATTTATAAATAGGAGACACTAGAGCCTCTTTCCATATGTCAGGGAAAATACCCTCTCTTAAGGAGCGTGAGAAGAGTATGGAGAGCGGCTCCGCCACAACCTCAGCACATCTGGCAAGAAGCAGAGGCGGCACCCCATCACTACCAGCACCCTTCGTTACGTCAAGGTTGGAGAGATATGTAGTTAAAATATTTCTGTCAGTAGAACAACAACCAAGGCCAGTCAGGTTAGGTTTTCCTGGCTCAGAAGAATGAACGGTGGAACTATGGGTGTCATGATCAAACATAGAGAAAAAGTAATCGGAGAAAGCGATGGAGATTTCCTTGCCACCATTAACAGAATTTGTTCCATCAGTAGACATACACATGGGAATTGAATTATTTTTGCGTCTGCTTTTAACAAAGCTCCAGAATGCTCTAGGGTTTTCTTGTATGTTAGTTTCAGCGGAAATAATGAACTGAGAAAAGCACTCCTTGGCCATAGCTTTCTGACGGGATCGTAGTAATGTGAAAGTATGATAGTCAGAAGGGTTTTTAAATTTCATAAATTTATTATGGTAGCGAATTTTTTCCCTAGTGATCTTTATCAAGGGTGCACTATACCATAATGGAAAATGGTGGTTGCGGTTTAAGCGTCGGGTAGGTATGAATTGATCAATGGAGTAATTTAATATATCATAAAATGCTGTCACAGCGGTGTTAAGGGGAGATGCTGTCAAAACATCGGACCAGTTGACCTCAGCGAGAAAACCTCCTAGTGCCTTGTAGTCACCCTTTTTAAATAAGTTTATAATGCGTTGAGGTTCATGTAATTGGAGAAGTGGCTGGGAAGACAAAACCAGTTCTATCGCTGGGTGGTGAGTCTTCAGGTACGAAAGGAAGACCAGAATGAATTATCCCCGACACTAGAGGAGCGTTACACAAAATAAGATCAAGAGTACGATTAAGGGAGTTTTTGATGGAATTAAATTGATAAAAGCCGAGAAAAGACAATGTATCTATGAAACTACTCGAGCATGAAGAAGAGTAGTTAGTGGGACAGAGAAACTGCTCAATAAGGCCATTTTGCGTTTTGACACCCAATTATAACACAATATGCCATAATGTCTTAAAATAATGCCTTTTTCCTTTAAAATTCGCCAATTTCAGCAATCACAATATAACACTTGTTATCTGTCAACTGGCAGCCATTATTATTCGCAGCAGTACCAACTTTCTAGAAACATTTTTACATTCGCCTGAGTTTTTTGTACACATGGAAATGCAACTGTGAAGTTCTTTGTTCTCTTTCTTACTAATGACCATTTTCGTAAGTAAGTTGAAACAGATATACAATGTCTATTTTCATTAAAATAATTTCTAGTCCCCAGATGTTATAAGTCAACAGTTCCATCACATTTTCTTTTGCTGAATGATTCCAAATTAAAATTTGTCATTTTGCCTACAGCAGATCACATTGTAAGCAATGCAATTAAATATTTAACAAAAATAGCACTCCAGATAGGACGATTCAGAATTTCAAGATGGCGTCCGCCTCTTCTCTTGCCTGCCTCATCAGTGGTGCCAGACTCTCCCTGCAGAGTGCGTGCTGTGGCCCGTGCGTGATGTAGAGGACATCCTGAGCGGCCTTGAAGTTGTCCATGGCCTCCCGTGGATGGCCGGCGAACAGCTCCAGTTTACCAAGCTTCACAAGCAGGAGGCCGTACATGGGGTGCAGGGGACCATAGTAGTTTCTGAAAGATAATTACAAAAATATCTTTGATTTACTAGTTGTCAACGACGTTAGCCATGTTGAAAGCACCGGTTCCCATAGATCACCGAAGTTAAGCAACATTGGGCGTGGTCAGTGCTTGGATGGGTAACCGCTCAGGTACACCGCGTGTCGTTGGCATCTTGGACCGGTCCGTAGTCCGTAGTGGCAGCACTTCGGACTCGTAAATGGAAGGTTGTGGATTCGGATCCCGGCGGAGCACAAAAATATACCATTTATATTTTGAATGTGCTCTTCGCTGGGTTGAAAAATTCATAAACCTTTACCAAAGACTGGTTACCAAAGGTCCATCCAGCCTTACAGCAACTGGGTCTTGCTTGAGTATTGGCACTTTGTAGCGACGACCAAGCTCGTACACCTCTGCGGCACTACAACAAGTGTCATAGACCCCTAGAGTCTTTAGAATCTAGGGAGTCTCCCGCACAGGATTTCTTAAAAAAAAAACCCCTTTGACCGGTCCGTAGTCCAGTGGCAACACTTTGGACTAGTAAATGGAAGGTTGTGGGTTCGAATCCCAGCGTAGCACAAAAAATATACCATTTATATTTTCAAATACATGTCAATAGTGAATAGTGATGTTCGAGTGCATGAAGTGAGTGTCTGTACCTGAAGCCAGGCAGCAGCTGCTGGGCGTAGTGGCGCGCGTGCTCCCACAGCTGGTACTGCAGACAGCCGTCCATGGCCAGGTCCAGGGTCTGCACTCGCAGCATGCACAGCGGGTGCAGCACGCCCTGCTGCTTCTCCAGGCAGGCGCGGCACACGTCCACGTCTACTGGCACACTTCGTCAACGAAAATATCTCAACACAAATAATACTACAATAATGCTTTAACCTCTAGCACGCCAGCAATTTTCTGCCGTAATCCAGCCACCCAACTCTTGGCTTTGATATTAAATATCTCCAAAGATACAAGACATATAATTATCTCCTGTCGGTTGTTTTATCTCAAAAGACAGGGAAATAAAGTTTTCATCATAATTTAGATTATGGAAAAAGATTGAGATTCTGAAAATACATATACCTCATTAGTATGCGTATGCCAGCCCTCTACTGTGGAATGCCTTATCACACGAGCTGAGAGCTGTGGAGAGTGCAAATGCTTTTAAATCAGGATTGAAGACATGTATGTTCAGTCCGGTCGATAGCTCAGGTGGTAGAGTGCTTGCATTCCATGCCGAAAGCTCGGGTTCGAATCCCACCGAGGGTGTCAGAAATGATTTCCCGTTTCGGTATTTATTTCAAACCCCAAAATAAAATACCGGCAAGGTTTACTCAGCCTTCACAAGAAATGAGTACCAGCACTCTCGGGAGCTGGGAAACCTCCACTTCAACTGAAGTGGTTGGCGTAAGGCCGACCCCCTTACCTGTAAAATTAATAGGTTCAACTCGCCACATGCGACCCCTTCGGGGATAACGCGGCAAGAAGTTACACTATATGTGTAGCTTAGTTGCGTTTTTTTTTTGCGTTGCGTATGTTCAGGAGGGGCTATGGCTCTGCAGTGCCCTTGCGGTGAACTCACAAAACGGCACTAAACATATAATTAAAGGATACATGTGGTGGATTTGTCCTTCATGTTCTGCAGGTGCATGTGCGTGAAGTCCATGACCTCCCTGAACCTGAGGGCAAACTGCTCGCTGATGTGCTGCCCACAGCTGGGGCAGGACAGCTCAAGGTCGTCCTCCAGAGACAGGCCCTGCAAGCCGTTGGACAAGCCAGCGTCATGTGACGAACAATCTGGAAACAATAATGACTTGAATGAGTGGATGAATGTAAATGATGAAATGTGTACATAAAAGCATGGAGGAAGTATTAAATGGAGGGGTCGTACATGTGATTTAGTACCAATCAACATGATGCACCGTCTTTGACACCATACACTGTTTATAATGCTGTCTCGCTCACGACATATGAAATGCTTTTCTCATTTTCTATGTAAGCAACGTGTCTCTACTCCGTCTTCAATCTATTCACAAATCACCAAGGAAACACATGAAATCACTATGGTAACGGATTTGTTAGTAGTGTTGTTGCAAGTATGAATATATCTGATAAATTCCGAATTCAAAAATGTTCCCACCTCATTGTGTACGGGATGATTTCCGCAAGTATCTATTACCGCGAGCATAAAAGTTACATACTTGAAGCAGCAAGTACCTATATATTTTAACATCACTAGTTCTAGAAATGGCTGTCACTTTCGCGAACAAAATATTTCGACAAACGAAAAATAAATTTTATCAACATAATCATATAGAATAGTGATTAAAGTGAAATATTATTCCATGTTCTACAACACATTTACTCTATTTTGTTGGCAGGTTTAGAAAATACCCAGTTTGACATTTATATAGATTTTTTCCCAATTAGGTAACACACCTGTTCACAGTTGGAAGGTTACCGATAGACTGAATTTGGATTTTTGTGTGATGAGTGGGGTAGCGTATTTCTAATTCTCAAAGGATTGATTTCTTAGCCCATCCAGTTCTATATATCCATGCATAAAAGCATTTCTTTATCCCCGCTACCTTTAGGTTACTTTCCGAGACATAGGCAAAAAATAATACACAATCTACGTAACCCTGACTTTTGAAGAGTATGCATAAAAATTACAAAACGTCAAACAAACAACGACCACTTTGCTTGCCCTTGAGGAACTAACTAGTCTAGACTTGTAATGACGTGACTTAAGATCTCAGGCGGACGCCATGCGGTTTTTAGTTTTCAAATATATTAATTTTTCTCAAGCGCGTACGCGATATGGGATGTAGCAGAATGGTACACTCAAAGTTTGCGTGTCGCATACGTTCATATGCATAGGGCGGTCAAATCTATAGCGCATCCATGGACATAATCATTACAGGTATACACGGCTTACGCTGAATGAACAGCTAGTAAATAATAAAATCGAGATTCATTTGTAATGTGCAACTTCTTGTCGCTGTGTCCCTGAAGAAATAGCATACTGCAAGGAATATATTTACTTTGGAAGGTAAGGGGGGAATCCTATCTTCAATCTAAGATGCAAAGATAAATCAACATGTATGATTGTCTGTTTTTCAATATTCTAGAAAATTTTGAAAATTCATGTAAAATGGTTTAAGTTAGAATTACGGTCGTTTGACATTTTGACAATTATATTAATTTTTAAAACTGAACAAATTTCAAAACTTAATTTAAATCGGATATTAACGAACCGTTTAGAGAGAACTTACATCATTCTCGATGTTTCGTCAGCGACGTAGCCGACGTCTTCAACTGAGTTCATCCTCAGTCGTCGTGCAGAGAGGATGTTCTCCTGAAGACGTCGGCTACGTCGCTGACGAAACGTCGAGAATGATGTAAGTTCTCTCTAAACGGTTCGTTAATATCCAATTTAAATTTTTTCAGTTTTAAAAATTAATTCATGTAAAATGTCTGCTTGGGGGCAATTTTCAATTTCAATTTTCAAAATTTCAAGAATATTCAAAAACGGACAATTAATAGAAAAATGTATTTGATACAAAATAGCATTGATAATGAACATTTAAGATTTAAAAGCAAAATTAATTCACTATTCTGGACTGCTTGAACTCTAGGATAAACCCATTCAAAGACTTGTCATGATATGAGGCTGCTTACTGCCGTAGCCATTGGTGCATCTCTCATCATCCCCATTGCAAGCATGGCCATTCATCCCTGGTCCCCTCCTGCTATTCTCCACTTGCTGCCGGAAGCTCTTCTTGTGCCCGCCATTTTGTTTCTCTGGCCCCGCCTCCTGGCAGCCATTTTGAGCATCCTCGCTCTCTGATTGGTCGGCCAGCTTGACCAGCTTAATGTCCTCCCTCCAGGGTATCTGAACGGGAAAGTCACATTCGGGGTTCGGACACTTGGCGGCGTGCATGAGAGATATTTGGTACTTATCTGAAATCAAACATAATGTATTGGTATAATAATAATATTAGGATGATTTATTTGGTGAGCGCTGTTTTTGTGTGTATCACACCTCAAGAGCCCTCTGCGAGCTTGGTCGTTGCTGTAAAAAGCGCCAATACTCAAGCAAGACCCAGTTGCTGTAGGGCTGGATGGACCTTTAGTGACCGGTCTTTGGTAAAGGTTTTATGAATTTTTCAACCCAGCGAAGAGCATATTTGAAAATATAAATGGTATATTTTTTGCGCTCCGCCGGGATTCGAAACCACAACCTTCCATTTACGAGTCCGAAGTGCTGCCACTGGACTACAAATTGGTCCAAGAAAGTCCAAAAAAAAAGAAAGTATACTCAAAAAAATATTATAATGTTTATAAAATGGGAATTTCATAAAAAAAAATAATGGTATAAAGAGATTCTTTATATTCTGGAGAAAATCCGTGCAGGAAAAAGTCACAATTGAAAACGTCACTTTGAGGGGAATTGAAGGAGTTAAACAAAAGGGTTGAGGATGATTGGAATACATTTATATGAAGACCTCCTGCCATCTATTAACCCTTCAACTGCGGGTAACACGCACAGGCGTCAAGTGTAAACTTGCACACAGTGCGGCTGTCAATCATAGACGTCATCCAACTTTGAACTTATCCCTGACATCTGTGTTAAAGAATTCAAAAGTCTGCAAGTGAAAATATGTGCTTAATCCCTGTGATTTTAATTCTTGAATAACTAATACATGTGACTGTGCACATAGTTTGTTCACAAGTGTCATCAATCAATTAAGGTAGGGAACAATAAATGTTTTAAAATGTGCTTGAATAAGTATTCCGTACTGGCGGTATTCATATAGACAGAATATTCAGAAGCCAAAAGGTTAATGGTTTTGAAATAAGCACCGAAATAGGAAATCATATCTGATACTTTTGGGGGGATTGAACCCTAGCCCTCTTGCTTGGAATGCAAGCGTTCTACAAACTGAGCTATTGACGGGATCAAAAGCTGGTAATGGTACAGCATCAATTCCCTAATCTATTATCTAAGTTGCAAAGATATATTGACATTTAAGGCTTATTTTTAATGCACACCAGCAGGCCTGTTAGTTCACGCTTACAAATGCTGCATGTGTACTTACAAATAAAAATCCTCAAATGAACATAAAGCTTTGCAACTCTTGCCGCCCTTCACTAAAACAGGAGTGACATTGGCAAAGTGAACCGTATATTACAGTATGGGAGTCCAGCCTCATACCAACCAATAAATAAAGGAAATCAATAATAAATAATATTAGGATGATTTATTTGGTGAGCGCTGTTTTTGTGTGTATCATACCTCAAGAGCCCTCTGCGAGCTTGGTCGTCGCTGTAGAAAGCGCCAATTCTCAAGCAAGACTTTGGTAAAGGTTTATGAATTTTTCAACCCAGCGAAGAGCACATTTGGAAATATAAATGGTATATTTTTGTGCTCCGCCGGGATTCGAATCCACAACCTTCCATTTATGAGTCCGAAGTGCTGCCACTGGACTGCGGACCGGTCCAAGAAATGCCAACAACACACGGTGTACCTAGCGGTCACCCATCCAAGTAGCATCCGCGCCCAATGTTGCTTATCTTCGGTGATCTGATAATAGCCAATATTGAATTGAAATCGGTTTCCAATTTCTGTATGAACACACTCCTTTTATATTCTTCAGTAGATGGCAGAAGTTATTTATATAAAATGATGGAAAAACCAAAGGATGATAAAGAAATTAGTGGAAAACCTTTGCTAGTGAAGTGACTAGTTTGGATGATGTTTCTGTCGGGTGATTATCATCGTGCGGACATCACAAGTAAAGCATCACATGAGAGATTTACCTACTGCAAACTACCGTTGATATTTTAGTCCAGAAGCTTCTATACAGATGACAACTTCTGGTCTACAAACACTCAAATGGATCAATTAAAATACGTGGCAATACAGGGAACAACATGTCGCACGTTTAATAATAAAGAGAAATAACTCGAAAATTGGGAAAATCGAGATTTTGTAATAAAACGCAAGAACAATGCGAGAAGAATAGGTAGAATGCGACAGCCGTTCAATTTGGACGAATATGACCGAGATAAAACATCGGCCGCCTTTTTCATCCCATACAAGTTGTACTGGATGTCTGAACTTCAAACGTGATTTCCCAACATTCATGTTTTTTGAGTTATTGCTCTTTATTATTAAACTTGCGATGTGGTGCGACTTTTCCATGGGAAACAACTAGATATTTTTTTTTTTTAAAAACACAGTTTTAATTCACTATTTTTTATTTTATGCTTGAGTATTTTTGCCGTAAGAGGCATCATCACTTCAGGTCACTGCTCCTGATGATGCCTTTTAAGGCGAAAATATTCGAGCATAAAATAAAAATAGTGAATTAAAACTGTGTTCTTTTATTAAAATAAATACAATGGACTTTCACAGTGTGAACCACCAAATCCTAACAAATATAACTAGATAACAGTTTTATCTTTCACATTTTTCACATTAATTATATTATCTACGAGGCTGACCACCCGTGCTGTAAAAATCGGTTCACTTTTGCCAATGCCACCCCGGTTCAGGGAACGGTGGCAGGAGTTGCAAGGTTTATGTCCATGTGAAGTTTTCTATATTTGTATGCACACATGCAGAATGTGAAGGCGCGAACCTACATGTGCCTGTCTGTAGGCATGCATTTCATATGAGCCTTAAATGTTAACATATCCTTGCAGCTTAGATTATAGATTATAGATCTATATTGTTTTGGATTTCAAGGGTTTCAAGGGCAATAAGCTGTCTGCCTTTGCACCCTGAGTGGAGGACCTTTACTCCAGTTGTATCAAAAGAATGATCATTTTCTATGCAGTGGTCCGCCAAAAAACCTCACCCACTTTCTCTTTCCTACCTTGAATCTTGATCCTTTTGTTTTTACCTCAGTTAGCCTCTGAAGATGAACGGTTAAAGTACTAAGGGGCAGCCCATAAATTACGTCATCGATTTTTACCAATTTTCGACCCCCCCTTACAATCATCCTATATTCATTATCTAATGACCCCCCCCCCCCTCTTGCTGTAATAATGGATGAGCTTAATAATTAATAATGTTATATTACTTACATAATATTGTGTATATTTAGTAGAAATTGGTATTTACAAGAACAACGTCACACTTTTGGTACTCGTACGTCATTTGCCATCATCCACAGACCAGACTTCCCCCCCTTATGTGAATGACGTAATATATGGACGGCCACTAAGGCAATTTAACTCAAAATGTGAAAATAAAACTGTATTGCTGGAGTGAAGTTTTCCGGGATCTGTTGCCGTGGTCTGTGGGAGCTGGAGCTTCCGGACGTTTCGCCCATTTCTACGATGGGCTTCTTCAGCGTGAAGTATGATGATGATGAAGATCTTGATGAGAACTGTGATGTCAGTGTGTACAGTTCTCATCAAGATCTTCATCATCATCATACTTCACGCTGAAGAAGCCCATCGTAGAAATGGGCGAAACGTCCGGAAGCTCCAGCTCCCACAGACCACGGCAACAGATCCCGGAAAACTTCACTCCAGCATCATCAGCCGGCCGTGTAAGCCTAAAACTCTTATAAAACTGTATTGTATAAAAAAAGATATTTGGACAAATTGGTCACAAGACAGTTCGCCCACACAACTTTTTGGTCACATACAATATAAGTCCGCAGACCGCTCTAATCTAAGTTGCAAAAATATGTAACATTGGGGATTCACATTATATGCATTGTCACAAGCAGACACGTATATTAGTTTACGCTTAACCCCTGGAGCGCCAGCGATTTTCTGCCTAATTCAGACACTCAACTCGTGGTTTTTTATATTAAATATCTCCAAAGATACAAAACATATCTCCTGTGGGTTTTTTTTATCTCAAAAGACAGTGAAATAAAGTTTTTTTAGTGCCTACCAAAAAAAAAAACTTTTGTGAAATTATTATTATACTCTGTCATAATTTAGATTACGGAAGAAAGATCGAGATTCTAAAAATAGATATTCCTCATTAGTATGCGTAGGCACGAAATACAAATACATTGCAAAAAATAGAAGTTAATGACTCTTTTTATTTACACAAAGATTTTTTTTGAGTGTGATAGTGTTCTTATGTCAACAAATTGTGGAATTCGGCTTTTTCAAGAGTCGGTTTTCAAGGTCAACTTAAATATTATATTTCAAATACCTACAAACAAAAATGAATGCTTTGAATTTATTGGTGGATGGTTCTACCCAATAGCAGTACTTCATGCGATTTTCAATCTTATTGCTACTATGAATAAATTAGTACTATGAGCGCGGATCCGCGTTCCGGCGCTTGAGGGATTAAACATGCCGCATGTGGACTTACAATATAAAAACCCAAATCGCAAATGAACATACACCCTGCAACTCTTGCCGTCTTTCCCTGAAACAGGGGTGACATTGGCAAAGTGAACCATATTCTACAGCATGGGTGGTCAGCCGCACAGCAACCTATAAGTCAAGGAACAATAAATACCATTAAACACACACGGTAGACCACCTTCTCAGTAAAACGAAGCCAATGTAGTTCTTTCAACAACGGAGTGATGTGAGAGAATTTGGACATCCCGAGGATCAGTCTAGCGACCACAAAGTGCAGCATGGGAGTATGTTTGTAAAGCAGGAAGGAGAAGTGTTACCCAGGCAGCGTTCACACTGGCACAGGAAGTAGTAGGTTGCTTCCAGTTCTGATTGCCGGTCAAATGGAGAGTTCAGCAGGTCTATGTAGGATATGAACACCTGGAAATTATACACAATCTTAATAGTAATCATTATCATGAGCTCGATTGCTCAGGGCTGGAAGTCTCATCACCACGGTAATTCTTACCTACCGAATATTGGTAATATTTGTATGATATGAATATTGTATGATGGAACCGGCCACAGTGTCGTGGTGTGCTGCAAGCAAGCGCAGCCGAGAGCCAGTAGGGAGAAATCCTTGGACTGCCACTTCTTCCTGACCACAGGGTGTCAGCATGGATCAGCTTGCCCCTACCTACACAGAGTCAAGACTGTTCCGGGACGAAACAGTTTAGGTGGAGGGTAGTGCTATATAAATAGATAAACTGTAACTCTGTCGCCATTCCGCTAGGGGTGGCCAGAGCCTCTGCAGAGTTGCCTCCATATGCATATAAATATTTAGGTAGGTAGATTTATCATTAATTGCAGCTGATGGGAGTTTTATATAATAAGTAGGATTAATTGTTATTAAGTACCTAGCGTTTGTGCTCCGTGACTGATAGGTTGGTACGAGGCTGACCACCCGTGCTGTAAAAATCGGTTCACTTTTGCCAATGCCACCCCGGTTCAGGGAACGGCGGCAGGAGTTGCAAGGTTTATGTCCATGTGAGGTTTTCTTTATTTGTATGCACACATGCAGAATGTGTAGGCGCGAACCTACATGTGCCTGTCTGTAGGCATGCATTTCATATGAGCCTTAAATGCTTACATATCCTTGCAGCTTAGATTATAGATTATAGATTATAGCGTACAGAAACATTACAAGGAAGTCACTAGAAATCATCATAATTATTGTACTCAAAGTCTTTGGAAGTCTGTTCGAGAAGCCTCTGGCATAATTAACCTCAAGAAGCCTGTATCTTCATAGCTATATAAGCCGCGAACGGCTTGCAGGAGTTAGTCATCCTACGACAATCTGCTTCTAAACACTAAAACAGTATAAGTGAACCTAAACCATCTGTGAAATAAATTAAAGTAAAAATTTCTAAATAAATGTAAAAGTGTAAAAAAAACTAATTAAAATGTAAAATAAATATCCTGAAAGAAGACCAGTTTTTTTTTATTTGAAGACTATTTGAACCCTAAAATCATAACAGTTAGCGAATTTTGAATTTCCGAGGACTGTGTATATTGATTGTTTTTTTTTTGTGGCCTTATATTGGTACTCATGTCCCTGACTTGTGCTGACAATGTCAGCTATTTTGAATTGTTAGTTGGTTTTTGACAGCCGTTTTGCTTGGACGTGTTTTGACTAGTCTTCAATTTTTGGCTATTGGAAAAAAAATATTTGTGCATCTGAGGCCAGAGTGAGTGTGATGTTAGTGAACATGTTCGGGAGGCAATCTCCTGACTAAGTTGCCAACCATCTTCAGGTGGAGAAGAAAATCAAATAGAATACAATTAAATTAGTCTAATTTATCTAAATCTAAGCTGCAAAGATATGTATCATTTGAGATTCATATTAAATGCATTCCCACAAGCAGACATGCATAATTTCGCGCTTACACATGCCGCATGTGGACATACAATATAAAAAACCCAATCTCAAATGAACATAAGCCCTGCAACTCTTGCCGACCTTCCCTGAAGCAGGGGTGACATTGGCAACGTGAACCATTTTCACAGTATGGGTGGTCAGCCGCATACCAACCTATCAGTCAAGGAATACAAGCAATTAATACATTCAAATATATAAAACAAATGAACTCTAAACAATCAAACAGTAAATTTTTTTTAAAAACTTTGACTAAGGAGAATGATGCTGAACGTCAGGTTGTTTGTCTGACCTTGGACCAGTCCAGAGCGGGCAAGTCCACGATGGTCTTGATGGTGATGGTGGTCCCCTGGAAGGTGGCCACGGCGTTGGGCTCGCACCTGTGGTCCAGGATGGAGGTGCCCAGGTACACGCCCGTGCCTATGGTCAGCATCTCCGGGTCCAGGATTGTGAAGCCATTCACTATCATCTGAAACAACAACACTGTTAGTAGCATTCAGTAATAACATAGAGGAGCGGAATACTTATTTATGCCACTGCCTAGTAATATAGTCTTTGTTACCCGAGTGCTAGTTAATAATATAACAATAGACAGCACGAGTGTTACAAAGGCTAATTACGTGCAGTGGCATACAATACTTTTTCTACGACTATGAAATAAATAACAAAATAGTAAATAATAGTCATTTGACCGGTCCATAGTCTAGTGGTTTACACTCCTGACTTGTAAATGGAAGATTGTGGGTTCGAATCCCGGCTGAGCACTAAAAATATACCATTTCTATTTTCAAATATGCTCTTCGCTGGGTTGAACAATTCATAAGCTCTTTACCAAAGACCGGTCACTAAAAGGTCCATCCAGCATTAAAGAAATTGGATCTTTTGCTTGATTATTGGTGTTTTGTAGCGATGACAAAGCTCGTAAACAACCCCTTTGTGGCACGCAACAAGTGTCATAGACCCCTAGGGAGTAAATTAGTTGGAGCTGCACTGTCAACACAAGTGAGCAGTAATGAGTGCTGGCAGCTCACCCTGCCGTAGATCCCCATGAGCTCCACCGAGTTGGGGATGGAGATGTCATGCAGGAACTGGAATAGGATGGTGCACAGCATGGTGAAGTGCTCCATGCGACGCGCATCCATCTTCAGCTCCTGGTAATCTGCAACCCAGACAATAATAGACATGAGCTTAATCGGTGAAAGCTGAATCAAGTAAGTACTGGTTCCAACTACTGGACAATTTAAACTGTGGTGTGCTGTCCTCCTACACCCAGGCTACTGATGTACCACTATACACTCACGTGACATGAGATCCTTCCACACGCGGAACCCCTTGTCGCTGTAGTGGCCGCGGGTGTGCTGTCCCCCAGCAGCCAGCTTGCGTACCAGCCGAGCCAGCAGGCGCGCTGCGTCAGGAGGCACCCGGGGGGCGCAGCGACGGAAACCAACACACTCGGACTGAAATATAAACATATATTAATGATATAGCATATATTAAACATATATTAATGATATGGCAACGTTGCCAAAAGTAAACGGAGGATAAAGGTTCCCCGTCGCTACGAGCCTTGATAATGTTCCCCGCTCGAGGGAATGAAACGTCGGCAGATATAATAACTGCAAGTAGAACATGGTCTAACCCGAAAACAACTATACCATTGAACACCGACCATGAAAGTGAAAGTGAAAGTTTAAAACTTTATATAATAATGATTTTACATATAACTATCTTCAGACATTTAAAAAATGAATTTCAAGAACTATTCTTTCTCTGTGTATCCTATATCAAATAAACTAATGTGATTGAGTCAATAAGTTACCTTGTGCTCTGCCCAGGCCTCCTTCTGGCAACATCTGCCACAATAATGTATGTGTTGGCAACCTGAACACTTCAGTACTTTACCTCTGGAACAATAAATAGATAAGTAATAATAATATTAAGCTGATTTATTGGGTGAAAGCTTTTTTTGTGTGTATCACACATCAAAAGCCCTCTGCGAGCTTGGTCGTCACTGTAGAAAGCGCCAGTTCCCAAGCAAGACCCAGTTGCTGTAAGGCTGCATGGACTTTTGGTGACCGGTCATTGGTAAAGGTTTATGAATTTTTCAACCCAGCGAAGAGCAAATTTGAAAATATAAATGGTATATTTTTTGTGCTCCGCCAGCATTTGAACCCACAACCTCCCATTTACGAGTCTGAAGTTTTACCACCAGACTACGGATCGGTCTACAAAGAGGGGCATTTTTGGCCATTCAAAACACTTTCGGGACCAGCAGTCCAAAACATGACATAGCCACACAGATTATTTTCTTCTGTCTCCATTATAAGATTGGCTTGGCAATTTTAAGGCGTTTGTTCTTTTCACGCAGCACAGTCCGGTGCAGAATCGAGAAATTCAGTAGTGTATATGTATGAAGAAAGTATATGTTGCAATAATAGATGGATGTCGTGGTAGAGGAAGACCTAGAAAGGTATGGATGGACCAAATTCCTGAAATTGCGAATGAATGGGATATCCAGAGTCTTAATAAAAGGAGAGCTTGTATGAAAAAGGTTATGACTCTGGATGAATTGAAAGAAGTATGTAAGGACCGAAAAAAATGGTGGTTAATCTGTAATGTTGGCGGCTAGGGTTTTTTAAAATTAGAATTTTGTTTTCTGTTTTAGTTTTGATGTCCATACATATTATTATTTACTGATTTAAAAAATTGTTATTTGTTGTGTATGTTCCTTGACTTAAAGGTTGGTACGCGGCTGACCACCCATACTGTAAAGAATGGTTCACTTTGCCAATGTCACCCCTGTTTCAGGGAAGGTCGGCAGAAGTTGCAGAGCTTATGTTCATTTGAGATTGGGTTTTATATTGAAGGTTTACATGTGGCATGTTTAAGCGCAAACTTAAACGTGTCTGCTTTTGGGAATACACTTAATATAAATCTTAAATGTAATATATCTTCGCAACTTAGATTATAGTATGTGGATGTATGTTAGCTTACACACAATTGGTGTCAGGTGATCCCTTGCATTTTGTGTCTGAAACCATAGACAAACCGGACAAAAAATCTTCTGTATCAAAAGCCACTAAAGCTACAAAAATTTAAAAGATTTTTCTTACTTGGTAAAACAATGATCACAACGTTGTCCATTTTCCTTGCTTGATAATATAAAGACAAATGGCTTCTCAGTCAAGATGGTGGTCCCTGCCTTTATAGGAGCGCTGTGCGTGTTGCTAGTGTAAGTCTTCATTGTTCTATTTTCAAATATCTAAAACCTAACTATGTTGTTTAGGTATACATGCATTCACAGCCAGGTCATGCTTTAGATTATTTCTTCTGCAGAGATGTGATACCAATCTGAAAAAAAAAAACATTAAGTAATACAAATAACAAAATAGGGTATTTGCAACAGTGAGGAGTTTGGCAAAAAGTGTTTCTTTGCCAATGTCACGCCTGTTTCAGGGAAGGTCGGCAAGAGTTGAAGGGTGTATGTCCATTTGAGACTTGGTTTCTATATTGTAGGTTCACATGTGGCATGCACAAGCGCGAACTTGTATGTGTCTGCTTGTGAGAATGCATGTAATGTGAATCCCCAATGTTACATATCTTTGCAACTTAGTTATAGTTGTATAATTTTGATAGATTACAATATTCATATGAACAAGGTCCCGATTTCAAGTCCAAAATAAAATTCTACAATTTTACATTTGCAAAAGAACTTTCGGCAATTTTGACCGGTTTCAAAACGGATATGCTTTTCGTCAACAAAATTTGTAGCCCCCGTGATGTCATTTTCTTGTATCCACAATGCTGCTATATAGTATTGCGATGGCTATAAGATGAATAAATAAAATGATGACACTTACGAAAATTCAGTCCAAAGAGCGTTTTGGCGCGTAAATTCAAACATAATTTTTTGCACCCTTGTCTCAGAGAAAGACGGCACGAGGTTTGGGTTTTATTTGCAAGTAAACAAGCAACATTTATTGTGTAAGCGTTAACTTACACACATCTGATGCTGGAGTGATGTTTTCCGGGATCTGTTGCCGTGGTCTGTGGGAGCTGGAGCTTCCGGACGTTTCGCCCATTTCTACGATAGGCTTCTTCAGCATATGGAGTTCATCACAGTTCTCATCAAGATCATCATCATCATCATACTTCACGCTGAAGAAGCCCATCGTAGAAATGGGCGAATCGTCCGGAAGCTCCAGCTCCCACAGACCACGGCAACAGATCCCGGAAAACATCACTCCAGCATCATCAGCTGGCCGTGAAGGCCTAAAACTCTTAATCACATCTGCTTGTGGGCATGCATTAAATTTCATCTTAAAAGTTAATTGAAAAGCTTAAATTACTTATACCTAGATAGATATGTAAAAAAAACAAACAGGTTTAAAAAAATATGGGAAAAATAATTTGCAGTTTCTATGGAAAATTTACAAAGATAAAATGCTTGATAGATAAAAACACATATGACAGTATTGGAGTGTGTGTAATACTATTGATCTTTGTGGTATTTTTAACTTTTCATACATAACACATGAAAAAAAAACAAGGTAAAGAAAAAAAACACCAAAAAGACAGCACAGGTACGAACAATTATGATGTTTCAGCTCTCTGATGAAAACATCTCCCGATAGATAAATATTTATTGAAATTATTACCGTGAGATGAAATGTATATTACCTATTTAATCAAAATATCGCGTCTATAAAACTTTCAACAGGAATAAACAATGTATGAAAATATTCTCAAAATAATTTCAAAGTAATGGCTAGTTCAGACGGGTCGAGTACTAATGCATTAGCAGGAGGATGTATACAAGCGCTGTCATGTTACCTCAGTGCGTACAATTCTGTGAACTGTAGAGCACAAATCGCAATTAACTTGGGCAGTTGAGCGAGGATGCTATTGATGTTTGGGGCTAAAATCTAAATCTAAGTTGAAAAGATATGTATCATTTGAGATTCATATTAAATGCATTGCAGACACGCATACTTACGCGCTCACACATGCCGCATGTGGACCTACAATATAAAAAACCCAATCTGAAATGACCATACGCCCTGCAACTCTTGCCGACCTTCCCTGAAACAGGGGTGACATTGGTAAAGTGAACCATTTTTTACAGTATGGGTGGTCAGCCTCATACCAGTCAATGAATACCTATAGGAATTATTATTCCTATATTCCTAATTATTATTCTATAAGTCAAGGCTACCAAATGATAAAATGAATGATGATCAAAGCTTTCACAAAATGACAATCATTTTAAAACAAACTACCTGACACAATTTTAACCAACTTGAGACGTATGCCAATAGTTTTTTTACTAAAATGTTAAATAAAAATCACCAGCAAAACAACTGTTATACGAGATGACACCGGTTGTTCCGATTTTCACTACGTTTATTACGATAAGTGTATCAAAATAATTGAGTGAACATTTAAAGTCACACACACTCTCCTACTGATATATAAGTACTCGATTCGTGTGAACGAGTCATAAACCTCGAAAAAGTTAAACATCTGTACACAACTTCCACTACATTAACAAAACCCAGATTTGAATTTAAAAAAAATGTTTTAAGTAGTGTAGTGTGTTCAGAGCTATACAAATTTGATTGACGCAATGCGAAATATTCCTTTGAAGTATGTGTGAACAACAATTTTCTAACCTTGTCTAACAACACTACAGTCTTTAGGGTTGGAGCGAGATAAAAGTATGTTTGTGTGTTACGATGCAGTCATCCCGTGGTCATCCCCACCTGTCGGGTCGTGAGCAAAATTAACCTCGCATTTTCGGCGGTTACTTCATTATTTTTGGATCGCGTCTTGAAAACGAAAGCGCTCAGAATTGTGTAATTTAAACTATTTTTAGACGCCGCTCAAATATAGAAACGTCACACGTGCGGATGTTGTGGATCGTAACTTCCTTGTTTACGTTTTGGAGGTTGAGTGTGTGGTGTGAATCAGACCCCGTTAACTAGTATTTTGCTACTGGTAACCTTGTTTTATAATATCGGTAGCCATATTGGAATCCATCTTGGGTGTGGACATACTTGGGCACAATGGGAAGGAGTAAGGAGGAAGGAGAAGAGGTGGTTTTTTTTAACTGAAATCAGAATGAGCGTAAATAAAATTGAAATAATGATTTATATTTACCTACTGTTATTCATTTAAAAAAAGAGTTTAAGTGTTAATTAACTTTGTATTGTTTATTATTTATTAAATTACTGGTTTTTTTTTATGAAAAACTGATTAATAAATATATATTTAATGATGGTTGAACTGTGCTTAGCACCGGCCTGTTAGACGCCGTCGATCGTCTCAAACGTCAACTCACGTCAACTCTGTGAACGTCAATGCGTCAAGCGTATTTGAAATTAACTGTTATATTTTCACTGCAATTGAAGGGAGTGTAGAGATTAATGAAATCAAGAAGACTCCAGTGTCCGGAAATGTAGCACGTGCAGAAGACTCCAGGATCATCAGAACTGTCTTGGATGGTGCCCCCTCAGGTGTTAACCACGTAGACGAGGATGCGGTGGGCAAAGAACTTCGAAGCTGACGCCGAAGTTTTGGGAGTGAGGGGACCATCTGTGGGGACCATGGAGGGAAGCAGCACAAGGCAGAGTCCTGGAAGATTGTGGTGCAGGAGTCCCTGGATCCTTTAAGGCTGATGAGCCGAAGGAAGTGAAAGTAAAGTGTATAGATTTCATATTATAAACATTTCCAGTCCTCAGACCATCATCAGGACAATCATCAGGGATCCAAAACTTTTGCAAGAAATACAGATACAGAATGCCAGTGTCCTTGACAATATTATCTTCTCTGGCAGGTGCCTATTTGATTGTTTATCTACCTACTTAGTTTATTTTTGTGTTATATCATATCATTTGTGTTTTTTATTATTTTTTTTCTTTGCACAGTGTACCTATATTTTTGTGATTGTATGACTAATCTTTTTTGAATAAATAAATATTGTGCAAAATCTAATCGTTTTATTTTGACAGCTTTAGCAATAATAATAATATTTATTAATAATATCAGGGCAGATAATAATATATGAATATAGTGGTGTGGGTGTACCCGCCTGTCGCGTGTTTATACACACATGCATACAAGATCAAAGTCCGAATAGGTACTTGTTGAGGCAGCGAAGCAAGAAAGACGGAGAAGGGAGTTTCGAAGTACGTACCTACCTCAAAGCTATAGAGTGGCTTCTCTAAGTACCTATATACTCTGTGGTGTGAATTGAAAGCCCGTTTTTGAAAGTGTATATTTTTAATGCAGTCAGTACTGTTCAATCAAAGGTAATTCAAAATGTTGTATTGGTTGCAATCTTCCGGTCTTCAAGCTGCGTCCAGGCGGAAGTCCTCCTTAATCCGCCTTGCTTGTGAGGCGAGCAGGATGCTTGATGCTTGAAGTGGGGGAAGGAAAGGAAATATGGAAGTTGGCAAATAGGAAGTAACTTGAAACTTTTGAGGAAATTCGGATTGGCCCTAACAAGGACCTTTTGTTGTGATCAGGAAAAAAAACTGTAAACTTTTGAGGAAAATTAAAAGTGGCCCTAAGAAGGACCTTTTGTGTTGTGATGTGAGCAGTGTGCTGTAGGAGACGGTTGCCTCAAGTCTGTTCCTGGCGAGGTCTTGAGAATCTTCTAGGTAAAGATGTGGCGAAGCTGGAGATGTCCAGGTGAAGGTATGATGAAGCTGGAGATGTCCAGGCGAAGGCACGAGGTAAGATGTCGTCTCTGCTTGGAAATTGGCGGGAACGCGAGAGATGTCTTGAGATTTTGGCGGGAGATGTAGATGTCCGCTCGGTGGTCTCGAAGTTTCTCTGGTGATGATGTAGTGGTCTGCGGAGACGTCCAGGCGACGGTGCAAAGTAGTTTTGCGTCTGCTTGGAAATCGGCGGGAACGCGAGACGGCTTGCAATTTTGGCGGGAGCGCGGTAAGATGTTGCTCGTTCCGTGGTCTCAGTGTGTCTGTCTGTCTGGAGCGCGGCGTACGGTTTTATACTCCCGCTCGTTCTCGCGGGCCCACTACTAGGGGTGGGCACGCACAATTTTCGGATTATCTTCTTTTTATCTGATTTCTGATATCTGGTTTTCTTTCATCTTCTGTACTGATGCACCACAGAGGCCCCCTCCAGTGTCAATGACGTCTTGAAGTGAGCGTTATTGATGCGATGTTTTTGTGCAGAAGATGAAGGTACTACTCGTCGTAGCAGGATAAGAGATTCTACGTTGTATCTGGTGTGTGTGCTGACAGATGTGTGAGCTTACGATCCTCCTAGGCGGATGCGGAGGCAGGATTGTGAAGTCATCTGCAGCGGTCCTGATGAGGATCTTGAGGCGTCGTCAGGTTGTCTCCAGATTTATAGAGTTCCTCTGGTTTTTCCAGGCTGTTGTCCTGTGGTGAGGAATTGTACTACTTGTTGTAGCGGGGTTGGTTGTTTGTTGCTCAGCGGTTGCTGTTTGTTGTAGCATTGATTGCTGTGCCGTAGTTCGGCGTTTGCTGCTTGGGCAGCGGGATTGTTGTTTGTTGCTACGCTGTGCAGCTATGGTGAGCGACGTCCAATCCTCCAGTGCCTCGTTGCGCTGGGTGAAATTGGGGAGTCGGCTGCAGCGGGGTGAGGAAATACTTTTACAAGTATCTTTTGGGGATGGTCACTCGTCTTCCTGACCTTGTTTTGGTGTTTTCTGCTTCGGATTGATTTGAAGGTCCTGGGCTGAGTGGCCTTGGTGTTGCTGTGTTTGGTACATCTGCTTCGGGCCGTTGTGAATGTTCTGGTCCGTGTGATGTGTATGTTTCATCTGGCATGTATGCTGGCTTCAGACGATCTATTGAGATTGTTTTGGTTTTCCCACTGAAGTCGACCATGAAGTATTTATCGTTTTTCTGAACGATTTTGAAAGGTCCTTCATATGGCGCTTGTAGAGGTGTCTTGTGTGAGTCCACACGCACAAATACATGTGTGCACTCTTGTAGGTGTTTGTGCACGAATGGTCGCTCCTTCTTGTGGTTTGAGGTGGGTACCGGTCTGATATTTTGTAGGGTTAGCTGTAGTTTATTTGCAAAGGTATCAGGTTCTGTTGGTGTGGAGTTCTCAAAGAAGTCACCTGGCATGCGTAGTGTTGTGCCGTAGGTGAGTTGAGCTGGTGAGTACGCAATGTCTTCCCGGATTGCGTTCCGCAGTCCTAAGAGGATCATTGGCAGGACTTCAGTCCATCTTGACGTTGTTTGGGAGCGTATGGCGGCTTTTAAGGTGCGGTGCCATCTCTCGATCAATCCATTTGACTGCGGATGATATGCGGTGGTGTGTATATGTTTGGCTCCAATGAGGCGTGTGACGTCTCTGAAAAGCTGCGACTCGAATTGGCGTCCTTGGTCAGTTACAATGTGGGACGGTACGCCAAATCTGGCGATCCAATTTGTCAACAATGCTTTTGCGACTGTCTCAGCGGTAATGTCCTTCAGTGGGACCGCCTCAGGCCATCTGGTGAACCTGTCAATCATTGTTAGGATGTATGTGTGTTCCTGTGATGACGGCAGTGGTCCTACAAGGTCTATGTGGATATAGCTGAACCTTGAGTCCGGTGTGGGGAGACTTTGTATCGGGCTTGTTGTGTGCCGTGTGATCTTGGTTTTCTGGCACGTGATGCACGTGCGTACGTATTGTGTGACATCACGTTGCAGTCCAGGCCATACAAATCTCGTTTTCAGAGTCCTGTACGTTGCTTTTGTACCGGTGTGTGCATTTTCATGGTACATCCTGATTATCTCGTGTCTCATGTCCTTGGGTATAAAAGGTCTCGACGTTCCCGTTGAGGTGTCTGTCCAGAGAGCAAGGGCTGTACCAGGTATTTCTTGGAGTTGCAATTTCAGAGATGATTCCTTCTTGAGTTTTTCTAGCTCTTGGTCGGTTGATTGCGCTTTAGCGATATCTCCATAGTTGATTGTTGAAGGTATCGTTATGGCCTCTACTCTTGACAAGGCGTCTGCTACTACATTGTCCGGTCCAGGTATATACCTCACATCTGTTGTAAACTGTGAGATGTAGTCCAGTTGCCGTTCTTGTCTCGGTGTAGAGCAGTTTCTCTGGTGATGATGTAGTGGTCTGCGGAGACGTCCAGGCGACGGTGCAAAGTAGTTTTGCGTCTCTGCTTGGAAATCGGCGGGAACGCGAGACGGCTTGCAATTTTGGCGGGAGCGCGGTAAGATGTTGCTCGTTCCGTGGTCTCAGTGTGTCTGTCTGTCTGGAGCGCGGCGTACGGTTTTATACTCCCGCTCGTTCTCGCGGGCCCACTACTAGGGGTGGGCACGCACAATTTTCGGATTATCTTCTTTTTATCTGATTTCTGATATCTGGTTTTCTTTCATCTTCTGTACTGATGCACCACAACGTCAATGTCAAAGTGACTTTTCAGAGAGCGCATGCGCACTTCAGCAGCCTATATAGGGATGGGCAGATGAGAAAAGAATTCGAAATATCGAAAGTTAAAAAAGGATCGAAACCATATGGATACATATGTCTAGAAAAAAATATCAGTCGCTGACTGTCGGTATGCGGCTGACCACCCATGCTGTAAGAAATGGTTCACTTTGCCAATGTCACCCCTGTTTCAGGGAAGGTCGGCAAGAGAAGGGTACCTATATGTCCATTGGTTTTTAGCGGCATGCGCAATTGCGAACTTGTATGTGTCTGCTTGTGAGAATGCATGTTATGCCGCAATGCGAATCCCCAATGTTAAATATATTTTGCAAGTTAGATTAGATTAGGTGGGGGACATCAAAATTTCATCTCAAAAAAAAGCAGGCTGCCATCATGTTATTTCCTGAACTCTTGCATTCATGGAGACGCATTGTGTAGATGTCAAAATTTTGTTTCCCAAAAAAGTCGTCCTTCCAAGGCTCAGGCGGCCTACCGCACCACAATCCTCCAGGACTCTCTTACTCTGCTTCCCTCCATGGTCCCCTCACTCCCAGAACTTTAGCATCATCCTCGATACTGTCATGCCCGAGTGACACCATGCGGGGCACTATTCAAAACATTTCTGATTATCCTAAAGTCCTCTGCACGTACTAAGTAAATGTACTTGCGGCCCACTGAAATTTTCTTGATTTCATTAATAACTGAATTTTTAATTTTTTCACTCATTGTCTGTCTTTTTTTTTATACAGTCAACCCATTCCATACGACATTTTTTTTGCCTCAATCTGAACCAAGCTACCGGTACGCAATGGGTTAAATGTAAAATCTCACTTTTGTTCCTTATAATTTACATTACAGTCAGTTGTTATTTTAGGTTTAGTACCCTGATTATAAAAGATTGCATGAATCTCACCTCGATTGCACAAAGAGAAAAAATATGGAAGTGTTTACAACAGCACTAAAAAGTGATTTTCTTTACATTATTTATTCACGCAATCTAGGTGAGTTTACTCTCTGATTTATTCTAGGGCCACTGATATTTTATATGAAATATTTTACAAAATAAAACACCCATTTAAAAATAAACATTCACTTTATTTACACTTAACATTTATTTTTCCAACGCAACATAAATTAAGCTGCAGATCAACTTCTCACAACATTGTCTCCAAAGGGTTTCTTCTTTTACAAAAGTACATTATCAACATGGCGGGTCCTTTCCTCATAACAAGCCGCTTAGCTTGTGTGTCCTGATCACTATGTGCAGCATTCTGTTGTCGGGTAATGTCTCCAGCATTGTGAGGAGGTTCTGTATGTTCCCATACACACAGTTGTTAGCCAGAGCCACTTGCGTAGCCTGCGCCAATCTGTCTAAGCAAGTCTGAAATTACAAAATACAGTATTATAAATAAGTTGTATAAATGCAAACGCCGTCAACTCCTTAAGTGTTGCCACTAGACTATAGACCGGTCCCGGAGATCCCGGGAAGCAACTCTCTAGTTTGTAGGATTGTTCAATATGGGGGTAAATCTCTCACCTCTAAGTCAATCTTGATGCCTTCTCGCTGTGCCTGCGCTACTCTCAGCTGAATAGCCGGCACAACCTGGGACAGATGCTGCGCGCTGACTGCAGCCGTGGTGGACTGAGGCTTCTTCCCTTCAAACAGACTCTGCAGCACTCCCACGTGTAGCTTCCCGTACAGCTGCTTCTCCGTCAGGCTTCCACTCACTTTTCTCTCCGGATTACTTAAGCCGAACGACATGTCCGGCTTTTCTACTTTGATCTTTTTCAAAGGTGGAGCTCCCGGTATTTCTGTCATTTCAACATCTGTAACAAACCATACCAAACATCAGATATTCAATGAGCTCTGAGCAAAAAAATTGTGGTGTAACACCGCTGGATTGCTACGGAAAAAGCAAACATTTTTTTTTTAACGGTTGTTACTGATCAAAGTCACACAGAGATGTGACATTTACCCGCCGAGAAAATATTATGTGACTCTTTGGCTCCATAAGTGCGGCTCTGGCACAAATACCCACGGAAGGCGCAATAATATTTTCACTTCAAAAAAAACTTTGAAAGAAAAAAATTACATCCTGTTTTCATAAATTAAAATTCTTCTATAAATAGAGAACATATATAATTGTAATCGATTATGTATAATATGTTTGTGATAATTTTTTCGATTAACGAGGATTCCTTGACTTATAGGTTGGTATGAAGTTGACCACCCATACTGTAAAAAAGGGTTAACTTTGCCAATGTCACCCCTGTTTCAGGGAAGGTCGGCAAGAGTTGCAGGGCTTATGTTTACTTGAGATTGGGTTTTTTATACTGTAGGTCCACATGCGGCATGTGCGAGCGCGAAATTATGCGTGTCTGCTTGTGGGAATGCATTTAATGTGAATCTCAAATGATACATATCTTTGCAGATTAGATTTAGATTAAGGCACAGATTTTATCTCTCAGCCACTTGTACTCGCTTTTCATCCTCCCCCCCCCCCCCCCCCCCCCCTCGTCGACACTATTGTTGGCAAGAAAATATTTGTGGCTCTTTACAGCTGCAGATAGAACAGATTTAACCCGAAAGTACCCAAAAATAATTTGTCTGTCAGAAGTAAATTCATTTAGAGCTAAAAACCTGTGATTAAGATGCAAACTAACCGTTTTGTGGATCGCTGATAAATAAAGGCGCTAGAGAAACCCATTTGATCAGCCCAGCCAGGGGGGTGACGGCAGCCATTGGTATACCACCACTGGGCAGCACTGAGGGGTTCAGCTGAGCAGAGAGACACAACTGCGGGTTCAAGTACACCTGAAATATTCAAATTATTATTAGCAAAATTACTAACAATAAAAGTTTTTTTTTTTTTTAAGAAATCCTGTGCGGGAGACTCCGTAGATTCTAGAGACTCTAGGGGTCTATGACACTAGTTGTAGTACCACAGAGGTGCTTACAAGCTTGGTCGTCGCTACAAAGCGCCAATACTCAAGAAAGAATGATCTGGAATATGCGAGAAAGATCTCTTTTGTACCTACATATAGGGACTGCAATGGTGCGGAGAGCAATTAGTTTGCTCCAAGCATTTTACTGTGAAGACCATTATACGCAGAGATTATAAATTATTGTAAACTGTGTAAAATAACTTCTGTTAAAATAAAAAAAATGCAATTTAATTAAAAGAGAGCCCAGTAAAAACATAACAATAATGATTTAAATTTACCCATGATGTTATAACCTCCAGTAAGCTCAGTGGTGGTGGCTGGAAAACTCCTTGGGGTCCTTCCTTCAGGTAGATTTCAACCACAGCCGTCATGAAGTTAGCCACAAACTGCGAGGCGATGGTGGGCAGCGTGATGAGAGGGCCTTCCAGGGACGGGTGGAGGATGAAGTAGTCCCTGACGAGGCTGTGGGCCAGCTGCATACAGGTCGGGGAGGAACAGCCAGTCTGCTGGAGCCATGTGCCAGTTGCCAGCAACACCTGGAAGTCAATGATTTTCATCAATTGTTTTCTCAGTCTCTTATTGGTGAGTTATATGATGATGATGAGTTGATGATTTCTTTATAGCGTCATTTCGTGTAGTCACTCCAAGGGCGCTTGTGCATGTGATGCCAGAAATTTGCTTGTCTTCAGTGTATTCCGGAACTTTCCATGGTCCTCTAGCTCTCTCACATGATGTGGCAGGTGGTTCCAGGCCAGAGGACCAACAACTGCAAATGCACGCTCTCCAAATATTGTGTTAACTCTTCTTATCGGTTCTTCAGTCTTTGATTTGGCTCCGATTTCAGCCGAGCGCAGTGTTAGGCTTTTTTTGCTGAGGGTGACTGGTTTGAATAAATCAGTGAGATATTTGAGAAGTATAGCGTGAAAATAATAATATAATATTAGGATGATTTCTTTGGTGAGCGCTATTTTTGTGTGAATCACACCTCAAGAGCCGACCTCTTCGAGCTTGGTCGTCGCTGAAGAAAGCGCCAATTTTCAAGCAAGACCCAGTTACTGTAAGGCTGGATGGACCTTTGTTGACCGGTCTTTGGTAAAGGTATATAAATTTTCACCCAGCGAAGAGCAAATTTGAAAATATAAACAGTATATTTTTTGTGCTCCGCCAGGATTCGAGCCCACAACCTTCCATTTACGAGTCAGAAGCCTTTGGGAATAATGCAGACAAGAAGTTACACAAAATGTGTAGCTTAGTTGCCTTTTTTTGCTATACTAGATCACAAGTAGCAATACAGTCATATTGTGGTAAATGAAAGGAGACATTTCCCATTATCTTCAAAATTTTATTTCCCTAAAAAAAAAATTTAAATAAATAAGATTTACTTACAGGAGCAATAGAGGTAGATATAGCCATGCTGGCCAACTTGCACATGAACTTTATTCTACGGGACGATTCTGACCCTCCAAACAGCGACAGGAATATCGTGTTCTTGGCAGTCTCATTCAGAGGTCCAGAGAAGTACTCGGAGAGAACATCAAGCAGCTGAAGTTCCTGCAGAGGGTTCAGGCTGGGGCTCCTGCGGGATCCCCGGCGATCGCATTCACAAAATATGAACTCCCTCATCAGGTCTTGGGCAAGATCTAGTTGCTTGGTGGACGGCACATTCCGACCAGTTATCAATGTCTCTGAAAGAAAAAAATAATAGTAAGTCAATTTTTAGAGTGGTGTTTTATGAATTCACTGTAAGCGCCCTGCAGAGCCGTAGCAGCTCCTGAAAAGACACACTTTTAAGCTTAATTACAAACATTTTGGGAAATGCAAAAGCGGCAAGCCAAATAATTGTGAGTGTTTTTGACAGAAATGAGGAATGCGAGGATATTGAGATTAAATTGATTGAATGAAACAAGAGTGGAGGTTGTAAAAGAATTTGATCATTTGGGAAGCAAGTTTGAGTTAATGGGAAACTGACGAAAGAATTGTAAAAGCGCGATAGTAGAAGAAGTTTGATGGGAAAGATTGCAAAAAATAGGAAACTCACAAAGAATATGAGATTGGCGGTACACAATGGCATATTGGTACCAAAACTGATGTATGGAAGTGAGGCGTGGACAGTTGACAAATGTGAGTATAAAGTATGTACGGTTGAAATGGCTTACATGAGAGCAATGGCTGGAAAGACACTGAATGATAGAGTGTGCAATGATTGGGTGATGAACGAGTGTGGTATAAAAGAGAATATGAGAATGAAAGTACAAAAAAGCCAAATGAGATGGTTTGGACATCTTGAAAGAATGGATGATTAACGAATAACAAAGAAAATGTACAGAGGAAATGTCAGAGGAAAGCATGGAAAGGGAAGACCAAGGAAGGAATGGATAGACCAAATAGGCGAAAGAATGGAACCTGCAGAGTGAGAATAAGAGAAGAGTATGTGTGAAGAAAGTGATGAATGTTGAGGAGATGAAAGAGGTATGCAAGGACAGAAAAAATGGAGACGCATCTGCGGAGGTACCGGCCACCCATAGTGGAACGGCGGCTACAGTTACAGTAACAGCATATGAATTAAAAAAATAACCAAGTGAAATACCCAAGTTTCATTAGAATTTTTGGTACCTACTATAAAATTTATTAGAGATTTAATTTAATATATTTTATTTAAGTACGTTACTCTTATAAATAAAATATCAACTATGAAAATCTCTGTCGCCATTCCGCTAGGGGTGGCCAGAGCCTCTGCAGAGCTACCTCCATTTCTTCCTATTGAAGAAAGACAACTTACCTATTCTGATGAATGCCTCACGGGCGCATAGCGGGAAGTCCAATTTCCTCAAGCTGTATCGAATATCGGACATTCTAAATTGCAAATGGGGTACTTCAATATAAAACTTTGTGTATTTTAAATCATATTTTTCGAAATATTCAACAAAATATTTATGAAATGACAGCGTCGGAACTTTAGTCTGTTTCTTCTTCTTTTAAACGCGTATGACATTTGACGTTGTTGAAAAAAATGATGTGAACGACTAGCAAAATTTCCCAAATTTAAAAATACCTACCAAATCTGAGATGCACGTTTTGGAGTCCCCACACTCGACATAGATAAAAAAAATGTTACACGGTCTAGGACGAAGGTTATTTAAAATTTTGATCTGATGTTTCCTGAGAAGAGCCTTTAGCAGAATGGCGACAGGGGTACAGTTACAGTTATAGGACAAACGTGGGTAGAATCCCAAATCCGGAATAATCTTCTTCATCCTGGCACAAGAGCATTCCACATTGTGTTACTGTCGAGTGTCACAGACTATGGACCATCTAAAAAAAAACACAACTAAGTTGCACATTTAGTTTTACTTCTTGCTATTCCTGAGGGGGTCTTATGTGGGGATTTGGGACCTATTTGTTTTTACAGATAAAGGGGCCGGCCTCACACCAACCACTTTCAGTTGAAATGGGAGTTTCCCGGCTCCCGGGGGGGGGCTGGTTCTCATTTTTTGTGAAGTACACCTTGCCGGCATTTATTTTGGGTTTAAAATAGACACCGAAACGGGAAATCATTTCTGAGACCCTTGGTGGGGATCGAAACCTTGCTCTCGACAATGAATGCAATCATTCTACCAACTAAACTATCAACCAGACTTTTTACGGCTTGGTCATCTTGAAATCAGGATCTTAATAATTATGCTCATCTCAAGGGCCTGTTGCATCACCCTTAACTCTTATTCACTTACAATATTTGTTTGATACATCAAATTTGGTCTCGGTTAAATATTTGTGGGAAGTAGGTAATAATTTGATGGAATTTGAACAGGAAAGATGATGTAAATCAGCTGGGTTACGTAAATTCAACCAAATTTTTGATTTGTTGGGAGAAATCACACTTAATTTTGATTTTTGTCTGATCCGAGTTTGGTGCAACAGGCCCTAAATCTTTTTTTTTTTTTTTAAGGAATCCTGTGCGGGAGGCTCCCCAATTCTTGAGAGTCTTGGGGGTCTATGTCACCCTGGAAGGGTGCCGCAGAGGTGTTGCTTGAGTTCTTGGTTCTGTCGTGAGGCGCTGCAAGGAAGTGGTGATTGATGTTGGTTTTGAATACAACCGGATTAAATTGGGAAGGGAACACAGATACTGGTAGACCATTCCATAAACGGGCAGTTTAGCAAAGGAATGACTCATGAAAACGCCAAATTCTCATAGTTTTGAGATCGACTGCAAAGGGATGAATGAGAGTCGTACTACGAGTTTCCCTTTCTGAAATGCGAGGGGGAGGGATTAATGAATGGAGCTCATTAGAATACATTAGAAAATCTATCAAAATTACACACTTTTTACAAAACTGCAAATTTGCATTGCAAGTACGAAGTACCCAATTGATTCTTGAATGCAGGTGACATTTGCTTTCAAAAATCAAAATGAAAAACAGTTTCTGAAATGTACATGAGGTATGTTATTTATTAAAAAACATATTTAAAGGTGAGAAAAATAATCATATACCTGTGTACATAGGTACAGTAACACTCAGTGAATAATCTACAAGGGGCTGTCCATATATTACGTCATTCGCATTAAGGGGGGGGGGGTCTGGTCTGCGGATGATGGCAAATGATGTACGAGTACCAAAAGTGACGTCGTTCTTGTAAATACCAATTTCTACAAAATATACAAAATATTATGTAAGTAATATAACATTATTAATTATTTAACTCATCCATTATTACAGCAAGAAGGGGGGGGGTCATTAGATAATGACTATAGGATGATTGTAAGGGGGGGGGGTCGAAAATCGACCAAAATCGATGACGTAATTTATGGACGGCCCCCAAGCATATCCGAACATTGGTTTGAATATCAACATACTCGTAACATGGTAAGAAGATGTAAACAAACCTGTTTAAATTAAGTCCACAAGGATAGGAAAAAATAAAGGCAGCTCTGGCCACCCCTAGCGGAATGGCGACAGAGTTACAGTCACAGTTACATGGATTAAATTGGTTATTAGTTAAATTGGCTTGTATTACATATGAATCATAAATGTTAATACATCTCTGCAACTTAGATTAAAGATGAAAGGCTCGCTCTTGTTGTACAGTGGTGATTTGACCGATCCGTAGTCTAGTGGTTAACACCCCTTGGAGCACAATGGAATCCCGTTGGAGCACAGAAAAATATACCTTTTATATTTTCAAACACGCTCTTCGCTGGGTGAAAAATTCTTATTTTTTACCAAAGACACCGGACCGGTCAGGTCCATCCAGTCTTACAGCAACTGGGTCTTGCTCGAGAATTGGTACTTTCTACAGCGAAGACCAAGCTCGCAGAGGGCTCTTGAGGTGTGATGCACACAAAAACAGTGTTCACCAAATAAATCATCCTAATATTCATTTATCAGTTTGTACTTACAAGAGAAATTTCAACCATAGAGCTATGAGGTGAACAATGTGATAAATAAATAGGTACTTGTGGTCGATAAAAACAGTGATTAAAAATATAATGACTTGGAATACAGTTAGAGGTTATGTACACTTACTTTAATAATAATAATAATCTATAATCTAAGCTGCAAAGATATGTTAACATTTAAGGCTTATATTATATGCATATCCACAGACAGAAACATGTAAGTTCGCGCCTACACATTCTGCTTGTGTGCATACAAATAAACAAAACCTCACATGTACATAAACCTTACAACTCCTGCCGCCTCTCCCTGAAGTTGGGGTGGCATTGGCAAAATTAAACCAATTTTCACAGCACGGGGGGTCAGCCTCATACTAACTTATCAGTCAAGGAGCACAAAAAATTATAAACAATGTAAAAAAGAAAACTTACAAACATTTTTTTTATCTATAGTTAAAATTTACATAAAATTAAATGCCCTAGCCGCCAGTACTGCAAATCAACCGCCATTTCTTTCTTTCCTTATATAATTCCTTTATAATCACACATCCTTGCCTGACACCCTTAAAAACTTCAAAGCATTCACTATACTCTGTACAATATCATAGAAAATACATATTTCATCAAGTTAGAAAAACAGTCAGTACTTGAAAAAATAATCTAATTCATTTTTATATTTTTAGTGTAGAAAAAAATGGTATATTCAGGATTCAATATAACAAAAATATTTTCTTAAAATACAAAATAATATTTTACTAATTCTAGGCATTTAGTTCAAAGGTAACACTAAAATGATGATTAATAAAAACATGGTAGCTTTATTTTTCACAGCTGTAAAAAGATTCCAAATTTGAAAGCAAGAACTTCCATTATTATAGTTTTTTCCTAAATGGACTCTGAATAAATATCATAGACAAGAAAATTGTGACTCCATTTCTTTTTAATGGACTCGGCACAAATTTTAATCTAGAACTATTCTCAGCAGGCAAACTTCCCTTTTGCATGGGACTATGGTCTTTAGCAACCAATTACAAAATATTTATTTGCCCTTTCCCCATCAGCCTGGTCGTGTGACGTCGTCATTTTATCTATGTCAATTCATGTGCGGTACTCATATATCTACCGTTTGTCTGCAAGCAAGACGATTGTCAAAAATACAAATGACAGTGAACTCATATGTGCCTGCTTATGAAAATGCATATCAACGGTTAAAAGGAAGTAGGGCATTTGTAACAAAAACTAAATTGTTCACGACAGCAGTTTAAAGTTTGAAAAATATTTGTTCGTCTTTTCCCTAGCAACACGGTCAAATGATGTCATAATTCTGTTGTCTATCAAATTTGTGCCGAGTAGATGTTAATGCATGCTCCTTGAGTGAGCCGTGATTGGCTGCCATTTCGCTGCCTTAGTTCTTGTTTACCGTATACGCCATTGAGAAAATTTTACGTGAGCAATGTTTGCATGTGTACTGGACCAATGTGTCTTATGAAAACAGGAAATTTATTTAAGAAATATTTAAAAGAACTCTCACATTATCGAGTTTTACGGTTTTTCTTAGCTCAGATTGTGTAGAATTTGATTCTTAAGACAACTGCGTGAAAAAGTCATATTTGACAAGATTGGCGTATACGATAAACAAGAACTGGGGGAGCGATTTGTTGAATGGCTATTCTTGACTAATGAAATAGACTACAAGGAACTTCAATATACCATCGAGTTGGTTTCAACTTCAGTCATATAAACAAGAGTTTCTCAAAACCAGGCGCAGCTGCATAAACCTGTACACTTTAGAATAAATATTTTAGAAGAAAACAACAATTACGTATGAGGTCTGAACATTCAAAACATTCCTCGACTATGTGACGTCACTCTAATCTAATCTGAGTTGCAAAGATATGTTACACTGGGGATTCACATTATATGCATTCTCACAAGCAGACACGTACAAGTTCACGCTTGCACATGCCGCATGTGAACCTCCATAAAAACCCAAATCTCAAATGGACACACACCCTGCAACTCTTGCCGCCCCTCCCTGCAACAAGGGTGACATTGGCAAAGTGAGCCATTTTTACAGCATGGGTGGTCATTTGCATACCAACCTATAAGTCAAGGAACTTCGTTCACAGTAACCGTCACTCATAGTAAAAGAAACCTCAGCGAGAAAACGTCAATCCTGTATGGGACTGCCAATAAAAAAATACTTGTATCGATTTTCTGTAAGACTTGGCCAGGCGATGACACAATTTTTCCTATGGCGTGCGGATATGATACGCACTGTAGAATATATTTTCCATGAAATTACTACGTTCAATTACTTTAAAAGCTCTGATTTTTTTTTCATTTTATATTTACTCAGATCTATTTCAAATTGAAGTCCGTAGGGTAGCAAGAATTTTTTGCATTAGGTAAATATTAAAACTAGAACAAAACATGTTCTATCTTGTGTTTTAAGATTTCAAATTTCTAACCTCCAAATGTATCAAATGTCAAAATTTTTGATTCAAACGGTTTTATATGGATGACCGCTCTGATCTGGAACTAATCCGGCCAAATGACAACATTTAGCTTCCTTGTTTTATGAACGGTCAGACCTCATTAACTTTACTACTAAAAATGATAGAAATTGCACTATAAATTTAAATTAAAATTTTAAAATACACAAATTGAGTCCTATAGATACAAAGCTGGAAATTTGGGATTTTGCTTTGAAATAAGATAAAACATATATATATATGTCAGGCTTATTTATTTTAAATTGCACATGATAAGAGAGCGCCGTTTTTGTGTGTCACACCTCAAGGGCCCTCTCCGATCACGGATAAGACTTTTTGAAAAGGTGCGTCTTGAGAGCTCCGCGAAATATACCCATAGATTCGGAGTTCTTCACTCCGGGTGGCAGTCTGTTCCACTCCACCGGACCCGCAACACGGAAAGCACGGTCTCCAAAATTGGTACGGATCTGACGGTGCGGCTGAACCAAATTGATTGCACCACCGCCCGCGGATCTGAGTGTCTGCCTCCTCACACCCATCTCAACAGGCGAAATCATGTCAGTCAGATAAGGCGGAGCCAAGCCATTGATGGCTTTATATACCATCAGACAAACACGGTAGACCACCCTCTCCGGGAAACGAAGCCAATGTAGTTTTTTTAACAGCGGAGTGATGTGAGCGAATTTGGATATCCCGAATATGAGCCTTGCTGCTGAATTCAACACAGATTGAAAGCGGTTGAAATGCTTCTTTGGCTGCCCACTATAAAGCGTTGAGCAATAATCAATCCGAGACATCACAAACGCACTCACCAGGGTCTTAACCGCATCTGACGGAAGACACTTTCTAATTGCCTTTATTTGGCGCAGTGAAAAAAAGGAGGAAGCTATTGCGGCATCTATTTGCCTTTCCAATGTCAGGTTCCGATCCAGTAAGATTCCTAGAAGTCTCACCGAATCGGAAGGCTGGATCAGCTTACCTCCTATGGAGAGTGCTACCCCATTAACCAATAGATGGTCGCGCCTAGATGTGGCTGCCCAGAGTATCTCCATACATAAATTCCTACCATCTCTTCATTTTCTTCCAAGTCAGACTATTTTTCACTTCACTCTGAATCTCCTCTCTCAACACGTCCCTCTTCATTCTAAGACTAGCATTCTCTTTCATCAGCAGCTTCCTCTCATTCCTCAACTTCTCCAACTCAGACAACACTTCTTTCCCGTTCTTTCCGCACAAATCGCACACATTGTCCACATGATCTTCCACCTCGTTCAGTTCCCCGATACAATGCTGCTGCATTTCATCACCCATAAGATTATGATCATCAAATTTGATTTCATTTTCATCGTCTTCAAAATGAATTTCACTAGAAATCAATCCTTGATCGTTCTGCGCCAATTGATTGGTGTTAATCTTCAACATGTGAACAGAAGAAGAATTCCCATTTGAAATGGAATCTTCTATAACAAGAACATTTCTTAAATCAACTTTATTTTCATTTACGATTCCGTCTTCCATGGAATCGACTAAGCTTTGAAAGAGAGTGTTTTCATTGCCGTCGGCGATCTGCTGTATGAAAACTTTATCTAGATTTTCAATGTTGACAACCCGTAACTTGACCTTGGAATATTTGTTAGTGTTGGCAGTTGCCAGGCATGTTGCCATGTCTATGGTTTGGTGATCTAGCACTTGCATTGTCTGTGGTCCACCGTCTGGCTGCGAGGAGTTGGAGGATGAAACAAAGTCTATGTTTTCAATGACAATGTCGTTGGTGTCTATCTCATTGCCTTCTATTGACGGGTACAAACACTGTATCATGTTCCTGAAAACAAAAATAAAATCCATCTTGAATTTTAAGTTTAAGTCAGAAAGTATGAGAACAGTTTCATATAAGAATACATTGAAAGGGTTTTTTCTTATTAAATTGGAATGTAAATAAAATAAAACAAGAGCCTGTATGAAGAAGGTTATGACTCTGGAGGAAATGAAAGAAGTATGTAAGGACAGAAAGAAATGGCGGTTGATCTGTAATCTTGGCGGCTAGGGTTTATTAAATTGTAATTTGTTTTCTGTTTTAGTTTTGATGTGCATACATATTATTATTTATTGATTTAAAAATGCAATTTGTCGTGTATGTTCCTTGACTTATAATTTGGTATGCGGCTGACCACCCATGCTGTAAAAATGATTCACTTTGCCAATGTCACCCCTGTTCAGGGAAGGACGGCAAGAGTTGCAGGGTGTATGTCCATTTGGGATTTGGTTTTTATGTTGTAGGTTCACATGCGGCATGTGCAAGCGCGAACTTGTACTACTGCTTGTGAAAATGCATGTAATGTCCAATGTAACATATCTTTGCAACTTAGATTAGATTAGATGTCTTCACTTGTTCCTCCTCCCCTTACAACAATGGCAACTCCAGGACTAGTCGTATTCACCCCTTTACAGTCCACATCAATACTATGAGAACTTGGAGGTTTCACGAGTCATTTACTTTAAAAATCACTAGCACATCACACCCTCACTCAGGGATCAGCTTCATTGGCTGAAAATAAAGGAGAGGGTGGAGTACAAGGTCTGCTTAACTGTATTTAAGTCCTCCCAGAACATTGCACCACTGTATGTCTCATAGCTATGTGTGGAGGACACAGTAGAGCAGGGGTGCCCATCCTTTTTTTTGAGATCGACCTAGTAAAAATTCGTGAATAGGAGATTGACATTTTAACTGTTGAGCCCACCAAATATAACTCATAATTCATAATGTATAAATATTACACAGTTGCGCCACGTCTGTTGCGTCTGTCAATTCATCGAATTGTAAAGAAAAGTAGGAGCAATCTCCGAGATGATTTATGGTTTGATATTCCAAGTTCTTGCTGATGGTTTCAACACGTCTAGTGACGGTTTGCCGGGAAAGTTTAATGTCTTTCAATCAGTCGATCACTGAAAATATTAGCTCCCTCGATCGACCATATGGGCCCCTCTGACGTAAAGGGTAGGCGGGGGACTTTGAGATCTGTATGCAGCACTGCTGTGAATAGACTCAGGCTTCCCCGCAGAAGCAATACGGGCAATTATTTAGATTGTGCCTTTTGCATTGCCGGCCCTCTACTGTGGAATGCCTTACTACACGAGCTGAGAGCTGTGGAGAGTGCAAATGCAAAAATTAAATACAAAATAAAAGAACAGTTCCATACTTCCCGTCGCTGGTTTCCTCGTAGAATATCTCCACCTCCCTCCCGATGGGATCCAGCAGGTAGTCATACAGCTCGCCATCAGCCTTGTCCTCCTCATCTGATAAAGCAAGAGATAACTTCCATCACTTAAGGATTGTGGAGCTATAACGTAAGAAGCCCAGCACACATTTGTATTTAGAACTTCATTCTCTGTGTTCCTTGACTTTTCCTTGGTATGCGGCTGACCACCCATGCTGTAAAAATGGTTCACTTTGCCAATGTCACCCCTGTTTCAGGGAAGGACGGCAAGAGTTGCAGGGTGTACGTCCATTTGAGAATGGTTTTTATGTTGTAGGTTCACATGCGGCATGTGCAGGCGCGAACTTGTACGTGTCTGCTTGTGAAAATGCATGTAATGTGAATCTCCAATGTAACATATCTTTGCAACTTAGATTAGATTAGATTCTCTGTGAGCAAACCTCAAACTTGTATGTGACTAGGGCACATAGCAACTAACAATAAAATACATTATTTTAATATTGTGCGGCAATGCTGCCATCTTTTTAGAAACATTTTTACACTCTTCCGAGTTTCTTGTACACATGGAAACGCAGCTGTGAAGTTCTTCTCTTCCTTACTAATGACCATTTTCATAGGTAGGTTGAAACAGATATAATGTCTATTATCCTTAAAATAATTTCTAGTCCACAGTTATTATAAGCCAATGGACTCACTTGTTGCACTGTCCCTGATCTCTCTCACATCCAGCACCTCTTCGTCTTCAGGCTGGCTCCACGTGACTGGCTCGTCCTGGTCTATATCGGTGACCAGCACAGTGGCAGTGTGCTCCTCCACTTGATCCATCTGCCTGTCAGACTCCTCCATGGTCGGGCTGGAGACATCCGCCTGATTCACTTCTGAAAAGCAAAAATTATGGAAATTCATTTTAATCAGAGTCTTACGAATTGGGGCGTCTCTATATTTTAATCTTTAATCTAAGTTGCTAAGATATATGTATAGAAACATATATCCCCTATAATATAAAATTCAACGGCCTCCCCATACAAAATAATTGTGCGTTAATGGCATTCAAACTGAAGAACTCCTGAACAGATGCACGTCATATTCACAAATTATATTGTTCAGGACTTGGGATGTGCTTCCTCATCATTAGTAGATTTTAAATTGTTGTTTTTTAAATAAATAAACATGATCGATCACAACACCTTTTTATGTAAAACCTATGCGTGAAACAAAACTCATATTGACATTCGAATTTCAAATAAATTGCCAACACTTCAACATACGCTTCAAAGTTGCCATACAAGTCGATTCTTTTCCGGTTGAATTCCGTTGAGTACCTACCTATATTCTTTATTTATTTCAAAATTATACATCAACCAGTTTCAACATGTATTTTTTAGAAATAATGACGATCGATTAGGTCAACTTTTTATATGAAACCATACTTATTGCGGCATTTAATTTTTTTTAAGTATTATTACAATATACAATCTAAGTTGCATAGACGCATTAACATTTATAATTCATATTCAATGCACTTCTGCACGGAGACACGAGTGAGTTTGCGCTTACAAATGCTGCATGTGTATTAACAAATAAAAATTTCAGCCTCTCATGACCATAAGCCCTGCAACTTTTGCTGACCTTTTCAGAAACAGGGGACACATTTCGCACGTTTAATAATAAAGAGAAATAACTCAAAAATTGAGAAAATCGAGATTTTGTAATAAAACGCAAGAACAATGCGAGAAGAATAGGTAGAATGCGACAGCCGTTCAATTTGGACGAATATGACCGAGATAAAACATCTGTCGCCTTTTTCATCCCATACAAGTTGTACTGATTGTCTGAACTTCAAACGTGATTTCCCAACATTCTTATTTTTTGAGTTATTGCTCTTTATTATTAAACGTGCGATTTGTTAAGTGAACCCATTTATGCGATATGGGTGGTAAGCCTCATACTAACCCTTAAGTCAAGGAATTTGAGTTTGAAAAATCCTTAAACAACTGTAATCTTAATTTATAATCTAAAGTTGCAAAAAAAGTTATTTGATGATTCAAATTGAATGCACGCCCACAAACTGGCAAATGTCATTTCACGCTAACATATAGTTGTGGCGCTTGATTTTTTTTAAATATTAGAATATATAATCTAAGTTGCACAGATACAATAACTTTTATAATTCATATTCAATGCATGCCCCCCTGGAGACATGAGTGGGTTCGCGCTTATAAATGCTGCATGTTAACTTACAAATTAAAATTAAGGCCTATAATGAACATAAGCCCTGCAACTTTTGCCAACCTTTTCAAAAACAGGGGAAACATTTTTCAAGTGAACCATTTTTTGCGATATGGATATACAGGCTCACACTAACATATAAGTCAAGGAATTTGAGTTTGAAAAATCCTTCAACAACGTTAAATTTAATTTATAATCTAAAGTTGCAAAAAAAGTTATTTAATGATTCAAATTGAATGCACGCCCACAAACTGGCAAATGTCATTTCACGCTAACATATAGTTGTGGCGCTTGATTTTTTTTAAATATTAGAATATATAATCTAAGTTGCACAGATACAATAACTTTTATAATTCATATTCAATGCATGCCCCCCTGGAGACACGAGTGGGTTCGCACTTATAAATGCTGCATGTGAACTTACAAATTAAAATTAAGGCCTATAATGAACATAAGCCCTGCAACTTTTGCCAACCTTTTCAAAAACAGGGGAAACATTTTTCAAGTGAACCATTTTTTGCGATATGGGTATTCAGGCTCATACTAACCCATAAGTCAAGGAATTTCTAATCTAATCTAAGCTGCAAGGATATATATCATTTAAGATTTATATTCAATGCATTCCCACAAGCAGACATGTATGATTTCGCGCTGGCACATGCCGCATGTGGACCTACATTATAAAACCCAATCTCAAATGAACATAAGCCCTGCAACTCTTGCCATCCTTCCCTGAAACAGGGGTGACATTAACAAAGTGAACCATTTTTCACAGTATGGGTGGTCAGCCACATACCAACCTATCAGTCAAGGATTTGAGTTTGAAAAATCCTTAAACAACGTTAATCTTAATTTATAATCTAAAGTTGCAAAAAAAGTTATTTGATGATTCAAATTGAATGCACGCCCATAAGCTGGCAAATGTCATTTCACGCTAACATATAATTGTGGCACTTGATGTTTTTAATATTAGAATATAAATCTAAGTTGAATAGATACATTTTATAATTCATATTCAATGCATGCTTCCATGGAGACACGAGTGAGTTCCCGCTTAGAAATGCTGCATGTGAACTTACAAATTAAAATTAAGGCCTCTCATGCACATAAGCTCTGCAACTTTTGCCGACCTTTTCAGAAACAGAGGGAACATTAGTTAAGTGAACCCATTTATGCGATATGGGTGGTGAGCCTCATACTAACCCTTAAGTCAAGGAATTTGAGTTTGAAAAATCCTTAAACAACGGTTATCTTAATTTATAATCTAAAGTTGCACAAAAGAGATTTGATGATTCAAATACAATGCACACCCACAAGCTGGCAAATGTTTTTTCACGCTAACATATAATTGTGGCACTTGATGTTTTTAATATTAGAATATTAATCTAAGTTGCATACATACATTTTATAATTCATATTGAATGCATGCCCCCAAGCAGACATGAGTGAGTTTGCGCTTACAAACGCTGCATGTGTAATTACAAATAAAAATTTCAGCCTCTCTTGACCATAAGCCCTACAACTTTTGCCGACCTTTTCAGAAACAGAGAAACATTCGTTCAGTGAACATTTTTTTAAGGTACCTATGGGAGGTCAGACCCATACCTCATGCTTCATACAAGATACTCAGAACATGAAAGAATAACCCTTTTACCGCAATTTTTTTTCAAATTACTTCTTAAAGCATTTAATTACTATGAAGGAGGTGTGAGGAAAAATTATTGCGAAGCCAGACTTACACTGCCCGAAGGGCCTAGCAGACAGCCGTGCGCAGCACGGTCAGTCTGCTAGTATATATATATATACACACATTCAGTGTTTTTCAAGTCATTGCTCTCCGGTAAGCCATTTCAACTGTCCACGCCTCACTTCCATACATCAAACCATACATTAAGACCGGTTCGTAGTCTAATAGTTATCACTTCTGACTCGTAAATGAAAGGTTGAGAGTTCGAATTCCGACGGAGCACAAAAAATGTACCATTTATATTTTCAAATATGCTCTTTGCTGTGTGAAAAATTCATACACCTTTACCAAAGACCGGTCACTAAAGGTTCACACAGCCTTACAGCCATTGGGTCTTGCTTGAGAATTGGCGCATTCTACAGCGACGACCAAGCTCGCAGAGGGCTCTTGAGGTGTGATTAACCCAAAACAGCACTCACCAAATAAATCATCCTAATATTTATATTTATTTAATATGCCATTGTATACCACCAATCTCATATTCTTTACCAGGTTTCTATTTTTCGGAATCCTTTCCATCACTCCCATCACACTTCTTCCTCTACTAGCACACCTTTCCAATTCTTTCGCCAGTTTCCCATTTGACTCAACTTGCTTCAAGGAATGTAAACAAAGGAGGAATGCCTTACTGTCTAGTGCCTTGAGCAGGGCATACGCCCTGTCAGGTTTAGGAGTAGCTCTGGGCCTGCGGTCCCCTGCTCCCAAGTTCAGCAGGTCCTTGTTGGTGAGGATCTTGCCGGTGGAGTTGCGCACATACTCCCGCACCCTCTGCCGCTCCACGCCCATGCGCAGCATGTCCAGCACCTGGACAAATCACATGATAACAATTCTAAATGCTGGACATTAAACATTTGATACAGATCATAAGCAAAACATATGGACACAAATAGGTGAGCATGAAATAATGTTGAAATTAGTTTTTCTTGTAACAATCAATGCACTTGAGTAGATTATCCATAGAAATTTTACTGAGAAAGTGTTTAACCCTTTAACTGCGGGTGACACGCATAGGCGTCAAGTGTAAACTTGCACACAGTGCGGCTGTCAATCATAGACGTCATCCAACTTTGAACTTATCCCTGACATCTGTGTTCCAGAATTCAAAAGACTGCTAGTGTAAATATGTGCTATACCTTTGTGACTTTTGTTCTTGAATAACTAATACATGTGACTGTTCACATAGTTTGAAGTTTTAGAGCGGTTTTGATTTTAACGATACGATAAAAAAAAGAAGTTATGCCCATTTTTCTGCAATCTCAAACTTTAAACTGCTCTACTGAACAATTTAGTTTTTGTCGCTTATGCCCTATATCCTTTTAACCGTCAATATGAGCCCATCTCAATCTCTGCAGTTTCATATACGTGGAGATATATCTATAATCTATAATATAATATAATCTATAATCTAAGTTGCAAGGATATATTCATTTAAAGCTCTCAGATGTATGCCCACAAACCAACAAGTGTAGTTCGCGCTTACAAATGCTGAATGTGTACTTACAAATAAAATCCAAACCTCAAATGAACATAAGCCCCACAACTTTTGCCGACCTTCCCTGAAACAGGGGTGACATTGGCAAAGTGAACCATTTTTTACAGTATGGGTGGTCAGCCTCATACCAACCTATAAGTCATAAGATGCTGAAAAGAAAGCAAGTAGTTTAGTCACCTCTTGCTTGACGGCCGGCGTGAGTCTCCTGTCCTGCGGCAGCATCCTGTAGAGCTCCCGGGAGATGGCGTGGTTGTGGGAGTTGCACACGGAGATCACCTCCAGCAGCTGGCCTGACTTGTTGGCGCGCACCATGATGTGGGCGGGACAGTCAGTTCTCATGGTCCTGGCAACACAAAGTATTGTTCAAACATACATAATGCACATTTCTTTCAAATTATTTGTTTAAGAGTGCCATTCAGTAGCACTAGCCACTTCAGTATGCCCCATCATTTACATCAGGCCTGTCCAACATACGGCCCTCATTGTGGCCCGCGTAAGTCCTTCATCAGGCCCGCGACGACATCAATAGATATTGCGCGAATAGTCATCCTATCGACTATGACAGTGGTTGGCAAAGTGCAGCTCCAGAGCCGCATGTGGTTTTACAGTTCCGTAAGTGCGGCTCCGGTGGCGCAAACAATGACTTTTGATTTGAAATTGCATGTCTACCCACCTCCCCCCCTCAACATAATTTTACCCACCAACGACCGATATTTGTTTTATTGTCCATTTCATTTTGACTAACAACCCCCCCCCCCCCCCCTTGCTGTCAATTTTTTCCCCAAGTAGTAACTGTTGGCACATCTTCACAACACTGTCGACGGGGGGAAATTGAGCATTTTTTTGACCCGCCACGATTACAAAAGTAGTAAACCTGGCCCTCCACAATATTATGTTGGACACCTCTGATTTACATCTTATCTAATCTAAGTTGCAAAGAATAGAATGTTAGTCTTACATGGAGTTCCTCTGGCCGGTTCCTCTGGGGAAGAACTTCTGTCCACCGTGCACGCAGGCGTACTTGACGGAGTAGTACACCAGCTTGGGCTGTATGGGGCGCGAGGTCTTCATGTAGGCCCCCTGGACTGTCCTGCTGTCCCTGCGCCAGTAGTGCACCAGGCTCTGCTTGGAGTGAGACGCCAGTCTGTGAACAATAACATAATGGAGTAGGGATGTCTTCATGTAGGCCCCCTGCCCCTGAAGTCTCAAGGCGCATCGGTAGATGTTAACATATCTATTTGAAGATAGAATGTAATGTAACCTGGCGGTCCTGTAATGTAACCAAAGGTCCATCCAGCCTTACAGCAACTGGGTCGTGCCTGAGAATTGGCGCTTTGTAATGACGACGACCAAGCTCGTAAAAAAGTCGATAGCTCAATTGGTAGAATGCTTGCATTCCATGCCAAGAGCAAGGGTTCGCTCTCAAGGTTTACTCAGCCTTCACAAGAAATAAGTACCAGCCCCCCCAGGAGCTGGGAAACCCCCACTTCAACTAAAATAGGTTGGTGTGAGGCTGGCCCCCTTACCCGTAAAAATAAATAGGTCCCGAATCGCCACATACGACCCCTTCAGGGATAACGCAGGCAAGAAGTTACACTATATGTGTAGCTTAGTTACGTTGCGGTGTCTAAACAGGGGATTGCTGTACCCTACAAAATGCATCAGCTGTTTACATGCCGCCATATTTAATTGTGTTCTAGCTTCAAACAGATACAGTCTACCGATGCTCACTAAGACTTCCACCACTGTAATGTTTAGGGCCTGCCGACTCAATGGGCGCTGGGAGATCCTTCCATATCTTTTTGAAGATAGCAAGCAATAAAAGATGGCAGCGCATAAGCCCCTGAGTGTTTTACCATACATTTTGTATGGAAAGCAAACAAAGTGATCAGATGTTTACGTGCCGCCATGTTTTATTGCTTGCTATTTTCAAATCAAAACATATGTATGGAGTATCTTGATGTACGGCTGCGAGACATGGTGCCTATCCAAAAGAGATAATCGGAGACTAGAGGCTTTCGAGATGTGGTCGTATAGAAGACTACTGGGAATTTCCTGGAGAGACCACACTACAAATGAGGAGGTTCTCCAAAGAATCGAAGGAGGAAAGCATCTGCTCAGGACCTTGTCCGAAAGGCGTGCAAGATGGATCGGCCATGTAATACGACAAGAAGGTCTCTTGCATGCCATAATGGAGGGGATGACCGAGGGGACCAACTCTAGGGGACGCCCACGCCAAGAATACCTAGAGGACCTGCTGGTGGACGTGCGCTGCTCAACATATGCAGACCTTACAAGAGCCGCACAAGACAGGGAAGAATGGAGGAGAAGCGTGAAAGAAATTACTGCAAGCCAATCCCAGGATTGAAACAAGAGAATAAGATTTTGTAATAAGAAATTTGTCGGTGTTATAGCCGCGGGGATCAAGACAGGTTATTTGGAACCGGATAACGCTGGTTCGAATCCCGCGACGATAACTTCGACCCTGGTTCAACAGATGCCGTTGCATGCAAACAAGCTTCTGCTTTCGCGTGAAGACAACTGGCCAGGTAAAATAGGTTGGTGGATTGCATTCCTTTCCAAAAATTTTTTTTTGTTAAAAAAAGATATTCAAATAGATATGGTAAGATCTAAGAATCGATTGTACTTAGCGTATTATTTTCACATGGAAGGTAGCCAGCCTAGCTCCAGCTACATTATTTAAAGTAAGACTTTCCCTGCTCCCGAAAAGAACGCAACGCAAGTAAGCTACACATGTAGTGTAACTTCTTGCCTGCGTTATCCCCGAAGGGATCGCATGTGGCGATTCGGGACCTATTTATTTTTACGGGTAAGGGGGTTGGCCTCACACCAACCACTTTCAGTTGAAGTGGAGGTTTCCCAGCTCCCGGGGGGTTCTGGTTCTCATTTCTAAGTAAACCTAGAGATTGAACCCTTGCTCTCGGCATGGAATGCAAGCATTCTACCAATTGAGCTATCGACCTTTTTACGAGCTTGTTCGTCGTCGCTACAAAGCGCCAATTCTCAAGCAAGACCCAGTTGCTGTAAGGCTGGATGGACCTTTGGTGACCTGAAAAGAACAGGTTCTTTTCTTGGATGCTCGGCAGAAAAAGTATTTACCGTTTAAGCAGTTCATCATAGCTGGTGAAGGTTTCTCCTATGCGGAACACAGAGCTGTCGTTCAACTCTATAACTATCTGCTCGTCTGGTTTATGAGAGGAGTCCTCAGCGGGTGTCAAATTTTCGCAATCCGCCTCTCGCTTCACTTCCGACGGAGAGAGCTCCATTTTTAAAATTAAGAATAAATGCAGATGCTACAACACGCGATGATACAATTTTCTACATTTCGATTTAAGAAATTTTTGGATGTGATTTTCTTATTTTTTGTCAGTTTTGACATAACGACAACAATGGAGGATTTTGACAGTTTAACAACCATAAACAATATATTTTTATTATGGAAAATAAAGTATGTTAATTTTATAAGCAAATGACGTGTTTTTTCGAACTTAAAATAAATGTTTGTTTTATTACCAGACTTGTAATTTTCTTTTAATTAGATATTTTCACATTGAAGGTAGGTATATTTTAAATTTTCTCATTTGAAACTTGTTTGTGTTGGTGCCCCTGAAATGTTTTCTTCGTCACCCCACGCTGGTGGCAGCATTGTAAGTTGATAAAGGTCATGGTTCGTAACGTCGTCGGTCGCTGTATTTGAGAGTTGAATGAATTTTATGAATTTTAACCGCTAAACTAACCGAATAACAACTCAATCAAGATGTCGATCTGTCTGCGAACAGTTTCGTCCAAATTATTGCCCATCAACGCCATCGTGTCATCGCGGCAGCCCTCTTCAAAAGTGGAAACCAAACATCCGCGGCAGCAGTATTTGGAGGAAGTAAGTCGAAAAGTTTTACATAATGTTTCTCTTCTGTCATTATCAGTTAAATATGCCGGTATTTTTAAATGAAGGTTAAATTTCCCATTTATCGGCGTGCATGGAGAGTAACTGTTTACTTTCTGTAGCGTCATGTAGGCTTGCGTTTTCTTGGCGTGATGTTTTCTAGAAGATGCGCTGCAGTTTCTAAGAAAAGCCGTGCTGCTGCTTCCTGAGGCATGCATCGTGTCCCCGATAATCTCGGGTACAAAATATAAATTCGTGAATCTTTATAATTCAAATATTTGATTTATTTTGATATTTTTAAGTTTTTGATGTCCATACACTGATATTCCTTGACTGATAGGTTGGTATGACGTTGACCACCCATACTGTAAAAAATGGTTCACTTTGCCAATGTCACCCCTGTTTCAGGGAAGGACGGCAAGAGTTGCAGGGCTTATGTTCATTTGAGGTTTGGATTTTATTTGTAAGTACACAATCAGCATTTGTAAGCGCGAACTACACGTGTTGGTTTGTGGGCATACATCTGAGAGCTTTGAATGAATATATCCTTGCAACTTAGATTATTATTATTACATTCGGCATGTGTGAGCGCGAAATTATGCGTGTCTGCTTGTGGGAATGCATTTAATATGAATCTCAAATGATACATATCTTTGCAGCTTAGATTTACATTTAGATACATATTATTTATTGATTTAAAAAAAATAATTTGTTGTGTATGTTCCTTGACTTAGGTATAGGTTGGTATGCGGCTGACCACCCACGCTGTAGAAAATGGTTCACTTTGCCAATGTCACCCCTGTTTCAGGGATGGTCGGCAGGAGTTGCGGGGTGTCCTTTTGTTTATTTGAGATTTGGGTTTTTATATTGTAGGTCCACATGCGGCATGTTTAAGCGGGAACTTATACGTGTCTGCTTGTTAAAATGCATATAATGTGAATCTTTAATGTTATATATATACATTTTCAACTTAGATCAGATTAGAGTTTAACATTATGATGTTGACATTTTTTAAAATTTAAACCAGACAATACTTGAAAATATTTTATTTACGTTTGGAAGATTTCTTGTATACTGTCATCTATAATAATAATCTATAATCTAAGTTGCAAGGATATATTCATTCAAAGCTCTCAGATGTATGCCCACAAACAAACACGTGTAGTTCGCGCTTACAAATGCTGATTGTGTACTTACAAATAAAATCCAAACCTCAAATGAACATAAGCCCTGCAACTCTTGCCGACATTCCCTGAAACAGGGGTGACATTGGCAAAGTGAACCATTTTTTACAGTATGGGTGGTCAGCCTCATACCAACCTATAAGTCAAGGAAATCATCATTATTCAAAATCAATGGGGTCCGCACAGGCCCGGATCTAGGGCGGTTCGAGCTGTGCGACCGAACCAGGGCCCCGCGCCAGGATGGGCCCCGTGGGACTTTAAAGGAATTCTAAAAAATGTAGGAATTGATATTGAATACTTTTGACTCAAAAAGCTGCGTTTTGCCCAGACAAAGACACCGATAATAAAAGTTTCTCACAGCAAACGTTCGGGGCCCCCGACGATCTGAATGGGGCCCTTAACGACTTGAATGGGCCTCCAAAAATTTTAAACAAAGCCTCCAGTAACAAAGAAAAAAGTTTCTGGGTAGGAAGTCAGAAAAAAAGTAAAGGTAAACAAAGGTATCCACTGCGTATGATTTTATGACACCTGTTCGTGTCTTATAATGAACTTCTAGGATAATAGCTGCATAACTTGCCTTTGTAAAGTCCACAGCGGAAATATAAAATAAAAGGCTCCGACTGCTGTAAAACATTTATTGCCATTGGCGCCGAGAGAGTAAACATTGCAAATTTAAACAATGGATGATTTATTGAAGATAGGCGGTGTCGAAAATAATGTAAATTTGGTTGATAGGATGTCAGATTTTTTGAGCTTTGTGATAATAATATTAACTTGATTTAAGTAAATTTTTGATGAACCGGTGACCACCCTAGTAATATGCAAAGGCGATAATTACACGTGACGCTTGTGGACAACGCAAAAAAAACGCAACTAAGCTACACATCTAGTGTAACTTCTTGCCGCGTTCCCCCAAAGGGTTTCGCATGTGGCGAGTAAAACCTATTTATTTTTACATGTAAGGGGGCTACGCCAACCACTTCATTTGAAGTGGGGATTTCCCAGCTCCCGAGGAGGCTGGTATTCATTTCTTGTGAAGGTGAGTAAGCCTTGCCGGTATTTTATTTTGGGGTTTGAAATAAACACCGAAACGGGAAATAACTTCTGACATTCTCGGCGGGATTCGAACCCGAGCTCACGGCATGGAATGCAAGCACTCTACCAACTGAGCTATCGACCGGTAGTGCATTAAAATGAGCCTTGAATGTCAATATATCTTTGCAACTATGACTATAGATTATAGAGGTCAGTTTCACACAAACTTATGTGTCAAATAAGCTTTATCTATTATGTGTGAATCACACCTCAAAAGACCTCTGCAAATTCGGAGGGAAAATTGCTAAGAAGTAGCATTGTACTTGCATTTTTTTTTACCTAATTAGTACCGTTTTTATTATAATCTAAAACTAAATCAAAGATGAAAATCAATTGAGATTCATATTAAATGCATTCTCGCAAGCAGAGACGTATAAGTTTGCGCTTACACATGCCACATGTGGACCTACAATATAAAACCCAATCTCAAATGAATATAAGCCTTGCAACTCTTGCCGACCTTCCCTGAAACAAGGGTGTCATTGGCATATGGGTGGTCAGCCTCATACCAACCTAAAAGTCAAGAATAGAATCAAGGAATTCAACCATTCAATTAGCATGTTCGTAAATTGTATATTTTGCGTTCTGAAAAAAAATAAGCGCGAGGGGAGGGGATTTTGTGATAAGGGGGAGGGGAAGGGGGGGGGCTATAGGGGGCCCCGAGATTTTTTTTCGCACCAGGGCCCCCACAGGGGTTAATCCGGGCCTGGGTCCGCATGCCAATTGGCATAGACAATATTGAGTCGTCACCTGGTTGGATTGTGAGGGAAAAGGCATACAGATATTTTGTTATTGATTGCTAAAAGATTGTCTGCGTTTGCTCGCCGAGAAAAAAGTTCCAATTTCATACATGTTCCGACTTCATTCTTTAGTATCTCATAGTGCTCACTTAAATTTTACAGCATAATAGACTGAATAAACTTCGTAGACAACAAAATTGTGATGCCACACGGCCGGATTATTAGGGAAAAGGCAAAGAAATGTTTTTTCAAAGCGGTAACCACACAATGGTAATGGAGAGAGCATCGGAATTCTTATTCCTTTTCTTATAAATTGGTATTCGGCACGCCAAATATTTGGCAAAAATGTTACTATTCGGCCGAATAGTAAAAAAGGAGCTGAATATACCCAATAGTTACCGAATATTCGTTGCAACACTAGTATTAAAACTCGATAAACGTTGTGCTATCAATTGGACTTTATTTCTCTTATACAAGATATGATTTTATTACTATCTAGTGTAACTTGGTCACTATCAACATATTTAAGTAATTTTGGGGGAATAAAGAAATGAGTATATAATTTATAATGTTTACAAAACTTTTGATCCAGCCTGGCCGATAACTCAAGTGACTCGGCACTAATTTAATTTTTTTCTTGGCGGGCAAACGCTTATAGGACTGCAGTCCTTAGCAACCAACAACAAAATATTTGTTTGTCTTTTCCTTAGCAATCTGGCGTTGTGAAGATACGCAATACCCTTGTACAGTTCTTACCTTTGGAACAGTTCCTATCAAACCTCAATTTAGAATTTTAAATCTCAATTTCAAGCGTAAATGCGTTTATTACCACATATTGCCTATCTATTAGGCGCATGTTCCTCTATGGGATGCATGCCCCTGATTGACAGGTCTTCATACCAATATTACCAATAATAATATTAGAATTATTTATTTGGTGAGCGCTGTTTTTGTGTGTATCACACCTCAAGAGCCCTCTGGGAGCTTGATCGTTGCTGTAGAAAGCGCCAATTCTCAAGCAACACCCAGTTGTTGTAAGGTTGGATGGACCTTTCAGTGACCGGTCTTTGGTAAAGGTTTATGAATTTTTTCAACCCAGTGAAGAGCACATTTGGAAATATAAATGGTATATTTTTTGTGCTCCGCCGGGATTCAAATCCACAACCCGAGTCCAAAGTGTAGCCACTGTACTACGGGCCGGTCCAAGAAATGCCTCCAACATGCGGTGTACCTGAGCGGTCACCCATGCAGGTAGCATCCGCGCCCAATGTTGCTTAACTTCGGTGATCTGATAAGAACCGGTGCTTTCAACATGGTATCGTCGTTGCCTCAATATTCGGTAGGTAAGAATTACCCGCGGGATGAGACTTCCAGCCCAGGGGTGATATGTTAGTCTTGTAATGGTTAAAAGAATGCATTGCATGGTCCGGTCGATAGCTCAATTGGTAGAGTGCTTGCATTCCATGCCGTGAGCTCGGGTTCGAATCCCACCGAGGGTGTCAGAAATGATTTCATGTTTTGGTGTTCATTTCAAACCCCAAATTAAAATACCGGCAAGGTTTACTCAGCCTTCACAAGAAATGAGTACCAGCTGGGAAACCCCCACTTCAACTGAAGTGGTTGGCGTAAAGCCAACCCCCTTACCTGTAAAAATAAATAGGTTCCACTCCCCACATGCGGAACCCTTCGGGGATAACGCGGCAAGAAGTGACACTATATGTGTAGCTTAGTTAGTTGCATTGTAGCAGTACAAGTAAAATAATGATGTACGGCAAGAAGTGACACTATATGTGTAGCTTAGTTAGTTGCATTGTAGCAGTACAAGTAAAATAATGATGTAATAATGACTGTTGTTATTATCTATTGTCACTGATAAGTGAAAGCCTGTGGGCATTGTTGGTATTGGGTAAACACTCAGTACATTCCTGAACCAAGGTCAGCGAGTGCAGTCCAAATGCATTTCTAACTATCTGATGACAGAATGCACTTAAAGCCACATTAGCAGCTAGGCGGGGAAATTCTCAATTGAACTCTAATGACATGGAGGTCCGGGTATTGCGACTAACCTTAAACATCTATCTATAATCTAAGATGCAAGGTTTCATTAACATTTAATATTCATATTACACACATACAGGATCAAAGAACCAATAAGAGCAAATACATCCAATTTTCCGGACAGGAGCTTTGGGGTAGCCGGGCCAGTTGCCTGGAATAAGCTACCTGTCGACCTTTGCTCTGACCAGTCCACCATCACCTTCAAAAGAGGACTTAAAAAAATGCTGTTTTCGAAGAGCCACGGCGCCCTTGAGATGGTCTGTGATCATTAAACGGCGCCACCGGAATAAATTATCCATCATATACTGTAGGATTAAATTTTCAATGCGAAAAATTATTATTAATCTTAGAAATTACTATAAACTAACACAATTATTCTTTATTTAAATACCGCTTTATTTCTAGTTTTTGTACTATTGTACGACTTAAGATTTTGATTTATTTATTTAACAAATATATACATGACTGACAGTGAGACACCAAAACGTCACAATACATATAACATGGTAGACATACGAGAACAATATACAGATCCACAGATACATTATTCTACGCATCCACACGTCGTTCTTATATACATACAGACTCAGATAGTAAGCGATCCACACCAGTTGTAAATATATCCAGGTGTGGGGCTGAGGAGGCCAGAGTATTGAGCAGCGACAGCGCACGCACTACCCAAGACTGACGGAGAACATTGGTTCGGCAGGCGGGGATCATGAAAAGATCATGACTTCTTGCTCTATTGTAATTGCTGGGGGCGTAAAGCTGTAGAGTCCGTCCCAACAGTGGCGAGCAATCAATTTTTCCACGAAGTATGTTAATTATAAATTTGAGTAAGGCCATATCTCGTCTCAACTCCAATGAATATAATTCTAGATGACCTTGAAGAAACTTTGTGGGGTATAAAAAGGGATAATACCCAAAGTTGCTTTTACAGAGGTGCCTTAAAAATGTTTTGATGTCTTCTTGTTGCAGCACTTGATTGCACCGCACATCCTCAACAATCCCACGGAAGGTCACTCGGAGAAATATGACTTCTACACGCGGCAGAGTGAAGACTGGCACAGCGTCATCAACAGCCGGATCCTCCACACGGAGAACAAGCGCCTCTTCCAGCGCAGATCCTCCTTGGAGTCCCCGACTACCTTGCTCAGAAGCCGGCGGATGTCTGAAATCCGCCTGAACAACAGCTTCAACGACATGATCTACAGATCACAGAATGTGGACTATTTCAGTTTGGACGAATGGAAGAGGAGCGCAGAACGTAACTGGAGTGCTTTAGATGACCCGCAATATACAAATATCATACCCAATACCAGGATGGTAAGTTGAATTTTAAAGTATGTTTTTTATGCAATTTGTTGTCCTTTTGATGATTTTAACAATTTTAAATCTTATTGCTGTGCAAAAGCTAAAGTAAAATGAAAAATAATCAAAATCAGTAGTATGAGCGCGGATCTGCGTTCCGGTACCCTGGAGGTTAACTCTTCAACTGCGGGTGACACGCATAGGCGTCAAGTGTAAACTCGCACACAGTGCAGCTGTCAATCATAGACGTCATCCAACTTTAAACTTATCCCTGACATCCGTGTTCAAGAATACAAAAGTCTGCAAGTGAAATGTGCCAAACCTTAGTGATTGTTGTTCTTGAATAACTAATACATGTGACTGTGCACATAGTTTGTTCACAAGTGTCGTCAATCAATTAAGGCAGGAAACAAATGTTTAAAATAAAATCTTAAAAAAGTATTCTGTACTGGGGGTATATATATAGCCAGAATATTCAGAAGCGAAAAGGTTAATGTCTGGTCAAAATACATTGTTAGCTAAGTGCCTTCTACTATAACAAATTTGGTAAATGTTTATTATTTTAAAGAAAGTTTTAAACTTTCACTTTCATGGTCGGTGTTCAATGAAATAGTTTTTCTGGGGTTAGACCATGGTGCCCCGTCGCTTTGCAAAAAAAACGCAACTAAGCTACACATATAGTGTAACTTTTTGCCTGCGTTATCCCCGAAGTGGTCGCACGTGGCGCTTCGGGACCTATTTATTTTTACAGGTAAGGGGGCCGGCCACACACCAACCACTTTCAGTTGAAGTGGGGGTTTCCCAGCTCCCGGGAGGGCCGGTTCTCATTTATTGTGAAGGCTAAGTAAACCTTTGAGATCGAACCCTTGCTCTCGGCATGGAATGCAAGCATTCTACCAATTGAGCTATCAACCTTTTTACGAGCTTGATCGTCGTCGCTACAAAGCGCCAATTCTCAAGCAAGACCCAGTTGCTGTAAGGCTGGATGGACCTTTGGTGACCGCTTCGAGCCTTGAAAATGTTCCCTGCTCGAGGGAATGAAACGTCGGCAGACAAAATTGCTGCAAGTAGAACTTGGTCTAACCCGAGAAAATCTATATCATTGTTTATTATTTTGTTGGTTACAGGATGTGATGAAACCTCCGCTGAACCTTAAGTTGGAGGAGCTGCTGGCCATCAAGGTCACGCCTGAGGCCCCCCAGGACGGGGAAAAACTGGTGCCCCGAGAAAAACTGGATGAAATCAAGGCCAGGATAGAGAATGATGTGAGGAAATTCAGCTGTTATGGACCTGCTGCTAAAAAGCTTAATGGACTCAGCCCATTAATGAACTTAATGCACTTGGATTATCCAATCTAAGTTTCAAAGATATGTAATATTGGGTATTCAGGTTATATGCATTCTCACAAGTAGACACGTACAAGTTTGCGCTTGCACATGCCGCATGTGAACCTAAATTTTTATTATACCTATATTTATTACCTATATTTTTACATATATTTATTACCTATAATAATAATAATATCAGGCTATTTTATTTTAAATTACAAATGATAAGAGAGCGCCGTTTTTGTGTGTGTCACACCTCAAGGGCACTCTCAAATCATGGATAAGACTTTATAAAAAGGTGTGTTTTGAGTGCTCCGCGAAATACGCCCGGAGTTCTTCACTCCGGGTGGCAGTCTGTTCCACTCCACCGGACCCGCAACACGGAAAGCGCGGTCTCCGAAATTTGTACGAATCTGACGGCGTGGCTAAATCAAATTGACTTCTCCATCGCCCGCGGATCTGAGTGTCTACAACCTTACACCCATCTCAACAGGCAACATCATGTCAGACAGATAAGGTGGAGCCAAGTTATATACCTATATTTATTATTATTATTAATATAAATATAAAAACCCAAATCTCAAATGGTCATACACCCTGCAACTCCTGCTAAAGGTGAAAAATAAAAAAAGGATTTGTTTGAGTTTTATTTATAACGTTGTTTGATTTATTTGAGTTAAACCAAAACTACAACCGTCCGGTCCGGTCGATAGCTCAGTTGGTAGAGTGCTTGCATTCTACCCCGTGAGCTCGGGTTCAAATCCCACCGTGGAGGGTGTCAGAAATGATTTCCTATTTCGGTGTTTATTTCAAACCCCATAATAAAAATACCGGCAAGGTTTACTCAGCCTTCACAAGAAATGAGTACCAGCCCCCTCGGGAGCTGGGAAACCCCCACTTCAACTGAAGTGGTTGGCGTAAGGCCGGCCCCCTTACCTGTAAAAATAAATAGGTTCAACTCGCCACATGCGACCCCTTCGGGGATAACGCGGTAAGAAGTTACACTATATGTGTAGCTTAGTTGCGTTTGCGTTACAACTAAACTCTTATTACGCGGGACATTCTAGAGCACTTAGCGCACACGCGCACTCAAGGCTGCAGGTGCAGGCCAACTCGGGTGATTCAGCACAAACTAATGAAGTTCGTGCTGAATGTGTACTTACAAATAAAATCCAAACCACAAATGAACATAAACCCTACAACTTTTGCCGACCTTCCCTGACACAGGGGTGACATTGGCAAAGTTAACCATTTTCTACAGCAGCATACCAACCTATAAGTCAAGGAACATACACAACAAATTACATTTTAATCACACGAGATGGCTGCAAATCCAGGAAAGAGCCGCTCAAGACAAGTGATGGTTTGTTATGTTTGCTTGCAGATCCCTAAGCTGTTCGCAGAGGCCTTGGACTACTCCTACTACAGCCCTAATATCCAGTTCATTGACAACATCCGTGGAATCAAGACCAAGTAAGTTCTATTCAGCCCTTCCGTCCAATGAGACTGTAACTGTAACTCTGTCGCCATTCCGGTAGGAGTCGCCAGAGCAGAGCTGCCTCCGTTTCTTCCTATCCTTACATACCTCTCTCAATTCATTCATATCTAGAACAAATTCAAAAGAAGTTCCTTAGGTACCTTCTCATGAGGGTTCGTGGAAATTATCCACAATATATGCATCATGAGGAGCTACTTCGGGAGACTGGATTAAGAAGCCTGGAAACCAGGCGCAACGTCTTCCTTATGGTGCTCTCTCATAAAGTCATCGACGGCTTAATAGACAGTCCCACCGTGTTGGAGAGCTTTAGGTTGTATGTGCCAGGCGACTACAGCCTCGGGGAGAGGGCATAACTTTTTTTATGTACCGAAAAGCCCTACGGATGTACGGCTTGTCGCACAGCATCCTGTAAGAGCCCGTTTCCACTTGTCGGGTGTCGGATCCGTATATTAATCGGAGGTTTCAGTGGCAGAACATTATGTATGAAGCTATTCACACTTATCGGATACCGATTTTGTCCAAAATGTTCTGCCACTGGAACCTCCGATTAATATACGGATCTGTGTTAGCGCGATTAGATTAGACATCCAACAAATGGGAACGGGCTCTAACTCGGAGTATAAAACTCTTGAATGAGTCTAATATAGACATCTTTTATTGCAATCTAAATAGATTTAAAAATTTAACCAGAGATTTCCTCCCAAGGTGTTGATGGCTGAGCGGGTGCACTATAATTAGGGAAACCTGTTGTGCACAAAAAATAAAAAAAATACCCATCACCTTTTTCATGCATTTTTTTCTTTTACGCTCGCTTTGTATATCCAATTCTTTCACAATCTCCTCAGTCTTATAACTCCACACGTTTCTCGGTCGTCCCTTCCCTTTTTTTTCCTTTCACACTCCCTCTGTATATATACTTACTTTGTCAGTGTATCATCATAAATTCTTTCCACATGCCCAAACCATCTCATCACATTCTTTTGTACCTTAACTTTCACATCCTCTCTCAGCTTACATAATTTTTTTACCCATTCATTCCTAACTCTATCCCTCAGAGTTTTTCCTGTCATGCTTCTCAAATTCTTCATTTCCACCGTACATACTTTACTCATATCGCTATCATTCACTGACCATGCTTCACTTCCATACATCAAAGCCATTGTGCAACCTGACAGCCTTCTAGCAACTGGGTCTTGCTTGAGAATTGACGCTTTTTACAGCGACGACCAAACTCGCAGAGGGCTCTTGAGGTGTGGTTAACACAAAAACAGCGCTTACCAAATCAATCATCGTAATATTATTATGAACATTTGTTTTCCAGGGGTCTGTACGCCTACATCAAGCAGGTGGCGTATCTGAGGCTGGTGGGACACCTCAAGTTTGCTTACGTCAAATTTGAGTTCCTCAAAATTAGTGTCAAATATGAAGATGGCACCATAATGTAAGTATAAACTAATTTTTCTAATGTCTTTATGTTTTTAACTTGAATGTTTTTTTTTTTATAAATTTGTGAGGAGGAATACAATTCACCAACCTATTATGCTTAGCCAGAAACGGGTATTAACCCTTAAATGGGCCGTCATACATCTACTGTAATTTTTTGCTTTCTTCCTACATATTTATATTGATTTGGGATATAATAACAAGAATTTGAATTTTTTTTTAAATATAAGTCGTGAATAATCGTTTTTTCAGAACGTCCGCTGTAACGGACATTTCCTGAAATAGCTTATTTTTAGTTCTAATTCACCATGTCACTTAAAACGGACATAACCAAGTTGAGCTAATGATAAAAGTTAGTCATAATCATCCTCTAAAACGGCTGATGCGACTTGGAATGAAGCACATTTTTTTATCATATATCCAGCTTGTCCTTCAAACTTAAATCCCCATTTATTTGGTTTCTTGGGGATGTATTGTCTTATATTGCTAGCCTTTTTCCCTTTATACGGGATCATCATTTTGTCAATGTAATATGAGCCTTCTTCTTCTATTTGTAAACATTTTGGTCGGATGTGTTCTATAACAGGGCAGATTGAAAGCGTAACTATCATTCTTAGGTATGTTTGAATTATCACAAAAATGGAGATAACGTTTTAAAATTTGATACCTTTTCAGAGGCATCGCTTTAGCAATACATTCATATCGGAGATCATTCGACCAAAAGTCTTCAATAGCTGGCATGCCTCTTAGTAGTTTGATTCCTTATTTCATCCTAATAACATTCTAATTCTTTTCTACTGATATTTATTGTTTTTCCCGTCTCTTGTGAAGAATTTAAATTGGTCACTCTTACTATAAAATCCATAAAGTTACTATCGAAAAAATGTTGAAAGTATTGAAGAGACGTCTTTACCTCATCAAAGGTATTTCTATTTAGGTATATAAATTTTTCGTGTGCCACGACATTTCTGTAAACAAATGTATTTTTTACAATTTAAATAATAATAAAAGCTATTGTTCTGGTCAAAGTAAGGTAATACGTACTAGAAATAATAGCAACACAAACATAGAAATACACCCAGACGCAAACAAATATGTCTGAGGCGTACAGATATTTCGTCCAATCCAGGAATCGACGCTAGAATTGAAGAAATATCATGTGATTGATTTGGCAACGTCCGTCACAAGGGACATGTGCTACAGCCACTACTTGTAGGGAGAACTTGGCAATGTCCGTTTTAAGACACATCAGTTAATTTTATAAATAAATACTACTAAAATGCAAAATACTAACTATAATTCTACAAAACATCAATACATATGTATTTTATTACATAAATAAATTGATTTTAGTCCAAAAAATCTTTGACATAGATATAAAATATGAATATTTACCTGGCGAGTAAATTAAGATGTTCGTTGATAAGTTCAAAATGCTCATAAATCACGCGACATCGTACTTTGTCGCTCCGCGCGCTCACAAAATAAAAGAAAGATAGTTACACGTGGCAAAATCAACAACGAAAACTTCATACGTTTGTTTTGAAAGCCATGAATGTGTGTTTATGTAGACGTCATTTTAAACGGACAAAATCAATTTAAGGGTTAACTAATCTAATCTAAGTTGCAGAGGTATGTAACATGAGGGATTAGTATTATATGTATTCTCACAAGCAGACACATATAAGTTAGCGCTTGCACATGCCGCATGCGAATCTACGACATAAAAACCCAAATCTCAAAGGAACGTACACCCTGCAACTCTTGCCGACCTTACCTGAAACAGGAAAGTTGAACGAAGGCACTGGCAAAGTGAACCATTTTCTGCAGCATGGGTGGTCAGCCTCATACCAACCTATAACCTTAACCCTTGAATAATTCCACGACATATCGATAAAAGACAACTCGTTCAACGACACTCTGTCAACGACGTTAGCCATGTTGAAAGCACCGGTTCCCATAGATCACCGAAGTTAAGCAACATTGGGCGTGGTCAGTGCTTGGATGGGTAACCGCTCAGGTACACCGCGTGTCGTTGGCATCTTGGACCGGTCCGTAGTGGCAACACTTCGGACTCGTAAATGGAAGGTTGTGGATCGGATCCCGGCGGAGCACACAAAATATACCATTTATATTTCGAATGTGCTCTTCGCTGAGTTGAAAAATTCATAAACCTTTACCTAAGACCGGCCACCAAAGGTCCATCCAGCCTTACAGCAACTGGGTCTTGCTTGAGTATTGGCGCTTTGTAGCGACGACCAAGCTCGTACACCTCTGCGGCACTACAACAAGTGTCATAGACCCCTAGAGTCTTTAGAATCTAGGGAGTCTCCCGCACAGGATTTCTTAAAAAAAAAAAAAAAAGTTCATCCATTGACAAATCTGTCACACGACACTTCGTCCACACGACTTTTCGGCCAAAGACAAATCGGTCACTCGACACTTCGTCCACATGACATTTCGTCCAAACAACATTTTGGTCAATGACATTTCGGTCATATACAATATATTGTATGGAACCGATCCATAGTCTAGTGGTTTACACTTCTGACTCGTAAATGGAAGGTTGTGGGTTCGAATCTCATAAAAAAATACCATTTATATTTTCAAATATGCTCTTTGCTTGCTGAAAAAAATCATATAGGTACCTTTACCAAAGACCGGTCACTAAAGGTCCATGCAGCCTTACAGCAACTGGGTCTTGCTTGAGAATTGGTGATTTCTACAGCGACAACTAAGCTCGCAGAGGGCTCTTGAGGTGTGTTTTACACAATAACAGCGCTCACCAAATAAATCATCCTAATATTATGATTATTATTACTGACCGTTTCAAACAATTGTACTGTTTACACTGTTACAATATGTTGTTTTATTTCAGTGCAAGATGGAGGATCAAGGGGATATCTGGTCTCCGTGTGATGCTGACCTTCTGGAGGTACAAGCTGTGGAAGCTCAAGGAAATGCTGGACGACCACGATGTGTGAGTTTATAATTGCTTATCCATTCAACTCCATCAACCTTTTGGCATCTGAATCTAATCTAATCTAAGCTGCAAAGATATATATCATTTAAGATTTATATTAAATGCATTCCCACAAGCAGATATGTATAATTTCGCGCTAACACATGCCGCATGTGGACCTACAATATAAAAACCCAATCTCAAATGAACATAAGCCTTGCAACTCTTGCCGTCCTTCCCTGAAACAGGGGTGACATTGGCAAAGTGAACCAATTTTTTACAGTATGGGTGGTCAGCCGCATAACAACCTATAAGTCAAGTAACATACATGACAATTACATTTTTTAAATCAATAAATAATATTCTGGCTATATGAGTACCCCCAGTACGGAATACTTTTTCAAGCACATTTTTTTGAAAAACATGTTTTAATTTCCTACCTTCATTGATTGACAACACTTCTAACTATGTGAACAGTCACACGTATTAGTTATTCAAGAACAACAATCACAAGGGTTCAGCACATATTTCCACTGGCAGACTTCTGAATTCTTGAACAATGTCAGGGATAATTTCAGAGTTAAGCATAAGCCCCAAGTCCCTGTTCCGAGCCGCAGCATCTAAAGTCAAAATGACCATGATGATCGCCGATCTTTGATAGAAGTGGCACAAAAAAGAAAGAAGAAGAAGCTCGCAGAGGGCTCTTGAGGTGTGATTCACACAAAAACAGCGCTCACCAAATAAATCATCCTGATATTATTATGAACATTTGTTTTCCAGGGGTCTGTACACCTAAGATATTATTTATTATTAGCAGAATGTATAGGCGCAAACCTACAAGTGCCTGTCTGTGGGCATGCATTTAATATGAGCCTTAAATGTTAACCTCTAAGGTAGTATGGCCGTACCCGTACGGCGGTAAATGTCATTGCAAATCGAAGTATGGCCGTACCGGTACGGCTGTGGTCATACAGGCTTTATTCATAAGTAAACGTCAGAAATGGATTAACCAACGGCATCTAGCGGCTTTCCCCCATAATATTTTAAAAACTAAACGAAGTTAGCGGTATTATCGACTTTACAAAAGCGATTTCAAAGTATGTGTGACGTCACAATCATCTTTCGTGGTGTTGGAAACCAGTTTGAACACGTGCGCGTTTGTCATCGCGTATACCGATATTTCTCCCGCGAAAATTGCATTTTTATACAGTTTTTCTTACGTAAATTGTTTGGTGATAACTTTTTGAAAGTTTTTGAACACGGTTTTATTTAAAAAAAACGTATTTTGTTTGGTGTTTTTGTGTTTTATTGACAATATTTTTATTCTTTGCATACCTTTATTTACGTAGTATTTGATAGCGAGAGCCCGTTTGTAACTTTGTGTTGCGGAATTTTTGTGTTGTAATTTTTCTTTTATAAATTATCTGTCCCTCAATTTACGATCATGTCGCATAGGGTTAGTGAAAAGGACATCTTCGATGCTTTAGTTGAAAGCGAAGATGAAGAGTTATACGAAAATATTGACGATTTACCTATTGAGTCTGATAGCTCTTCTGAAGAATCTTCATCGTCAGAGGTAGAAGATGACCCTGAGCCGTCTACATCTAAACGCAGAAGACAAGAAGCGCGTAAACCGAATGCATCAGGAGGAAGAAGGATTGAGGATGTGCCACTAGGACTAACGGAAAGGCACTTCCCTTTCCCTGTTCCCCAAACACAGGCACAAGGAAGCAGGACCCAAAGAAAGTGTCACGTGTGCAGTCATACAACTGTACGACCAAAGTGTCGAAAAGACACAAAATTCATGTGTGAAGTGTGCAACGTCGCTTTGTGTATACATCCATGTTTCAAAGCCTACCACACTAAAAAACATTATTAGTCATGTTTTGTGTTTCATCTATGTATTTATATTATGTATATTTAATTATTTCGTAAGTGTAAGTTTTCAATTACTTTTAGTGAAGTGAAGATTATTTTACTAGTGTACGAATATTTTGACACCGCAACCAATAGTTGACGACACCTGAAATAAACATAGGATTTTTCAATAAAAACCTTGAAAAATGGTAAGTTTTAATTTTTTTTTCTTTGAAAAATGGTGAGTTTTATTATTTATTATTGTGTTGAAGTCGTTAAACATAATACTTTTTATTTTAACCCTTTATATAAAAACTCACTCCGTATAGGTATTTACATCATACCAAAACTCACTACCTTAGAGGTTAACACATCTTTGCAGCTTATCTAATTTAAGTTGCAAAGATATGTTACATTGGAGATTCACATTACATGCATTCTCACAACCAGACATGTACAAGTTTGCGCTTGCACATGCCTCATGTGAGCCTACAACATAAAAACCATATCTCAAATGGACATACACCCTGCAACTCTTGCCGTCCTTCCCTGTAACAGGGGTGACATTGGCAAAGTGAACAGCTTAGATTATAGATTATTAACCCTGAATTCAGCCAAGGCCCACCCAGGGCTGTTGATCTCACCATGATTTTATATATTGAAGAGAAATGAAATGCCTACTTATTGTTTTGTGTGGTTCTGTTACAGCTGGTATGATGGCGTGTCCACCTTCTGTGTGAGCCCTGATGGGTTGATTGCCTACTTATTGTGTTGTATGATTCTGTTACAGCTGGTATGATGGCGTGTCCACCTTCTGTGTGAGCCCTGATGGGTTGATTGCCTACTTATTGTTTTGTATGATTCTGTTACAGCTGGTATGATGGCGTGTCCACCTTCTGTGTGAGCCCTGATGGGTTGATTGCCTACTTATTGTGTTGTATGATTCTGTTACAGCTGGTATGATGGCGTGTCCACCTTCTGTGTGAGCCCTGATGGGTTGATTGCCTACTTATTGTGTTGTATGATTCTGTTACAGCTGGTATGATGGCGTGTCCACCTTCTGTGTGAGCCCTGATGGGTTGATTGCCTACTTATTGTGTTGTATGATTCTGTTACAGCTGGTATGATGGCGTGTCCACCTTCTGTGTGAGCCCTGATGGGTTGATTGCCTACTTATTGTGTTGTATGATTCTGTTACAGCTGGTATGATGGCGTGTCCACCTTCTGTGTGAGCCCTGATGGGTTGATTGCCTACTTATTGTTTTGTATGATTCTGTTACAGCTGGTATGATGGCGTGTCCACCTTCTGTGTGAGCCCTGATGGGTTGATTGCCTACTTATTGTTTTGTGTGGTTCTGTTACAGCTGGTATGATGGCGTGTCCACCTTCTGTGTGAGCCCTGATGGGTTGATTGCCTACTTATTGTGTTGTATGATTCTGTTACAGCTGGTATGATGGCGTGTCCACCTTCTGTGTGAGCCCTGATGGGTTGATTACCTACTTATTGTTTTGTATGATTCTGTTACAGCTGGTATGATGGCGTGTCCACCTTCTGTGTGAGCCCTGATGGGTTGATTGAGATCCATGCCGTGGAACCAGTAAGTACACCGCTTGCTCCTTACTCTCACATCTAAGTAACAACGACCACTGAGGTTGGAACATTTTTCAATTTTCAACTTTTTTCTCCGCGAGCAAACGTCAGTCTTGCATAGAACTGCCATTTTAGTATCCATCCATACCTTTCTTGGCCTTCCTCTACCACGACATCCATCTGTTCTTGCAACATACTTTCTTCGTCAGTCTTTCATCATTCATTTTCTCCATATGTCCAAACCATCTTAACTTCTTTTATTCTTTACTTTCACACTTTCCCTTACACCACATTCTTCTCTCACAAAATCAATCCTCACCATTTTTTCCCAATAAAACTATTATTATAATATTCTCTTCACAAATTTATTTTATTAAAAAAAGGATGCAGTTTGTTGCACTTGGGGATACAGCAGACATACTGTTACTGTGTCCTGCTGCTGTTCCACTAGGGGTGGCCAGTTCCTCCGCAGGTGCGCCTTCACTTATTTCTGTCCTTACATACCTCTTTTATCTCTTCACTTTCTTCATACATACTCTTCTCTTATTCTCACTGCAGGTTCCATTCTTTTGCAATCTCAACTCTTTGGTCTATCTAGTAGACATGTTTGAATAGGGTGGCTAAACAACTCATTCTTATTTTTTTATATTTAGGTCATCCGAGACGACAACAAAGTCATGTCGGGCGCCAACGTTCCGTATCTCGCCAAGGTTGCCATGCTGCTGGGCCTGAACCCCGAGAGGGTGACCTGGGAGGGCGACCTCGAGCCCGCGTTCATCAAGTCTGAAAAAGTATTGCAGGAGTACCTGCGCTCAGTCATACCAATACTCAAACTACAAAAACCACCACCACAATGTACTTAGGCTAAATATTCTCCTCTCTTTTTTTTTTTTTTATTCTTAAGTTTTATTTTTATTTTGGATATGGCAACATTTTTCTATTCTAAATTTAATGTTCCGAATTTGAATTTATAAAAGTATGGTGTTGAAAGTTGTTTTTTTATCTTTATTTTGAATCCTTCCAAATTTGAATTGAGTGTGGAATATGTTTTTGCCACAAAGTTATGGAATTCAAATTAAATTGTCTACCTACATTTATTTCTCAGTCTATCATGTCAATTATTGTTTTTTTATTATGAAATTTAATGTATCTTATCATGTATTTATTTTATTTACATCTATGACACCTAACCACATTCAGAAAGTACAAATGTATCACATGGATCCAAAAAAAAGTGCTATGAAATAAAACCTAGATTTTTATAGAATGAAAAAAAAACAGATTTTACTGACCGTGCAAAAGAGAAGAATGATTTTCTCTACGTTTCGTCGGAGTTATATCCGACGTCCTCAGGAGACGTGTGTCTTCTGCAAAGAAGAACCACGAACTGTTGAATTATTGTTGTTTGATCGAGGCCGAAGGTTGTAGGTACTTTTTTTAACCTTCGGTGATGCATCCATAGATGTCGCAATAGCTCCAGTTATACAGAAGGACGATATATAACGTAGAGAAAATTGTTCTTCTCTTTTGCACGGTCAGTAAAATCCGTTTTTTTTTCATTCTATAAAATGTCTAACGACCGTAATCATAATTTAAAATCTTTGGTGATGACTCTGGAGGAAATGAAAGAAGTATGTAAGGATAGAAAGAAATGGCGGTTGATCTGTGATGTTGGCGGCTAGGGTTTGTTAAAGTAAAATTGGTTTTATGATTTAGTTTTTTTATGTCCATGTATATATTGTTATTTATTGATTTTAAAAATGTAATTTGTCATGTATGTTCCTTGACTTATAGGTTGTTATGCGGCTGACCACCCATACTGTAAAAAATTGGTTCACTTTGCCAATTTCACCCCTGTTTCAGGGAAGGACGGCAAGAGTTGCAAGGCTTATGTTCATTTGACATTGGGTTTTTATATTGTAGGTCCACATGCGGCATGTGTTAGCGCGAAATTATACATGTCTGCTTGTGGGAATGCATTTAATATAAATCTTAAATGATATATATCTTTGCAGATTAGATTAGATTAGATTAGATCTTTATTTTATCAAGTATTATTTTATGTTTTTAGAAAAACATAAACTCATTTTGATCAATGTTTTTTTTTTTTTAATTTACTCTTGAAAAATTCCACATATTTATATTTTCTCCTATTTGTTGTTCTATTTGTAAAACATATTTTACTTGGACAAGCTCCAGAGATGCTTTCTTATTATTGTAATGGCAATGTGGATATAAAATGGTGAGAAATCTTGTTTAAAGAACACTGGCAATCATTTTTTTCCAACCTTCCATTGAAGAAATGAGTACCAGCTCCCTCGGGAGCAGTAAGGGGATGTGAAACTAAGGTGTAAACCGTAATCGCGTTGATTGTGTATCCATTTTTTAAGTCATGGAATACAAACAATTACAGTCAAGTATATTGTTCCTTGACTTATAGGTTGGTATGCGGCTGACCACCCATGCTGTAAAAATGGTTCACTTTGCTAATGTCACCCCTGTTACAGGGAAGGACGGCAAGAGTTTTGCAGGGTGTATGTCCATTTGAGATTTGGTTTTTATGTTGTAGGTTCACATGAGGCATGTGCAAGCGCGACCTTGTACTTGTCTGGTTGTGGGAATGCATGTAATGTGAATCTCCAATGTAACATATCTTTGCAACTTAGATTAGATAGATTATATAAAACAAACAATCACTAAGCACGTCATTGAACGAGATGATAGGGTGCCCCATCTAAAAATCACAATTTTTTTTTTTTAAGTAAGTAAACATTTTTTTATATCCACCTTGTTTTATTCCTTATGGTCAGTAAAATCAATCGCCATGTTGTGTATTTTAGCCAAAGTGAAAATGTTATTTATTTTTGTTTTGTCTAATGTTAGTGAATTATTCATTACTGTTACTTGATGACTTGAAAATGTATGAATTGTTGTTGCAATATTTTTAAGTCATGAAAGGTTATATATCGCACGCTTAATAATAAAGAGCAATAACTCGAAAATTCGGAAGATCGAGATTTTGTAATAAAACGCAAGAACAATGCGAGAAGAATAGGTAGAATGCGACAGCCGTTTAATTTGGACGAATATGACCGAGATTAAACATTGGACGCCTTTTTCATCCCATACAAGTGGTACTGGTTGTCTGAACTTCAAACGTGATTTCCCAACATTCTTATTTTTTGAGTTATTGCTCTTTATTATTAAACGTGCGATATGTACCTACCATTTGATAAGTTTTAATATTAAATGTGCCTCATAGAAAATACCCAACTGTTACTTGGAGAATATTTTGCTTGCTGGCAATACGAAATACACTATTGGTGATTTTTCCACCTACTGCTAACCAAGGAGTATAGAGAAGTCTAATCTAATCTAAGTTGCAAAGATATGTAACATTGAGGATTCACATTATAAGCATTCTCACAAGCAGACACGGATGAGTTCGCGATTAAACATGCCGCATGTGGACTTACAATATAAAAACCTAATTCTCAAATGAACATAAACCCTGCAACTCTTCCCGACTTTCCCTGAAACAGGGGTGACATTGGCAAAGTAATTTTCTACAGCATGGGTGGTCTGCCTTGTACCAACCTATACTCCTTGCTACTAACATGTGTGGGGTCAAGTCTATAAAATATTTATTAGCATCCTTAAAACACATTTCAGGGTTATTCACAGCATATTTGATTCGTAGCTGATCTATGGAATATAGCTTTTTGGTATGGAAAATTCAAGTTAGGTGGCGGTTGAGCCATGGATTTGCTGTGTGTGAATAACACCCGTTTTTTTTTGTATTTTATACTTCCTAGCAACCTGGCCAGGTGATGAATTTGTGCAATCCATAATTATAGAGCAACTTGTAAACAAAGGATTTGACATTCAAATTAAATGACCGTTCCGTAGTCCAGTGGCAACACTCCGGACTCGTAAATGGAAGGTTGTGCGTTCAAATCCCAGCGGAGCACAAAAAATATACCATTTATATTTTCAAATATGCTCTTCGCTGTGTTATAAAATCCACAACACCTTTACCAAAGACCCGCCACTTAAGTTCTATCCAGCCTTACAGCAACTGGGTCTTGATTGAGTATTGGCGCGTTGTAACGACGACCAAGCTTGTAAACAACACCTCTGCGGCACTACAACAAGCGACATAGACCCCAGAGTTTCTGAAATCTAGGGAGTCTCCCGCACAGGATATATAGCTTGGAAATAATATTCCCAAAATGACACTTGACAGATAACCTAAAAAGAAATAGGCATTTGTGTGAATATTGATGCAAATAATTTTCAAAGCCATGACCAGTAAAATCATTGTAAAATATATCTGGAGCTATCGTTAACGTCTTAATATTTTCCAGGTGTGATTTTAAGAATATTTAAAGCCACTCCTCATTACCATTTAGCAATAATTTACCATCCAACACCTCTCATTGCATAATTTCACTTTAGTTAGGAGTTCTAACGCTAGCTAGGACTTTTTTTTCTTATATATGGAATCCAAGCCTGTTCTTGTAATCTTTTTATTTCATTTTATCTAAAATGTCTGTCGAGTATAATGTTATTTTGTACAATTACTTAGGTGTTATGTACCCACTGCATGTGAAGAATAATTTGTAAAAGTTTCCTATTATAATCTAAGGTGCGACAACAAAGAAGTAAAGAAAACTTTGAAGAAACCAAAAATGTTTCAATTGTCTTATAGTGAATATGAAAGTGAAAAAAAAAAAAAAAAATTATGTCATATTTATCATCCCATAAAGGATTGAATGTTAGCAAAGAATATGCCCATGTTATTTGTCAACTGGTATAAGCTGGATCCACGCTTATAGTACTATACGCGATTTTTTTCATTTTTCTTTAGTTTTTACACAGCAATAAAATCGAAAATCGCATGAAGTACTGCTATTGGATAGAACCATCCACCAATAAATTAAGCATTCATTTTTGTTTGTAGGTATTTAAAATATAATATTTAAGTTGACCTTGAAAACGGACTGTTGGAAAAGCCGAATTCTACAATTTGTTGACATAAGACTAACACAATCAATTTTTTTTTTGTGTAAATAATAAGGGTCATTAACTTCTATTTGTGGTGATGTATTGTGATTTCGTGCCTAGGCATACTAATGAGGTATATCTATTTTTAGAATCTCGATCTTTTTTCCATAATCTAAATTATCGGTCGATAGCTCAGGTGGTAGAGTGCTTGCATTCCATGCCGAAAGCTCGGGTTCGAATCCCACCGAGGGTGTCAGAAATGATTTCCCGTTTCGGTGTTTATTTCAAACCCCAAAACAAAATACCGGCAAGGTTTACTCAGCCTTCACAAGAAATGAGTACCAGCACTCTCGGCAGCTGGGAAACCTCCACTTCAACTGAAGTGGTTGGCGTAAGGCCGGCCCCCTTACCTGTAAAAATAAATAGGTTCAACTGGCCACATGCGACCCCTTCGGGGATAACGCGGCAAGAAGTTGCACTATATGTGTAGCTTAGTTGCGTTAAATTATGATGGAGCAAAATAATAAATCCTCAAAAGTTTTTTTTTTTTTGGTAGGCACTAAAAAAACTTTATTTCATTGTTTTTTGATATAAAAAACCCCACAGATTTAATATAAAAAACCACGAGTTGGGTGTCTGAATTAGGCAGAAAATCGCCGGCGCTCCAGGGGTTAATATTCACAATAGTACTTTCTAGGAAAATTTTTACATTAGCCCAAGTTTTTTTGAACCCATGGAAATGCAACTGTGAAGATCTTTGTTGTCTTTCTTACTAATGACCATTTTCATAAGTAAGTTGAAACAGATAAGTATATATTGTCTATTTTTGTTGAAATAATTTCTAGTCCACAGATATCATAATTCTATGTGTGTATCAATGCCATAAGCTAGTTTATACTCCTCTATATTATAGCTCAATGGTATATGCGCTGTACCAAAACGTTGACACTCAGAAGTTGGCAGGGCAGTGGGAAGACCCGGAGCGAGGTGACTGGACGCAGAATGTTGTGTTAAGCGTTTGAGGAAAAACAAGATGATGGTGATTTGTTGCGCTGTTAGAGATTTGTTGATTTCAGTCCAAATGCTGGTCGTCCGTGTGTGGAAGGACCATGAAGGAGATTTCGGCATCCATCATACAAAGTTTCTCCGGTTTATCTTCTTGGCTTTTTATACAAGGCACTTCTGGTGTTTTTAAATAAAAAGCTGTTCTCTGATCAAAAATTTTTAATCAGATTTAAAAAAATTCAAAAGCAAGAGAACAATGGTTTTAATTTGGAAGTCAGGAAGTGAAAAAAAAATAGAAAACTTGAGACAAAATTTAAGAAGGTTCAATAATACCAACATGAGGATAAACAAAACTATAAAAAAAAATTGTTCCTACCAGTATGAGTTAATCAGAACACCAAAAAAGGTTAATAAAAACATACACAGATGTCAGTACTTTGTGTCAAATATTTGACATGCGCAATAGGAATTATGGGGATGCAAGGACAGTCAAGTGGAGGCACTTGTGTGGAGGTACCGGCCACCCCTAGAGGAATGGCGGCAGGATACAAGACAAGACGAGATAAATTATTTGGATTGATGTCGTTGGCAGCGGTTGATGAAGGAAAACATACACAGGTGAGAAGAAAAACACATCGCACGTTGTAATAATAAAGAGAAATAACTCAAAAATTGAGAAAATCGAGATTTTGTAATAAAACGCAAGAACAATGCGATAAGAAAAGGTAGAATGCGACAGCCGTTCAATTTGGACGAATATGACCGAGATAAAACATCGGCCGCCTTTTTCATCCCATACAAGTTGTACTGGTTGTCTGAACTTCAAACGTGATTTTCCAACATTCTTATTTTTTGAGTTATTGCTCTTTATTATTAAACGTGCAACATTTTGAATACTTCATTTTCAATTTATTTATGAACTAGAAATAAAAAAAATCACATTCACGCTTCAAATGGACTGTAAAATCCTTATCCGTATACAGACAGTTACCAATGAAATATACCACACTCCAATCTCTTCAGGATAGTGTTACAATGTTCACAAGCACAAGGGAAAAAGTTACATGATTTTGTACAAAAGTACGCTACTACTTTCCCTTACATTTAAGGATAGTTTAACACATGGCAACTCTTTATCAATGTAGCAAGATTTATACTAAATTTCTCTGTATGGTTGATAACAAACAAAATTCCCAGTTGGTATCAGTGTTGCAACATTGTAACTGTACTGAAAAAAGGGATTATTAAGAGGTATTGGTTTTAAGTAAAAAATTTCATTAACTTAACATATTTTTAAACACATACATACAAACATGAGGTGATGACAGTAAAAAAAAAAACTTTAAATACCTACTCTTCATTATGGATACTGCAATCTGCCATATATCAATGCTGACTGTTTTTATTACTTCAAGATTGTAGGTTAGAAATAATGTAATACTTTGGACACAACTTCATTTTTGACATTTGACGGAAAACAGTACACACAATGACATAACAAAACACACGACGCATGATTTTAGATGTGTATTAAATATTATGCATTTAAAAGTGCAAATAGGGAGAAAAAAATCACCCAACATTGAAATTCTCTCTAAAATTCTTGCCGAAACTTGTGGACTATCAGGAGAGCCATTGGAGTTTACTAAAAACAAATTGACACAAAAGAAGAGGGTTAAAAAGTGAATAGAATGTGGTGGACGTTGATTAACCCTTCAACTGCGGGTGACACGAATAGGCGTCAAGTGTAAACTTGCATACATTGCGGCTGTCAATCATAGACGTCATCCAACTTTGCACTTATCCCTGACATCTGTGTTCAAGAATTCAAAAGACTACAAGTGGAAATATGAGCTAAACCTCGGTGATTTTTGTTCTTGAATAACTAATACACGTGACTGTTCACATAGTTTGAAATGTCGTCAATCAATTAAGGTAGGAAATCAATAAATGTGCTTGAAAAAATATTCCGTACTGGGGGCATTCATACAGCCAGAGTATTCAGAAGCGAAAAGGTTAATAGTATGAACAGGAGTGTTTTTACAAGTATTCAAGCCTCTTTTGCCACAAGAGCAATTAATAGATGACGAGAATTCAAATTCAATCGAAAGGTAGCAGAGCCCCAAAGAAGTAATTCACATTTATATGGCATTCAGCACAATCAAAAGTTATTGAATATGAGAATCTTTGATATTAAATTTAGTTGAAGAAATAAACCAAAAGGCCATTAGTTACATTCACAATCCAAAGAATAAAATGAGACGTCATTGTTATAGTGGCGTGTGTGTTTTGATACAGGTAGGTATAGAGTAATTATTATTTAAGGTTGGCAGCACTACGCTCTCTAGTATTGCCGTATCCAGTCATTCTGTTTCCTCCTTTTGTTGCCTCTGTTGACACCGTTGTTGTTCTGGAAGTTTCCACCGTTGCCCTGGAAATAAAACATCAATTAATGAAGTTTGGTTGTTTGAAAATAAATACATTCCACAAGCTACCCCTTTGGCAACAACGCAGGAAGAAGTTGCAATATATGTGCAGCTTAGTTGCAACTTTATATAAGCCCTAATAGTTGTGTCATCATCACGTCATAGTTTGAAGTGTAGTTGACAGTATACAAGCTCTATTTGGAAGAAAACCGAGCTGAGCTTCCTTGGAGTGACTACAACACGAGACAGCACTCTAAGCAAGTCATCAACTCATTATTACCACATCAGTGGGCTTCTGTAGCTGCCATCTGCATTCAGTTACAGCTGTGTAGGTGTATATCCATGGTTAAAAGGAAATAAGCGACGTCTTGGTCCGCTCGATAGCTCAGTCCAATGCGCTCAGCGTAGGGATGAGTGATATATCTGGATATATTGATATTAGGAGTGGGCGAAATATATCGATGTATCAAAAGTACCGATATTTTTTTGAAAAATATTGATATTTTTTTTGGAGTGTCAAAATTGTATCATGGCTCAGTTGGTAGAGTGCTTGCAATTCCATGCCGTGAGCTCGCGTTCAAATCCCATCGAGGGTGTCAGAAATAACTTCCTTTGCCAGGCAGTTGCATCAAGAATCGTTCGTCAACGACATTAGCCATGTTGAAAGCACCGGTTCCCATAGATCACCGAAGTTAAGCAACATTGGGCGTGGTCAGTACTTGGATGGGTGACCGCTCAGGTACACCGCGTGTCGTTGGCATCTCGGACCGGTCCGTAGTCCGTTGTGGCAACACTTCGGACTCGTAAATGGAAGGTTGTGGATTCGGATCCCGGCGGAGCACAAAAAATACCATTAATATTTCGAATGTGCTCTTCGCTGGGTTGAAGAATTCATAAGCCTTTACCAATGACCGGTCACCAAGGGTCCATCCAGCCTTACAGCAACTGGGTCTTGCTTGAGTATTGGCGCTTTGTAGCGACGACCAAGCTCGTACACCTCTGCGGCACTACAACAAGTGTCATAGACCCCTAGAGTCTTCAGAATCTAGGGAGTCTCCCGCACAGGATTTTCTTAAAAAAAAAAAAAAAAGAAGCAGCTGCCTGGACATCTCTGCAAGAAAGCTCCGCACTGTTTTTGGAGACAGGGCATTGAAAGCGGCCGCTCCAATGACTTGGAATGCTATTCCCGCCTCACTGAGAGAACTGCATTTGGAGAGACTATTTAAAAGACGCATCTCTTCATATGGACAAGCGCCTTTGCAATGACACACGTCATAAAAGGCGCTATATAAATTTTGTAATAATAATAAAAATAATTAGCTTACCCAGTTGTTGAGGGGAGGCCCCATGTTGGGCTGTCTGAAGACAGGCGGTGCGTCCCACACCCTGTTGAAGTTCATGCCGCCTCCGCGCCCCCCGCGCCAGCCCACGCCCCCCTGGGGGACCCCGCCCACAGGGCGCCTGGGGGCAGCAGCGGCAGCCGTGCGCCGACCCACGCCTCCCTTGCCCTTCTTCTCAGACTGAAGTATTAATAAATTACCATAATAATAATATGACACAGAGAATGGCATTTTCCAGTATTTATTGCACTTTCAGAAACAAAATCCTAGGGCCTGTTGAACCAACCTCCAATCAATATTTGATTACTTAATTCTGGTAAGGAGCCGTCCATAAATTACGTCATCGATTTTGGCCGATTTTCGACCCCCCCCCCCTCCCCCCCCCTTACAATCATCCTATAGTCATTATCTAATGACCCCCCCCTCCCCCTGTTGCTGTAATAATGGATGAGCTTAATAATTAATAATGTTATATTACTTACATAATATTTTGTATATTTTGTAGAAATTGGTATTTACAAGAATGAAGTCACTTTTGGTACTCGTACATCATTTGCCATCATCCGCAGATCAGACTCCCCCCCCCCTTAATGCGAATGACGTAATATATGGACAGACCTCGGCTAAATATTTCTCGGAAGTGGGTAGTATTATGATGGATTTTGAACAGGAAAGATGATATGCATCAACTGATTTACGTATATGCAATCAAATTTTTGATTTGTTGGGAGAAATCACACTTATTTAGATTTTTGTCTGATTTAAGTTTGCAACAGATAGACTGCTGCATTTACTTCTATTCCATTCATATAACATGTAAAATTTAAACTGAAGCTACCATAATTTGAAATCTTTATATGTTAAAATTAACTTTAAAGATCAATTACAGCAAATTTGATGACTTAAGTTAAATTATGCGTGAGTGGGTGAACTAAAAGTTTTGTGTCTATCTATAATCTAAGCTGCAAGGATATGTTATCATTTAAGGCTCATATGAAATGCATGCCTACAGACAGGCACATGTAGGTTCGCACCTACACATTCTGCATGTGTGCATACAAATAAAGAAAACCTCACATGGACATAAACCTTGCAACTCCTGCCGCCGTTCCCTGAACCGGGGTGGCATTGGCAAAAGTGAACCGATTTTTACAGCGCGGGTGGTCAGCCTCGTACCAACCTATCAGTCAAGGAGTGAGGAATAAAGCCAAACCAACAATAAAAGGGCCCTAGAGGTGTGCTACATACGAAAACGGTGCTTTTTAATCAAAGATATCAAAATATATATATATTTAGTTCCAAACATGTCATCGGGTATTTGTCAATAAATAACTCAATCTAATCTTATCTAATCTAAGTTGCAAAGATATGTTACATTGTAGATTCACATTACATGCATTCTCACAACCAGACACGTACAAGTTCGCGCTTGCACATGCCTCATGTGAACCTACAACACAAAATCCAAATCTCAAATGGACATACACCCTGCAACTCTTGCCGTCCTTCCCTGAAACAGGGGTGACATTGGCAAAGTGAACCATTTTTACAGCATGGGTGGTCAGCGCATACCAACCTATAAGTCAAGGAACCTACAAGTCAATGGAATAAAAAAAAAATATGAATTGTTAATAGATCTGTTAACTATCTGGCACAGACTGCGCAGATATCTGATGTTTTTGCAAGATGTTAGAGTGACAATGGGTGATGAGGAGTTGTGTTACCTTGGTCTGCTCCAGTCCTCTCTTCTGGATGTTGATGGGCTCGTTGTTGACGAAGATCCCGCTGAGGGAGATGGCCTTCTTCAGACCCTCCTCAGCTTCAAACTCAATGAAGGCTGCGGGCAAAACAAACCACACTTTAGTGAGTAACCAGGGGTGTTGCGGTATCCATAACCCAAACTATCGGATATCCAAAATAAAAAAATATCCATATCCGTAACTGAAACCACTTTTGATTATATTGAATAATGTAAAAGAAATTACGAATGTTATATTGGTATGAGGCTGACCACCCATACTGTAAAAAATGGTTCACTTTGCCAGTGTCATCCCTGTTTCAGGGAAGGACGGCAAGAGTTGCAGGGTGTATGTCCATTTGAGATTTGGATTTTGTGTTGTAGGTTCACATGAGGCATGTGCAAGCGCGAACTACACGTGTTTGTTTGTGGGCATACATCTGAGAGCTTTGAATGAATATATCCTTGCAACTTAGATTATAGATTATTATAGATATTGTTTAAAAACGATATTACTTTGGCAATTTTGAGTGAAAAGCTATAACAGTTTCGGAGTGGAGTTTTCCGGGATCGGTTGCCATGGTCGCTGAAGAAGCCCAACGTAGAAATGGGCGAAACGTCTGGAAGCTTCAGCTCTCACAGACCACGGCAACCGATCCCGGAAAACTTCACTCCAGCAACATCAGTCGGCCGTGTAAGCCTAAAACTCTAATTCTAACAGTTTCAATCGATGCAAACAGATTCAGTTCTTTTCGAAAAGACCTCTTGTAAACATGACACATCTCCACATGTCGGTTTTATGGCCGAAAGGGTAGAGGCGCATGTTCGACTAGAGTATTTTCAACATAATAACGTTGGTTCGAATCTTGCGTCTAGCGCACTGGACCATAACTTCGACCCTGGTTCAACAGATGCCATTGCATGCACACAAGCTTCTGCTTTCGTATGAAGACAACTGGCCAGGCAAAGTAAGTTGGTGGATTGCATGCCTTTCCACAAATCTAATTTTTTTTTAATTTAAAAAAAAGAATTAAAAAACATGACACATGCTCAAGTGGCACACACGCTATAAGGATGGAGAGTCACCTGTGGGCCGGGAGGGGATCTTGATGATGTCCTTGATGTCGCCGCAGCAGCTGAGCAGGTTGTGCAGGCACTCGCAGCTGATGTTGGAGGGGATGTTGTTGAGCACCACCGTGTGGGCGCCGCTGCGCAGGATCTTGATCTCCAGCTCGCTGCCGTGGAACAGCTTCCCGTTCTCCTCCATGGCCTAAACAACCACAAGCATCACTATAACCGACGCCTATTCTTCTTTTTTTCATGTCACTTCTATCGAAGATCGGCGATCATCATGGCTATTTTGACTTTGGCTCGAAGCAGGGACTTGGTGCTTCTGCCGAACCACTGTCACAGGTTTTTCAGCCACGATGTCCTTTGGCGTCCCTGAGATCTTCTCCCCTCGATCTTACCCTGTATGATAAGATGAAGGAGACGGTATTCCTCATTTCTCAAAATGTGACCGAAGTACATCAGTTTTCTCTGCTTAATGGTTGGCAGGAGCTCCTTTGTAGTGGACATTCGTTGGAGGACTTCTTCATCGACACCTATATTCACAACAAAACTATGTGTGATCTGTTTTATTACATGGATATGATGGTATGGCGGTGTTATGGCCGAGGGGTCAAGTGGCTGATCTTTCTAGCGTATTTGGAATAGAATAACTCTGGTTCGATCCCCGCCTGGGTCCATTGACCATAACTTTGACTCTGGTTCAACAGATATCATTGGGTGATTATTAATTAAAAATTCATTAAAATATACCACAATGAATTATTCATTTATGATATTAATACCTGTTTCTGGCCAGGCAGAGGCCCTACAGGGCACATAAAGAAAAAAACTATGTGCAAGCGTTGTAAGAAATTAGAATATTGAGATGTGCTTGCCTTATCTGAGGACTCGGCGTTGTCAAAGTTGACATAGGCAGCGAGGGTCGGGCTCACAGTGTCGTAGTCCACACAGATGCCTCCTCGCCTGCAAGTACATTAACAAATTAACAAAGTTGACATAGGCAGCGAGGGTCGGGCTCACAGTGTCGTAGTCCACACAGATGCCTCCTCGCCTGCAAGTACATTAACAAATTAACAAAGTTGACATAGGCAGCGAAGGTCGGGCTCAGTGTCGTAGTCCACACAGATGCCTCCTCGCCTGCAAGTACATTAAAAAATTAACAAAGTTGACATAGGCAGCGAGGGTCGGGCTCACAGTGTCGTAGTCCACACAGATGCCTCCTCGCCTGCAAGTACATTAACAAATTAACAAAGTTGACATAGGCAGCGAGGGTCGGGCTCACAGTGTCCTTGTCCACACAGATGCCTCCTCGCCTGCAAGTACATTAACAAATTAACAAAGTTGACATAGGCAGCGAGGGTCGGGCTCAGTGTCGTAGTCCACACAGATGCCTCCTCGCCTGCAAGTACATTAACAAATTAACAAAGTTGACATAGGCAGCGAGGGTCGGGCTCACAGTGTCGTAGTCCACACAGATGCCTCCTCGCCTGCAAGTACATTAACAAATTAACAAAGTTGACATAGGCAGCGAGGGTCGGGCTCACAGTGTCCTAGTCCACACAGATGTCTTACTGAGTCACTGACCCAAGCACAGGCCTGCCACACAGATTCAAAATAAGATGGGAGTTATGACCTGTCTCTGGTTGGTTAAGGATCCTTTCCTCATGACAACGTTCCCAATTCCTCCCAACTCATCCTTCCTCCCAATATGTAAAGTCCGGTTCATTACATTGCATGCCTAGAGGTTTCCTGGCTCTCGGATCTTCCCAACCAAATGTGGTATGATCCCGAGATGGCTGCCTTGGATAGAATAACAAAAAATGTATAAAAAATACAATATAACAATTAAAATGAACATTCAAAATTTCAAAGCCATTTGACGCATTCTGCCTGGTTTGTCTATGTTTTCTTCTATCCAGCACTGTGATCAGAGATCAGTAGTGCACGGAGGAGATATATAGAAGCTTTCACAGCTCGTGCGGTGCTCCATAAACAATGCAGGGTCCTTACTTGATGTAGCTGATGGTGCCGTATTTGCCAAACAGCTCCTTGAGCGCATCCTGGTAGGTGAGGGCCAGGCTGGCGGGAATCTTCTTCACTATGATGGTCTTCCCGCTGCCGTAGTTCTTCTTGGGATCATCCACCTTGGCCTCTTCAGACTGCAAGGGAACAACACAACAACATCATTCATTTATAGCAACTCTTCCCCCTCTGCTTCACATAGCAGCATAATGGAGGCTGGCTGTAAGCACTGCAGGAATTTAAGACGCAACAAAAACGTATTGGTTAAGCCATTAGCTTTACTGTATAATAATAATAAAATCTTTATTTCAGCCCGGTCATGCAGAGGGTGCAATGCTTGACCAGCCATATAAAAAGATATGCTCGAAAAATACATATAGGAAAATAGAAACAGAGAAAGAAAACTACATTGAAATAAAATGAACATTGATTAAAAGAAATATATAACATAAAAAAAATAGAAACATATGACAGTGGAGATGAAGAATGCATTGTGGCTGAAAAACCTATGCTAATGGTTTAACAAACGCATCAAATCCCTGTTGTGAGCTACAGCATCTCAGTCTCATTGGTGTATCCTTGTTAGCTTAAGCATTCCTGCCCTAAACCTCCTGGTCTGTATTTAATTTCAGTTCCTATCACTTGATAGGTACTTTGCAAATTACTCTCCCTCAGTAATTCCCATCTTTCCCAATCCCTACATTAAATAACTTGACACAGGCGCTCTTGCTGTACGCGGGAATGCGCCACAAAGAAGAAGAAAAAGATAGGTACTTATTGAAATAAGTAGCAGCTGCAGGGATTTTATATTGATTGCATCTCTATGCGACTGGGTGGAGAAGTATTATTGTTGCCTGGAGATCCTGCAGCCGCCAGTACTATAAAGGAACTGAACCAGCTCACACGCATTTTTACGAAGTTTGAGAGTTCTTCTTGTACCATTTGTGAACTTTGGAGAAGCCATAGCATCGCCAACATAGCATCACCAACATAGAGTTCAGTTTGAAATAGACATCTAATCTAATCTAATCTAAGCTGCAAAGATATATATCATTTAAGTTTTATATTAAATGCATTCCCACAAGCAGATATGTATAATTTCGCGCTAGCACATGCCGCATGTGGACCTACAATATAAAAACCCAATCTCAAATGAACATAAGCCTTGCAACTCTTGCCGTCCTTCCCTGAAACAGAGGTGACATTGGCAAAGTGAACCAATTTTTACATTATGGGTGGTCAGCCGCATAACAACCTATAAGTCAAGGAACAACATCGAAACGGGATATCATTTCTGACACCCTCGGTGGGGATCGTACTCTTGCTCTTGGCATGGAATGCAAGCATCCCACCAACTGAGTTATCGACCGGACTTTTTACAAGCTTGTTCGTTGCTACAAAGCGCCAATTTTCAGCAAGACCCAGTTGCTGTAAGGCTGGATGGACTTTTTGATGACCGGTCTTTGGTAAAGGTTTATGAATTTTTAACCTTGCAAAGAGCAGTGGTAACACTTTGGACTCGTGAATGGGAGGTTGTGGGTTCGAATTCCGGCAGAGCACAAAAAATATACCATTTATATTTTAAAATTTGCTCTCGCTGGGTTGACAAATTCATAAACCTTTACCAATGACCGGTCACCAAAGGTTAATCCAGCCTTAAATCAACTGGGTCTTGCTTGAGAATTAGCGCTTTGTAGCGATGACCAAGCTCATAAAAAGTCCGGTCGATAGCTCAGTTGATAGAATGCTTGCATTCCATGCCGAGAGCATGTTTTCAATCCCGAGGTGTACTCAGCCTTCACAAAAAATGAGAACCAGCCACCCGGGAGCTGGGGAACCCCCACTTCAAATGAAAGAGGTTGGTGGGAGGCCTGCCCCCTTACCCGTAAAAATAAATAGGTCCCGAATCGCCACATGCGACCCCTTCGGGATAACGCAGGCAAGAAGTTGCACTATATGTGTAGTTTAGTTGCATTTTTTTTTTTAATACAATATGTTTCTAGACAGGTAAAATAGGTTGGTGAATTGCATTCCTCATTAAAAAAAGAATATCTTACCTTGACTTCACCTTCTGGTGCTGCCTCAGTCATGGTGACGTCATTGTCCTCTCCCTCTACCGCCACAGGCGCCGCCGAATCTTCCACCGACATCTCTCTATGTGACTAAATCAGCAAGACTACAACACCTAAAATGAACAAGAAGATTTGTCAAATAATGTCAATTAACTGTTTTAAATTATCAATATTAACACATATTTTGTGATGAATGAAAAAAAATGCGAGAAATTTCTACGCATGTGTAAAAAGCGCCGCAAACATGGGTACTACCTGCTACCCTCAAACTGCAAAGGAGGAAAAAGTTGTTACAAAAGATGCTACTTTAGGTGTTTAGAGTGAATTATAACGAATAAATTATATGTATAAATGTAGAAAAAACAGTTCTAAATTGTTTTTAACACGATAAAACATATATGTGATATTTTAAACGTCTAATTTGTATACAAACAACGATAAGGCCGACAAACGCACGTACGCCGATTTAGACGCCTATTACGGTGAAAATACTAACAATTAGTCTTTGAACTATGTGTGATTTTGATTGAGGATTATTTTTTCGCAAGAAAAATACATAAAAGCGGATTTCAAAGCGTAAACCGTTGAGAAAACATAAAATGTAAAAATACCGGGAATAATTTGTCACTTGGCTTCCCTGCCGCACGTAGGTTAGGTTATACAGGTGCAACAACTGTGACAAGCAAATGACTCTTTCCTCCACGCTTTTGTACCTACCAAGTATATCTAAAAAAAAAAAAATCCTATATGAATTTTCTCTAGCAACCCGGCCGGGTGACATAATGCTTCAATAAATTAGTAAGTTTGCATGTAAAAAAAACTCATCTTACTTTAGAAAAAAATCCATTGAATTTCACTCTTTATTGTTTACTTTGAAAAGGAAGAAGATTATATCTTAAAACATTTATCTGTCAAATTATTGTGACGCGGAATTTTTATGGCCGATTATTTTCATTAAAGTTATATGAAAATGGAAAAAATAGCCAAAAAAGTTCTCAGAACAATTGCTACATATTCTTCTACATACACGGCAGTGCGGGTAAGCGTGTGGTTGCAATTTTTATCTCAATATTATCGTACTTAGAATGAAGTCCACACAAAATATGAAAGTAGATTTTTTTTTGTCGGCGGGCAAACGTCACAGCTGTATGCGACTATTAGATCGTTAACAATACATGGATGATTTATTTGGCGAGTACTGTTTTCGAATGAATCACACCTCAAGAGCCCTCTTGATTGTCCCCGCAGAGCCTTAATTCTCAAGCAAGACTCATTTTCTGTAAGGCTGGATAAACCTTTGGTGCTCGATCTGTTTTTTTATGATATATATTACAAGATACAATACAAACATACACCCGTTCAATTTTATATATGGTAGGATAGGAAGATAGAAGAAAAAGAAGAAAATATTAAAGTTGTAATTCATTTTCAGTCTTGTTCGTCCACCGCCCAAAAGCTTCAGGATGCGGAGCGCCGGCGGGCTGAGATCCTGGCCAAAGGTTTACCCAAGAAGAAACCCATTCCCGGAGTCAAACACATCATGCTGGTGGCCTCGGGGAAGGGAGGCGTCGGTAAAACTACCACTGCAGGTAAGCAACCCATTCCTGGAGTTAAACACATCATGCTGGTGTTCCAGGGAAGGGAGGCGTCAGTAACACAACCACTGCAGGTAAGCAACCCATTCCTGGAGTTCAACACATCATGCTGGTGTTCCAGGGAAGGGAGGCGTCAGTAAAACTACCACTGCAGGTAAGCAACCCATTCCTGGAGTTCAACACATCATGCTGGTGTTCCAGGGAAGGGAGGCGTCGGTAAAACAACCTCTGCAGGTAAGCAACCCATTCCTGGAGTTCAACACATCATGCTGGTGTTCCAGGGAAGGGAGGCGTCAGTAAAACTACCACTGCAGGTAAGCAACCCATTCCTGGAGTTCAACACATCATGCTGGTGTTCCAGGGAAGGGAAGCGTCGGTAGAACAACCACTGCAGGTAAGCAACCCATTCCTGGAGTTCAACACATCATGCTGGTGTTCCAGGGAAGGGAGGCGTCGGTAAAACTACCACTGCAGGTAAGCAACCCATTCCTGGAGTTAAACACATCATGCTGGTGTTCCAGGGAAGGGAGGCGTCGGTAAAACTACCACTGCAGGTAAGCAACCCATTCCTGGAGTTAAACACATCATGCTGGTGTTCCAGGGAAGGGAGGCGTCGGTAAAACTACCACTGCAGGTAAGCAACCCATTCCTGGAGTTAAACACATCATGCTGGTGTTCCAGGGAAGGGAGGCGTCGGTAAAACTACCACTGCAGGTAAGCAACCCGTTCCTGGAGTTAAACACATCATGCTGGTGTTCCAGGGAAGGGAGGCGTCGGTAAAACTACCACTGCAGGTAAGCAACCCATTCCTGGAGTTAAACACATCATGCTGGTGTTCCAGGGAAAGGAGGCGTCGGTAAAACTACCACTGCAGGTAAGCAACCCATTCCTGGAGTTAAACACATCATGCTGGTGTTCCAGGGAAGGGAGGCGTCGGTAAAACTACCACTGCAGGTAAGCAACCCATTCCTGGAGTTAAACACATCATGCTGGTGTTCCAGGGAAGGGAGGCGTCGACAACAATCACTGCAGGTAAGGATAACACTCCTACTGAATAAAGTCGGAACAAAACAGCTGGAAATAAGTTGTAAAGAATGCTGTTAGCTGTTGCCAAAGGTCGTATGGAAGGGAGTTAGCACATTTAAAATGTGGGAATAAAATGTGATGCCACTTGGCCAAGACAGAGAATCATAAATTATGTAGAAACTATACATTTCACAATGCTATCAATCAGAGGCGGCTCCTCACTAAAAATGTTGGCTGTTCATAATTTCTGCAATTTCAGTTTTCTTTTATTTTCCATTTTGCTTTGAATGAAAATTGTAAGAAATACGTACATATATAATGTTTTATTAAGCTTTACACGAGAACGTACCTAAACCCGTTTGGCTGCATAATGAATAAATGTATTTAAGCGCGTACTTACAATTATTTGAAATGAAAATCCATCCGCACTCAAAAGCAGCACAATATTTAACATAATGAATAATTCTAGATATAATTAATGTGTTCTGACGCACTTTATCATTAAACTTTTTGATTGATTCTCTATAACTAACATCAAGCCATTGTCGAAGATCTATTTGGCCTTATCAATTTAAAGGTATCACATACTCACGATTTACGCACAGAACTACGATTTTTCTTGATTAAGTCCACGTTTACTTTATGGAAATTCATAGTCCTTAGATTATAGATTTTCGAACATAGATTTACATAGATTAGAACATAGATTTTCTAAATAATGGAAAAAATATTCCCGGTAAATAAAAGTACAACCGATGACTGTACATCTGGAACTTTGGAAGTCAACTGGCAACGGAAATGATGTGAGTCATCCAGATTCCCATTTGGCAAATATTATTTAATCAACGGTGTACAAATGTTTTCTTTAAGACTTGTGAGACTTTCATTGTTCATTGTTCATATATATGTCAACGCACAAAAACTCCTCATAATATCATGGAAGACTCCTTCATAATATTTGTGCGTTGAACGAGGCTACTCCACCGTGGCATTTGCCATCCTTGTCTACCGCGTTACAAAAGCTATGATGATCTGCTTTCTCGCTCAAAGCCACGGTTTTGACAGTTTTTCATAACATGTATCTAATTTTTTCAAGGTCTCTGTGCATTGACCAATATGCCCCACCACATATAATAATTATACTATAATATTATGTATGGCGGCGGTACATTTCGCTTGCTTATCAGGCGCTTCGTATAATTATGTCGGTATACTTCGGCGACCTTTTAAAACATCTTCCACGCGATATATTTTAATAAAAAGTGTGTACTTTTTTTGCTACAATTATTAAAAAATCTAGGCAGTGCAGTGAACGAATGCACTTTATTGGCGAACCGCCTCTGCTATCAATTGGAAATATTCTGTGATTATTTGGTTTCCATTTTTTATTCAGTATGGAGTTGCAGGGCTTATGTTCATTTGAGATTGGGTTTTTATATTGTAGGTCCACATGCGGCATGTGTTAGCGCAAACTTATGCATGTCTGCTTGAGGGAATGCGTTTAATATGAATCTTCAATGATATATATCTTTGCAGCTTAGATTTAGATTTAGATGGAGGATGTTCACTTCACAAAAAAGTGTCATCGCAATGCAAAACGCAACTAAGCTACACAGGGGTCACATGTGGCGATTCGGGACCTATATATTTTTACGGGTAAGGGAGCCGGCCTCACACCAACCAATTTCAGTTGAAGTTTGGGGCTTTCAGCTCTCGAGGTGGCTGGTTCTCATTTCTTGTGAAAGCTGATCGACTTCTTGCTCTCGGCATGGAATGCAAGCATTCTACCAACTGAGCTATTGACCAGACTTTTTACGGAGCTTAGTCGTCGCTACAAAGCGCCAATTCTCAAGCAAGACCCAGTTGATGGAAGGCTGGTTGGACCATTGGATGACCGGTCTTTGATAAAGGTTTATGAATTTTTCAACCCAGGGAAGAGCAAATTAAAAAATGTAAATGTCTTGTCTTGATGGTTTGTGAATAGTGCTTGTTTTCCAGTTAACCTGGCGTGTGCCATGAAGGAGGTGGACCCTGGCAAGGAGATAGGCCTGCTGGACGCGGATGTGTTTGGCCCCTCTGTTCCCCTCATGATGAACATCAGTGGGGAGCCCATGCTCAACAACGACAACCTGATGGAGCCCCTCGTCAATTACGGCATCAAATGGTGACTGTCCATCTATAATAATCTATAATCTAAGTTGCAAGGATATATTCATTTAAAGCTCTCAGATGTATGCCCACAAACCAACAAGTGTAGTTCGCGCTTACAAATGCTGAATGTGTACTTACAAATAAAATCCAAACCTCAAATGAACATAAGCCCCACAACTTTTGCCGACCTTCCCTGAAACAGGGGTGACATTGGTAAAGTGAACCATTTTTAACAGTATGGGTGGTCAGCCTCATACCAACCTATAAGTCAAGGAATTCCATCATATTATATTAACTTTGCTCACTGCATACTGATTTATTTATTGAAAAAAAAATAAACAATACAACATGACAGTTACAGACCATACAGTTAAAATGTTAACCTAATCTAATCTAATCTAAGTTGCAAAGATATATTAACATTGAAAGATCATATCAAATGGATGCTCACAAACAAACACGTGTAGTTTGCGCTTACAAATGCTGATGTGTACTTACAAAAAAAATCCAAACCTCAAATTAATATAAACTCTGCAACTTTTGCCAACCTTCCCTGACACAGGGGTGACATTGGTAAAGTGAACTATTTTTTACAGTATGGGTGGTCAGCCTCATACCAACCTATAAGTCAAGGAATACAAACAAATAATTGCACTAACTGTTAATTACATTCCTTCATCATCTGTTTTATTGAAATATCTTGTGGGGGCCTTGCAGCATGTCCATGGGTCTGCTGGTGTCTGGCGAGGGCGCTGTGGTGTGGCGGGGGCTCATGGTGATGGCCGCGCTGGAGAGGCTCACCAGGCAGGTGGCCTGGGGACCCCTGGACTGCCTCGTCATAGATACTCCTCCCGGGACAGGCGATACCCATCTGTCCCTCGCACAGAACCTGCCTATAGATGGTAACTTGTCTCTCCCTGTAACCTGGGTAAATGGACTCGCAAAAAATTCCATAGACAACAAAATCGTGACGTCACATGGCTTGGGTTGCTCGGGAAAAGTCTCACAAATATTTTGCTATTGGTTGTTTATTTTGTTATTGATCTTTACCAAAGACCGGTCATGAAAGGTCCATCCAGCCCTACAGCAACTGGGTCTTGCTTGAGAATGACTCTTTCTACAGCGATGACCAAGCTCGCAGAGGGCTCTTGAGGTGTGATACACACAAAACCAGTGCTCACCAAATAAATCATCCTTATTTTTTTGTCTCAAATATTTTCACCTCAAAGAGGCATCCTCAGAAGCAGTGACTCTTGCAACAAAAATAAAAATCCAAATAAACTAAAAAATATTGGAGCCAAAAAATAAAAATAAAATTGTAAGTGAATTAAAACTGTGTTATATTTTAAATAAATAAAATGGACTTGCACTGTATGAACCACCAAACCCTAACAAATACAAATCATCCTTATTTTGTTATTATTATAAGCTTAAATAAATGATTATCATCACCTCCTTCAGCCCATGACTTTGATTTCAGGCGCCATCATCGTGACAACTCCTCAGACAGCCGCGCTGCAAGTGGCGCGCCGCGGTGCCACCATGCTGCAGAAGCTGCACATCCCCATCGTGGGGATCGTGGAGAACATGTCGTACGCCGTTTGCAGCACATGCGGCGCCACCAACCACATCTTTGGGACCAACACCGAGCACCTGTCCAACCAGCTCGAAATCCCCGTCCTCGAGAGCTTTGAGCTGCACCAGGCGGTGTCGGATTCCACAGCCTCAGGGAAACCTGTCGTCTTGTCGGAGCCGGATAGCAAATATGCGAGGAATTACAAGCATTTAGCGGAGACTGTTTACAAGTATCTGGAGTCGTGTCGTGAGCAAGAGGAGAGCAGCTGAGAATTGTTTTTTTATTATTAGTTGTGACAGTTTTTTTTACATTTTAATGCCTTCTTCCCATCTTTTTTTTTTTTTAAGAAAATCCTGTGCGGGAGACTCCCTAGATTCAAGAGACTCTAAGGGTCTATGACACTTGTTGTAGTGCCGCAGAGGTGTACGAGCTTGGTCGTCGCTACAAAGCACCAATACTCAAGCAAGACCCAGTTGCTGTAAGCCTGGATGGACCTTTGGTGACCGGTCATTGGTAAAGTTTTATGAATTTTTCAACCCAGCGAAGAGCAAATTTGAAAATATAAATGTTATATTTTTTGTGCTCCGCCGGGATTCGAATCCACAACCTTCCCATTCAGAGTCCGCAGTGTTACCACTGAGCTACGGACCGGTCAATTGTAAAATCTAAATATTGTTTACAATAATAATAACTACACAGTTAAAATTTATTAATTGGATATTAGAGGTTAACTTTGCCAATGTCACCCCTGTTTCAGGGAAGGACGGCAAGAGTTGTAGGGCTTATGTTCATTTAAGATTGGGTTTTTATAATGTAGGTCCACATGCGGCATGTGTTAGCGCGAAATTATACATGTCTGCTTGTGGGAATGCATTTAATATAAATCTTAAATGATTTATATCCTTGCAGATTAGATTAGATGAAACGTTATAAGAGAACTTACATTATTCTCGACATACTGTTAGCGACGTAGCTAACGTCTTCAGGAGACACCCTCTCTGCACGACGACTGAGGATGAACTGATTTTTTCTATAACACTTGTCACAAATCACGACATACCTTCGAGCGATGGTAGTAATTATGATTAGGTTTGTCATGAATATTAACACTTTTATTCTGTTTCCAGTCCACATCACCAGATGGCACTGTGTTATCCGTACATACAGAGCTGATAATATCATTGTCTTTACAGATTTTAAATTATGATTACGGTCGTTAGACATTTTATAGAATGAAAAAAACGGATTTTACTGACCGTGCAAAAGAGAAGAATGATTTTCTCTACGTTTCGTCGGAGTCATATCCGACGCCCTTAGGAGACGTGTGTCTTCTACAAAGAAGAACCACAAACTGTTGAATTATTGTTGTTTGATCGAGGCCGAAGGTTGTAGGTACTTTTATTAACCTTCGGCGATGTATCCAAAGATGTCGCAATAGCTCCAGTTGTACAGAAGGACGATATTATGTCTTCTTGTGAAATCGACCGATTATAAAAGTACCTACAATTAATAAAAGTACCTATAACCTTCGGCCTCGATCAAACAACAATAATTCAACAGTTCGTGGTTCTTGTTTGTAGAAGACACACATCTCCTGAGGACGTCAGATATGACTCCCACGAAACGTAGAGAAAATCGTTCTTCTCTTTTGCACGGTCAGTAAAATCCGTTTTTTTCATTCTATAAAATCATTGTCTTTGACACGAACATTAGGTTTTGGTTTCCAAAGTGAGGCGAGTGTTGGTATTTCAAATACTGGACAATTTAAAGCTGTCATATGCCGTGATTTGTGAAAAGTGTAGAAAAAATCAATTTATCCTCGTGTTTTGTAAATAGAGCATTGTGGACCATCGAGCAGACTTTAAAATCAACCCACTGTGGGACTCGGAGCCAGTGAAGCTTCTGTAGAAGTGGAATAATTTAACTGGACTTTGACTCCCCTGTGATCATACAAGCATATGCACTGAAGATCCAGACCAGGGCTGGAAGTCTCATCACCACGGTAATTCTTACCTACCGAATATCAATAATATTTTTATGAAGACTAATCAGCTGTTCACTTGTGGCCATCTTGGATTGACAGGTCTTCATACAGATATTCAGTAGGTAAGAATTACCGGGGTGATGAGACTTCCAGCCCAGTTGTACTCCTTTACAGTATGTTGACGATCCTGCCTGATCCGTGATCTCTCCAGAATCCTTTCCTACTCTCATTGTGTCCTCCATGTGGCATATTCTTTGCTTTATGTATCTATTTTTCTTAGTTGAATATATTTTATGTAGAAAAAAGTCACAATTAATAATAATGTATTGTATATAACATAATAATGTATTGTACACACATGTGGTCACATCCAGCAATAGGGTAATTGCAGTGGTGGGGAAAACGGTTTAAAATACTATGGTTGTGTAGAGTGCATTTCAAGGATCACAACCATATATTTTTTATACAGTAAAAATAAAAATATCATTGATAATTTTCAAAAATAAAATGTCGAAAATTTGAATCCCGCCAAAACGCATTGGGACCGAAGAAACGCGCTGTGACGTCAAAATTACGTAGATGGATCCATCGGTCTCAGAAGACCTAATGGTACACTCCATACATTGTGAGATCCATTGACGTCACATCCGCCTAAATAAAAAAAATGAGCTGTTTTATGCGGCAAATTTTACAGAGCTGTAGTTTAAAAACTAAGCCAGATAAAATTTTTTTAAAAACGCAGATGCTTTTTTAAAAGGTAGTCTATCATTTTATGAAATAAATAAAAATTGTGAAATTACCCTATTTTGATTTATAGAACAAATCAAATGTAAAAACAATACCAAACAGAAGGAACCTTCAAGACTGCATTTATAAAGGGAATTTTATAAAATCTGATATTATAGCGCCTAATTAAGTATAGTTTATACTTTCCAAACATATTATATGATAGAATCTTTAATCTTCTGTATATTAAGTGTTATATTATGGTGATATTTGTTTTTTTTTTTATGAAAGTAGTTGATTGTTAATCAGTGGCTGTCATTGTAGGGAAGAATGTTAAAAAACACACACAAAATCCCCTTTTCAAGAATAATTATTTCATTGACATAACAATCACTTTTTTCCGGCTATGTAGCTGTGTTCTGGTTAATTCTTTCCGGACAGTTTCGCCCATTGCTCCGATGGATATTATCAGCGGTTGGCTAGTCGCTGTGATCTTCTTACAGGATCTGCTGTTCTAGAAAAACATTTAAGGCTCATATTTAGTGCATGCTCACGAGCAGGCATATGCATGTTCTTGCTTACACACGCTGCATGTGTACATACAAAATAAACTAAACCTCACATGAACATCACTTTGCAACTCCTGCCGCCTTTCCCTGAAACAGAGTGGCCTTGGCAAAAGTGAACCAAGTTGTTACAGCATGGGGGTCAGTCTCACATCAACGAATTAGTCAAGGAAAAGTTGACATAAAATATCTGAATTTTATTGATGATGATGATGATTTGTATAGCGCCGTTTCGTGACTACTGTCACTGCAAGGGCGCTTTCAGGCTTGACGGGGCGGTGAAGAAATGGGTCTTCATTCCCTTCTTGAAGCTCTCGATCCCTTCCTTGGCGTGCACTTCAGGGGGCAGCTGGTTCCAAGTGGACGGTCCCGCAACGGCGAAAGCGCGGTCTCCAAACACTGTGCTTCTTTTTCTGCATTGTGTGCTGACAGATGTAAGAGCACTGTCGGCAGATCGCAGAGTGAGCCCCCTCTCGCTCAGACTCCTCGGTAATATCAGCTCCTGCAAGTACTCTGGCGCCACTCCATGCAGCGCTTTGTGTACCGTGAGGCCCAGCTTGAATTTGATCCTTTCTGGGATCCTCAACCAGTGAAGCTTCTGCAGGAGTGGAGTAATATGGCAGTACTTGCTCTGACCATAAATCAGGCGGGCACTGGCCATCTTATTCTTGGCGTTGTTGTGTTAAAAAAGTTGACAGTCACTGGTTTAAAGTATCAAGGCTTTACAATTATTTTTTTGTAATAGGTGTAAAAACCTAATTGAATATTTTAAGTTGTAATTATTGTAAAATTCTCTATGTACTAAATTTATGAGTTAGTAATGTTTTATGAAGAGTATATTGTGAAATAAAACAAAGTTTTTCTTAACAAATCTATAATTTACTAATATTTTCAACACAAATTGATTTCTTTGAGGGGATTTATAAAGTCAACTTGTCAATGTTTGAATAACAAAAGATGATGATGATGGATGATTTCTTTCCTGTGGTGCCATTTAATGGTCCAGGACCATCTCAAGGGCGCCATGGCTTCTGGAGAAAAGCAGTGTCTTCAGTCCCTTTTTGAAGGTGGTGGTAGGCTGGTTCGCGCGAACAACGACGAGAAAATTGTTCCAAGCAACCGGTCCGGCCCCGCAAAGCTCCTGTCTGCAAAATTTGATGTGTTCGCTCTTTTGGGCACTATGACCTTGTTGACAGCAGTGAGGGCAGAGCGTAGTGGTCGTTTTGAAGGCTTATCGACAGAACATAGCTCAGCGAGACATGAGGGTGCCGTGAAATATTTAATACTATTATAGATAATATTTATACTAAACAACTGAATCTCCACATCACAGTGCATTTTTATAAACATAATAAAGGGCCCTGATTCCTGAAAAATACTATTCTTATAAGTTCGTCGATACAAAAGAATCACAAAAAACCCTTTTCGCTAGTTCTGATTTTTTTATTAATTTATATAATTTAAAAAAAAGCCGCAGCTAGACTTATATATGGGGCTGCAAAGTCCTGCCATATCGCTCCTCACCTTCAAGCTCTGCATTGGCTGAAAATCCCTGAGAGGATCACCTTCAAAGTCGGCTTGCTCACCTTTAAAGCACTGCATGGGAGTGCTCCGGGATACCTGATGGAGCTGATGTCTCCAGCAACTACAACCTCGTGCGGACAAACACTGAGATCAGCTGCATCAAGAAGCAGCTGCCTGGACATCCCTGCAAGAAGGCCCCGCACTGTTTTTGGAGACAGAGCATTCAAGGCGGCCGCTCCAATGACTTGGAACGCTATTTCCGCCTCACTGGATTTGGAGAGACTGTTTAAAAACGTCTCAAGACTCACCTCTTCGTCCAATCATATGGACAAGCGCCTTTGCAGTGACACACTGTCATAAAAGGGCTACATAAATTTTGTACTAATAATAATAAAATATGACTGCATAATAATTATTGTCTTGAAAGATAGTTCTCTGTTTTGAAGTGATTAACAACCATTTCAAAGTGTAAAGGAGACAGCATGACACTGAACGACATGTAAAAGAACTTGAAATTTCAATTCAACCATAGCTTTACCAAAATGTATGCAAACTAAAATAGTGCCACTAGTGAGCGTTTTTAGTTGTCAATCATTTTTTGGTAAATGCTTTTTTACTTGGGGAATAGCCTAGAGTTGATGAGTTTCGTTTTGTATGAGGTTAAACTAGTGATGGGCAAAGTACTGCCCGCGGGCCAGCTCCGGCCCGCAAAAGCATTTAACTGGCCCACCGACAATCCTTTGACATGAATAGTACATGGCCCGCGATAATTATATTATGACGGTCCAGAATTATATAGTAGCATTTGCCCCCCTCTGAAATTTCTTAAACTCTTTTGCCCCCCATTAAGAAAGTTTGTCCCCAACTGTGCTAGACTTTAGTAGCTGCCTCTTGCACAAGTGTTTGCTTGTGAGATCCATCACAAAATGGCCGGTTCTTGGTCTGCTTACAGTTGCACAGCCAGTACTCTTTGGTTTCAGAAACTTCAAATCTGATGGGCCTGAAACAAGCGATGAATGCAAATCTTTAATAAAATATTAAGGTTTAAAAAAGTCAATGATGGATATGAAGCTTCTTTATTGCATTAGAAATGCAACAGTACACATTTCGCTGCCTTAGTTCTTGTTTATCGTATACGCCATTGAGAAAATTTTACATGAGCTATGTTTGCATGTGTACTGGACCAATGTGTCTTTTGAAAACAATAAATTTATTTAAAAAATATTTAAAAGAACTCTCACATTATCGAGTTTTTCTTAGCTCAGATTGTGTAGAATTTGATTCTTAAGACAACTGCGTGAAAAAGTCATATTTGACAAGATTGGCGTATACGATAAACAAGAACTGGGGGAGCGATTTGTCTACAGATTACTCTTTTATTGTTTGTTTAACTCCACACCATTTTGTTTCTAGGGTACCAACATCCAAGGCGGAAACCTATAGCTAAGGCGGATACTAATCTAATCTAAGTTGCAAAGATATATTACATTGGAGATTCACATTACATGCATTTTCACAAGCAGACAGATATAAGTTTGCGCTTGCACATGCCGCATGTGAGCCTACAACATAAAAACCAAATCTCAAATGGACATACACCCTACAACTCTTGCCGACCTTCCCTGAAACAGGGGTGACATTGGCAAAGTGAATTATTTTCTACAGCGTGGGTGGTCAGCCGCATACCAACCTATGAGTCAAGGAACATACACAACAAGTAGAATAATACTGTAACTGTAACTCTGTCGCCATTCCGCTAGGGGTGGCCAGAGCCTTTGCAGGGCAGCCTCCATTTTTTTCTATCCTGACATAATTATAACTAGAATAATGAAAATAACAAACCTCTGTTTGATTTTAAGGTAGACATCTTTATGAGTGCCGTCACACAGCGGCTGGCTCTTGGACCTCCCACACAAGCACCAGGAATATGTCTTCCCAGCTTCCAGCGAAAGTTTAAATGGCTTTTTGTCGTAAACGGCGCCATTTTCCTTTTGATCAACGGCCGAGTACATTTTTCCCAGTTTGTTTTTTGGTATCTCCACCTTGTCTTGCGGAGTCTTCGAACAAAATGTTCTGCTCCACTGAAAAAAAAAAGTTTGAAAAAAAAAGTTGTTCATCGATCACCACATCAATATTTAAATGCATGCGAAAATATTAAAACAACTCACATTATTCACTGACATTACATTTTTCCTGATACTCGATGCAACAAATTTGTTTAAAAACATTTTCGATTTAATTAACAATAACCTCAAATGAAAACGTCAATGTCAAAATTAATTCTTCTTTTTTTAAATAGTGTCCAGTTGCCAGCCTAATAAACTAATTTTCCTTACAAATTATTAAACTTTGTTTTAAAGATCTTATTTTTCTGTTTAAAGGCTAACTAAATTTTCTCATTAATAATGCTAAATGATATAAAAAACGATGTAAAAAACAAGATATTTACAAATCGGAAAATTAGTCGAAAATGAGATTTTTTTTAATCTTAATAATTTTGACATTGCGAAGTTGTGGTGTGGTTGTGGCCAAGTTCACTTTCTGTCAGCCGTGTCATTTTATTTCATTCAGACCCCGTTAACTAGTATTTTGCTACTGGTAACCTTGTTTTATAATATCGGTAGCCATATTGGAATCCATCTTGGATGTGGACTTACTTGGGCACAATGGGAAGGAGTAAGGAGGAAGGAGAAGAGGTGGTTTTTTTTAACTGAAATCAGAATGAGTGTAAATAAAATTGAAATAATGATTTATATTTACCTACTGTTATTCATTTAAAAAAAGAGTTTAGGTGTTAATTAACTTTGTATTGTTTATTATTTATTTAATTACTGTTTTTTTTTTATAAAAAACTGATTAATAAATATATATTTAATGATGGTTGAACTGTGCTTAGCACCGGCCTGTTAGACGCCGTCGATCGTCTCAAACGTCAGCTAACGTCAACTCTGTGAACGTCAATGCGTCAAGCGTATTTGAAATGAACTGTTATATTTTCACTGCAATTGAAGAGAGTGTAGAGATTAATGAAATCAAGAAGACTCCAGTGTCCGGAAATGTAGCACGTGCAGAAGACTCCAGGATCATCAGAACTGTCTTGGATGGTGCCCCCTCAGGTGTTAACCACGTAGACGAGGATGCGGTGGGCAGAGAACTTCGAAGCTGACGCCGAAGTTTTGGGAGTGAGGGGACCATCTGTGGGGACCATGGAGGGAAGCAGCACAAGGCAGAGTCCTGGAGGATTGTGGTGCAGGAGTCCCTGGATCCTTTAAGGCTGATGAGCCGAAGGAAGTGAAAGTAAAGTTTATAGATTTCATATTATAAACATTTCCAGTCCTCAGACCATCATCAGGACAATCATCAGGGATCCAAAACTTTTGCAAGAAATACAGATACAGAATGCCAGTGTCCTTGACAATATTATCTTCTCTGGCAGGTGCCTATTTGATTGTTTATCTACCTACTTAGTTTATTTTTGCCATATCATTTGTGTTTTTTATTATTTTTTTTCTTTGCACAGTGTACCTATATTTTTGTGATTGTATGACTAATCTTTTTTGAATAAATAAATATTGTGCAAAATCTAATCGTTTTATTTTGACAGCTTTAGCAATAATAATAATATTTATTAATAATATCAGGGCAGATAATAATATATGAATATAGTGGTGTGAGTGTACCCGCCTGTCGCGTGTTTATACACACATGCATACAAGATCAAAGTCCGAATAGGTACTTGTTGAGGCAGCGAAGCAAGAAAGACGGAGAAGGGGGTTTCGAAGTACGTACCTACCCCAAAGCTATAGAGTGGCTTCTCTAAGTACCTATATACTCTGTGATTTCATTCGTGAAGTGACTTTTTCGCATTGAGGTCGTCCGTGTGGCTTCTTCGAAGCTTCGCGATTATAATAATTCGATTTAGAGTGCAATCATTATCAGCGACCGTCAGAACACTTGCGTCGCACAATTAACCAGCAATATCAATAGAAGCAAGTTCGTGTCGTTGTGTCTTAGACGTTTGAATTTCCATTGCAAGAATGGCGGAAGAAAAGTTGTTTACCCGTGAAGAAGTCAGCAAGCATAACGACAATAAGAAAACCTGGATTATCATCCACAATTGCGTGTATGACGTGACCGAATTCCTAGGAGAGGTGAGAATCTAAAAAAAATATTAACCTAACTTTTAATTAATCAACTCGGACGTATCCGAAACGCAAATGATGGAACGTTTTCAAAAAAGTCGGAAAAAAGTAAAAAAACCCAAAAATGTGAATTTCGATGGCAGTGTAACGAAAAGTGTCAAAAAATTATACTTACCTACCTTTTTTATCGGTATTACATTATCTATAGAGTTGCGCAATATGAAATTTATTGGTACCTATGTACCTTATTAAAAAATCAGGGTCACCCATATGTTGAGAACCGGTTTGACCTTAAAACATACGTAGTTTGATGATCATCAGTATAAACAAAATTGTTATGTTTTTGCCATTTTGTATTTCCTGAATCATCAAATTATTCAAACTTACATTTTTTATGCATATAAGTACATATTACTTATGGATTTGCAATCGGTGGAACTACTAATTTCTACATATTTTTTTAGTAGTATTTGAATTGCATAAATTGAGTTATTTTTCTCACTTAGGGGCCGTCCATAAATTACGTCATCGATTTTGGCCGATTTTCGACCCCCCCCCCCCCCCACTTACAATCATCCTATTGTCATTATCTAATGACCCCCCCCCCTCTTGCTGTAATAATGGATGAGCTTAATAATTAATAATGTTATATTACTTACATAATATTTTGTATATTTTGTAGAAATCAGTTTTTACAAGAACGACGTCACTTTTGGTACTCGTACATCATTTGCAATCATCCTCAGACCAGACTCCCCCCCCCTTAATTCGAATGACGTAATATATGGACAGCCCCTTAGCAGATTCCAGTCATTTGCATTTGAGAAGCATGACAGGAAAAACTCGGAGGGATAGAGTTAGGAATCTATAATAATATAATAATCTATAATCTAAGTTGCAAGGATATATTCATTTAAAGCTCTCAGATGTATGCCCACAAACCAACAAGTGTAGTTCGCGCTTACAAATGCTGATTGTGTACTTACAAATAAAATCCAAACCTCAAATGAACATAAGCCCCACAACTTTTGCCGACCTTCCCTGAAACAGGGGTGACATTGGCAAAGTGAACCATTTTTTACAGTATGGGTGGTCAGCCTCATACCAACCTATAAGTCAAGGAATGAATAGATAAAGAAAGTTCAATGTAAGTTGAAAGAGGATGTGAAAGTTGAGGTACAAAAGAATGTGAGGAGATGATTTGGGCATGTGGAAAAAATGAATGATAATAGACTGACAAAGTATATATACGGAGGAAGTGTGAAGTGTGAGACGACCGAGAAAAGTATGGAGTGATCAGATTGAGGAGATTGTGAAAGAATAGGATATACTTACAAAGTTAATGTAAAAGAAGAAAATGTATGAAAAAGGTGATGGATATAAATTAATTAAAAGAGGGTTGTAAAGATAGGAAGAAATGGAGGCAGCTATGCAGAGGCTCTGGCCACCCCTAGCGGAATGGCGACAGAGTTACAGTTACAGATCAGATTGAGGAGATTGTGAAAGTATAGGATATACTTACAAAGTTAATGTAAAAGAAGAAAATGGATGAATAAGGTGATGGATATAAATTAATTAAAAGAGGGTTGTAAAGATAGGAAGAAATGGAGGCAGCTATGCAGAGGCTCTGGCCACCCCTAGCGGAATGGCGACAGAGCTACAGTTACAGTTAATGGTTTAATAAAATAATGGATGTCAAAACGTTCCTTAATATTCCGTGATCTGTGGTTCCTTAGTTAAAATTTCTATTCTGTTTCAATATACCTACATAATATTTCATTGACTCTTGGGTTACCAAGTTGTGGCATAAATATTTCATTTTCCATTGAGCAGCCTGTTTTCAGCATACCTACCCACATCAATTAAATATTTTATTACATTGTATTGCTTAATAAGTGACATTATTGCGTGCAATTTTTTCTTGTGATTTAATTAATCCTCTGCATTCCATTAAACACATGCATTTTAAAATTACAGAAGTGTGGATATTTAATATGGCAACTAAGCATGACTCAGCTATATTTAAAAAAAATCCTTCTGGTAAGACATACGTAAGTATGTACCATCTAATCTAATCTAATCTAAGTTGCAAAGATATGTTACATTGGAGATTCACATTACATGCATTCTCACAAGCAGACACGAACAAGTTCGCGCTTGCACATGCCTCATGTGAACCTACAACATAAAAACCAAATCTCGAAGGGACATACCCCCTGTAACTCTTGCCGTCCTTCCCTGAAACAGGGGTGACATTGGCAAAGTGAACCATTTTTACAGCATGGATGGTCAGCCGCATACCAACCTATAAGTCAAGGAACAATCATGTTATATTATTTTAGAAAAAAAAACCTTGTATTTGCAATGGATCTAATAATAATCTAAGTTGCAAGGATATATTCATTTAAAGCTCTCAAATGCATGCCCACAAACAAACACGTGTAGTTCGCGCTTACAAATGCTGAATGTGTACTTACAAATAAAATCCAAACCTCAAATGAACATAAACCCTACAATTTTGTCGACCTTCCCTGACGCAGGTGTGACATTGGCAAAGTGAAACATTTTTTACAGTGTGGGTGGTCAGCCTCATACCAACCTATAAGTCAAGGAAGATGATGTCAACTATTTCACTTGAAGTGAGGTTTCCCAGCTCCCGAGAGGGCTTGCTCATTTCTTGAAGGCTGCCATTATTTTAACAATAATAATAATCTATAATCTAAGTTGCAAAGATATATTAATAACATTTAAAGCTCATATCAAATGCATGCCCACAAACAGACAACTTATTCGGCAAGGAACATCTAATCTAATCTAATCTAAGCTGAAAAGATATATATCATTTAAGATTTATATTAAATGCATTCCCACAAGCAGACATGTATAATTTCGCGCTAACACATGTCGCATGTGGACCTACAATATAAAAATCCAATCTCAAATGAACAAAAGCCCTACAACTCTTGCCGTCCTTCCCTGAAACAGGGGTGACATTGGCAAAGTGAACCATTTTTTACAGTATGGGTGGTCAGCCGCATACCAACCTATAAGTCAAGGAACATAATAAAACAAAAAAAAAATCATGTATTCAAGTATTTCTCTTGCATAATTCATGCCTTATCTGGATTTGAACTCTGAACCTTGTATTTGGTAGTCTGTGGCTTATCTGCCCGACTTAGTTTTCTTGAAGTAATTTTTACATTGTCAGAACGAAATGACATACAGAAAGAAATGGCGGTTGATCTGTAATGTTGGCGGCTAGGATTTATTATTGATGTACATACATATCATTATTCATTGATTAAAAAATGTAATTTGTCTTGTATGTTCCTTGACTTATAGGTTGGTATGCGGCTGACCACCCATGCTGTAAAAATGGTTCACTTTGCCAATGTCACCCCTGTTTCAGGGAAGGACGGCAAGAGTTGCAGGGTGTATGTCCATTGGAGATTTGGTTTTTATGTTGTAGGTTCACATGCGGCATGTGCAAGCACAAACTTGTACGTGTCTGGTTGTGAGAATGCATGTAATGTGAATCTCCAATGTAACATATCTTTGCAACTTAGATTAGATTAGATTAGATGCCTTCCTAAAAAAATTTTTTTTTCGAGCCTCCCTCCCTACGTTTTTTTGGAAAATTGTAGATCATTACCAAAATATATTTATCGTCCCTCCCCTAGCTACAATAATAACAATAGCATTACTTAGGATGATTTATTTGGTGAGCACTGTTTTTGTGTGAATCACACTTCAAGAGCCCTCTGCGAGCTTGGTCGTCGCTGTAGAAAGCGCCAATTCTCAAGCAAGACCCAGTTGCTGTAAGGTTGGATGGACTTTTCAGTGATTGGTCTTCGGTAAAGGTTTATGAATTTTTCAACCCAGCGAAGAGCACATTTGGAAATATAAATGGTATATTTTTTGTGCTCCGCCGGGATTCGAATCCACAACCTTCCATTTACGAGTCCGAAGTGTTGCCACTGGACTACGGACCGGTCCAAGAAATGCCAACAACACGCGGTATACCTGAGCGGTCACCCATCCAGGTAGCATCCGCGCCCAATGCTGCTTAACTTCGATGATCTGGTGAGAACCGGTGCTTTCAACATGGTATCGTCGTTGATAGCTCGCGAATCCCCAGTTTGGAAAACGCTGGTGTAGAGTGATGTACTCACATATATATATTTTGATTTTGATAAAGTTGACTACTGATTACTCTCTTATCTCTCATTGTTTGTTTAACTCGGCACCGTTTTGTTTCTATATATATATATATAAGGATAATTTATTTTAATGTACACATAATTAAAGAGCGCCGTTTTTGTGTGTGTCACACCTCAAGGGCCCTCTCAAATCACGGATAAGATTTCTTGTAAAGATGTGTCTTTAGTGCTCCTTTAAAGACACCAACAGTCTTTGCCTTCCTCACATTAGGTGGCAGTCTGTTCCACTCCATTGGTCCCGCAAACCGGAAAGCACGGTCCCCAAAATTAGTGCGTGTCTGACGGTGTGGCTGAACCAAGTCCACCACGCCATCCCCTGCAGATCTGAGCGTTTGGCGCCTCAAATCCCTCTCAACGGGTGTAAACATGTCAGCCAAATATGAAGGAGCTGTACCATTTACAGCCTTATACACCATCAGACAAACACGGTAGACCACCCTCTCCGGAAAACGAAGCCAATGCAGTTTCCCTAACAATGGAGTAATGCGAGTAAATTTAGACATCCCGAATATGAGTCTTGCCGCTGAATTCAGCACAGACTGAAGACGGTTGAACTGTTTTTTCGGCTGACCTATGTACAGCGTTGAGCAATAGTCAACTCGTGACATCACAAAGGCATTCACCAGGGTCTTGACTGCTCCCGACGGTAAACATCTCCTGATCGCCTTTATCTGGCGAAGTTCAAAAAATGAGGAAGATACAGTCGAGTTCAATTGCTCTCCCATTGTGAGGTTCCGATCCAGTGTGACTCCTAGAAGTCTGACTGAGTCGGAGGGCTGAATCAGCTCTCCCCCAATGGAGAGTGGTACTCGAGTTGTCAAAAGATGATCACGCCTGGTTGTAGCCGCCCACATCACTTCTGTCTTACCCATGTTAAGGATTAGGCGATTGCTTGTCATCCATTCACCAATCTCCGCAATGCAAGCTGCCACCCTGTTACTGAGAGTTTGTGCCATATGTGGCTGACACTGAGAGTAAATTTGCCAGTCATCTGCATATGCATGTGTAATGAGGCCCCATTTCTCAACTATACTCTCAATGTCAGCAGTGTATAAAATAAACAGGATCGGTCCCAGTACAGACCCCTGCGGCACCCCAGAGATCAGCGAATAGGAAGGTGAGACACAGTCACAAGTACGCACTACCTGCTTGCGATCCGCCTTTGTTACTGTTATCGTTACCGTCTATGTTACTGTTATCTGCTGCCAAGGTGGGGACCTACTGCTGCCTTGTAAACTAATCATTTTCTTCTTCTTTTAGTGCCACTTCTGTCAAGACTGACTATTTTTATCTTAGTCACTTTAACTTATCGAGGGTGATCTGGCAATAAGTCCTATCTCGAAAATGCCAACTTTACAGGAGAGACTAAAATGTGTTTAATAAATAATGTCTCAGTCACATGATTATAAAAAAAAACGTAAATGTTTATTCACACAATGCTTATTGTTTATTTTGACAAAATATAAAAATTGTTACTAGTTTTGTTGTAATAAAACATAGGACAAAATCACACATAAAAAACACCAAAAAATTAGATAGGACTTATTGCCAGATCACCCTCGTTATAAGGCTCGTTAACTTATAGGTTGGTATGTGGCTGACCACCCATACTGTAAAAAATAGTTCTCTTTGCCAATGTCACCCTTATTTCAGAGAAGGTCGGCAAGAGTTACAGTGCTTTTTTTTAAGGAAGCCTGTGCGAGAGACTCCCTTAATTCAAGAGACTCTAGGGGTATATGACACTTGTTATAGTGCCGCGGAGGTGTTGGTGATGTGGCAGTTGTCCTTATCCGGTTGCAGGGCCGTTAGCTGCGCAGTGCTGTGGTGTGTGTTGCGTTGCTTTGTTTTGAGACACTGAGAGGAAATGGCGATTGATATTGGATTTGAAAAGGGCAAGGTTAAATTGGGATGGAAACACAGATACCGGTAACTCATTCCATAAACGGGCTTATGTTCATTTGAGGATTGGATTTTAATTTGTAATTACTCGTACACATGCAGCATATGTTAGCGAAAACTATTACGTGTATGCTTGTGGGTATGCATTTAATATGAATCCTAAATGAAAAATATCTTTGCAACTCATTGAAGGATATCTCGCTGATAGTAATGCACTCGAAACTGTTTTGGTTTAGCATTTTTTTTCTCGGCGAGCAAACGTCAGTCTGGTATAGGACTGCTGTCCTTAGCAACCTAATCTTAACTAATCTAATCTAAGTTGCAAAGATATGTAACATTACGGATTCACATTATATGCATTCTCACAAGCAGACACGTACAAATTCGCGCTTGAACATGCCGCATTTGAACCTACAACACAAAACCCAAATCTCAAATGGACATACACCCTGCAACTCTTGCCGTCCTTCCCTTAAACAGGGGTGACATTTGCAAAGTGAACCATTTTCTACAGCATGCGTGGTCAGCCGCATAGTCTTTAGCAACCAATAAGAAAATATTTGTTTGTACATTGAAGCTTTCACGGCCGGTTCTTGTTGACACAATCACTTTATTCGGGCTATGTAGCCGTGGTCTGGTTAATTCTTTCCGGACAGTTTCGCCCATTGCTCAGATATTTGTTTGCTTTTCCATAGCAACCCGGCTGCGTGACGACACAATTTTGTCTGTGCCAATTCACGTGCGAGCCTCATTATTATTGAATATACACCTACGTTTTTATCACTTGCCAGGCCTATAAAATGATTGAACTTTATGGAAACGTGAATTCCTGCTATTTTTAATTACCTTATCTTGATTTCTCGCTGCCTCATGTACGTACTTACCATTTTATACGACTCTGATTAAAACTTGATAATGGACTTTGCACAAGTTTGAATTAAGAATCTTTTTCTCGACGGGCAAACGTCACACCTCTACGGCACTGCAACCCTTGGGGCTGTCCATATATTACGTCATTCGCATTAAGGGGGGGGAGTCTGGTCTGCGGATGATGGCAAATGATGTACGAGTGCCAAAAGTGACGTCGTTCTTGTAAATACCAATTTCTACAAAATATACAAAATATTATGTAAGTAATATAACAATTGACTTATAACATAACAAATTGGACCGGTCCGTAGTCCGTAGTGGCAACACTTCGGACTCGTAAATGGAAGGTTGTGGATTCGGATCCCGGCGGAGCACAAAAATATACCATTCATATTTCGAATGTGCTCTTCGCTGGGTTGAAAAATTCATAAACCTTTACCAATGACCGGTCACCAAAGGTCCATCCAGCCTTACAGCAACTGGGTCTTGCTTGAGTATTGGCGCTTTGTAGCGACGACCAAGCTCGTACACCTCTGCGGCACTACAACAAGTGTCATAGACCCCTAGAGTCTCTAGAATCTAGGGAGTCTCCCGCACAGGATTTCTTAAAAAAAAAAATATATATATATATTAATTATTAAGCTCATCCATTATTACAGCAAGAGGGGGAGGGGGGGTCATTAGATAATGACTATAGGATGATTGTAAGGGGGGGGGAAGGGGGGTCGAAAATCGACCAAATCGATGACGTAATTTATGGACGGCCCCCTTAGAGTTTGTTCCCACTTGTCGGGTGTCGGATCCGTATATTCATCGGAGGTTCCAGTGGCAGAACATTATGTATGGAGCTATTCACACTTGTCGGAAACCGATTTTGTCCGAAATGTTCTGCCACTGGAACCTCCGATTAATATACGGATCCGACACCCGACAAGTGGGAACGGGCTCTAAGAGACCGGTAACACATCGACGGTTAAAAGGCAGTAGTTCATAAGCGACATAAACTAAATTGTTCAGGAGAGCAGTTTAAAGTTTAAAATTGCAGAAAAATGCCATAACTTTTTTATTTTTTATCATATCGTTAAAATCAAAACAGCTCTAAACTTAAAAAAATAAATGCATTTATTGGCATTCCTATTAATGTGGTTTTACGATTTTTTATGTCACAAGCGCCTTTAGGACAAAAAAGGACAAAATCTCGTCGGTTACACTAAAACCATACTTCGAAAACGCAGTTGTTTGCTTGGGCATAAACAACACTAAAATCATCGTAGAGCTATGGGAGTTAGCGCATTAGAAAGAGCGGAAAATTTTAAGTATGATAGCATTTATAACTCATTTTTGACCAAAATGTCGCTTAGTGCCTTTTAACCGTCGATATATATTTTTTCCTTTTCCTAAGCAACCCGGCGGTGTGCGTTAAAATGAGAACACATCAAAAGTAAAATAAAAATCGTAATATTCAATTAATTCTCAAGAAATTCTCAAGCAAGACCCAGTTGCTGTAAGGCTGGATGGACCGGTCTTTGGCAAAAGTATATGAATTTTTCACCCAGCAAAGAGCATATTTGCAAATTTGAATGATATTTTTTTTGTGCTGCACCGGGATTCGAACCCACGACCTTCGATTTACGAGTCCGAAGCGTTACCACTGGACTACGGACCGGTCGCTCGGTGTTGTAGGTTAATGTAGATATTTATATTTTTCATGCCGTGCAAGGCTTGACTTTGTAAATAAGTTATAGAACATCATGAATTGATTCAGTGTCATATAAATTATGATATGTAAATCCTTGTAAACAGTAATACCCCGACTTACGCTACCTCTAGAGGAAGACCGAGAAAGGTATGGATGGACCAAATATCCGAAATTGCGAATGAATGGTATATCTAAAGTCATTATAAAAGGAGAGCCTGTATGAAGAAGGTTATGACTCTGGAGGAAATAAAAGAAGTGTGTAAGGACAGAAAGAAATGGCGGTTGATCTGTGATTTTGGCGGCTAGGATTTTTTAAATAAGAATTTGTTTTCTGTTAGTTTTTGATGTCCATACATATTATAATTTGTTGATTTTCAAAATGTGATTTGTTGTGTATGTTCCTTGACTTATAGGTTGTTATGCGGCTGACCACCCATGCTATAGAAAATGGTTCACTTTGCCAATGTCACCTCTGTTTTCAGGGAAGGTCGGCAAGAGTTGCAGGGTGTATGCCCATGTGAGATTTGGGTTTTTATATTGTAGGACCACATGCGGCATGTTTAAGCGCGAACTTGTACATATCTTTTTCTGAAAATGCATGTAATGTGAATCTTATTTGTTACATGTATTTTGCATCTTGGATTGGATTGGATTAGACGCTACCCCGTTTTACGCGAATTCGGAGATACGCGGTTTTTGTGAAATAATTTGTCGGGGCCAAGTGGGTGATATTTCTTGCGTGTTTGGAGTAGAACAACGTTGGTTCGATCCCCGCCTGGTTCATTTGACCGTAAGATAAGATAAGACAAAATTTGTATAGCGCCTTTTATGACAGTGTGTCAATACAAAGGCGCTTGTCCGTATGATTGGACGAAGAGGTGAGTCTTGAGACTTCTTTTAAATGGTCTCTCCATATCCAGTTCCCTCAGTGAGGCGGGAGTAGCGTTCCAAGTCATTGGAGCGGCTGCCTTGAATGCCCTGTCTCCAAAAACAGTGGGGGCCTTCTTGAAGGGTGTCCAGGCAGCTCCATCTTGACCATAACTTCGACCCTGGTTTAGCAGATGTTATTGAGTAATTTTTAATTAATAATTAATTCAAATAAACAACAATGAATTATTAATTGATGATCTTAATAGGGGCCGTCCATATATTACGTCATTCGAATTAAGGGGGGGGGAGTCTGGTCTGCGGATGATGACAAATGACGCACGAGTACCAAAAGTGACGTCGTTCTTGTAAATATCAATTTCTACAAAATATACAAAATATTATGTAAGATATATAACATTATTAATTATTAAGCTCATCCATTATTACAGCAAGAGGGGGGAGGGGTCATTAGATAATGACTATAGGATGATTGTAGGGGGGGGGGGGGGTTGAAAATCGGCAAAAATCGATGACGTAATTTATGGACAGCCCCATACCTGTTTCTGGCCAGGCAGAGTAGGTTGGTGAATTGCATTCCTCTTCACAAAAATATGTATATTGTTACGAAATTAGGGTTCAATTGTCTTCAAATTAAAAATACACAGGTCTTCTTCAATAGTTATTTATTTTACACAGTTACAATATTTATTTTCACACTACTTTCTCGATTATTCTACTTGGTTTCGGTTCACTGATCAGATGGCTTCGATGTGTTTGTTAGTCGCTATGATACTGGCCCGCTCTGCAGGCCATTCGCACCTTTATACTCTGTAGAGCAGTATGATCTAGAACCAAAGTTGCTAGACGGTTCCAGAGTAATTATTACTTCTCGACGCTTCACGTACTACCTAGAGATACAACCAAAATCCTACCTACAAATGTAATACAGAATTCCTATAATTATAACAAGTACCTACTTAGCCTAGAGAATTCTACACTTATACACAATTATCGATCCTACCTACCTATACCTATGAGGACTCTTATAACTATAACTACCCATACTTATTTCAATATTTATATTTACATAACACTACCCCCCACCTAGACTGTTTCGTCCCGGAACAGTCTTGACTCTGTGTAGGTAGGGGCATGCTGATCCACGTCGACACCCTGTGGTCAGGAAGAAGTGGCAGTCCACGGATTTCTCCCCACTGGCTCTCGGCTGCGCTTGCTCGCAGCACACCATGACGCTGATGCCGACTCCCGAGAACACTGCTTCAATCATACTCCGGATTATCCGCCAGTCTCGATTAGCGCGGCCGCCACCCATCTTCGGTATTGCCAGACGCGCCTGCTGATCCTCCAACATGTAGTCACGCAGCTCAACAAGGCCGTCCCACAATGCCTTGTAGTCCTCTTCCAGGTTGCTGGAATCCGGGACAACCAGGCAGTATGCTTGTTGACGCCCCTTCGGTAGTCTCAGAGCTCTTCCTTGCGGGCTGCTCGAGGGTTGCGGTTCTCCGAATTTGTATCGGAAGACCCGTGCAATTCCTCTAGACATATCTAGATCTTCCGGTACACTGCATGCCAGTGTGTGGTCCCCAGTGACCTCAAATAAGTCCTTGTGGACTTCTGTGGTCACCCCATGGCGAATCTTCTGTCCCTCTTGCACCTTGCTCCAGAACGTCTCAAACAGGGGCGCTTCTTTGGATGCGACGCATTTTTGTACTCTCTGGGCGGGCTGGTCATTGTTTGACCACTTTGCTCTTTGAGTTGGCCGGTGGTTATCCTTCATTCGAGCTCCCGCCTCCTTGGTGTTGCTGTTCTTGGACTCCAGGTTGGCGATGGTGTCCTTCGTCCTGGGCCCCTGCCCAGCTTCCAGCTGCTGGAGCTTAGTCTTAAGCCCCTTGTTCTGTCTCTCCAGGCTCAGCACAGTCTCGTGCAACTCGTCCCTCTCGGCCTCCGCTGTTCGCCGGACCCTTTCACTGCTGGCCAAGTTCTTCGTCAGCTGCCTGTTCTCCGTCTCCATGACTTTGACCTTTCTCTCGGCATCCTGGAGCTGTTTCCTCAGCCGTTTGTTCATCTCCATGGTGGTCTCTACATCCTTGCGGTCGTCTTCCAATTTCTCCGGTCCTTGAGACTTTGGGCACCTCGCGCTCAGGTGTCCTTGCTGGCCACACGTCCAGCAGTGCGCCTTCTGTCTCGTTGGCTCAAGTTGCTGCAGCACTTTTTCAATTAGCTCCTCGGTTGTAGGTAGCTTGACCTCCTCTGCCTCGACTGCACGAACCCTGGCGTGGCCCCTGATGGACTGTTTGACAGCCTCAAACTCGAGAGCTCGGCTTAGCGCCTCGTTCAACGTCTTCGGAAGAGCCAGCTTCACTGCTTGCTGCGTCTCCCATTCTCTCAATCCGTTCAGGAACTTGTCCACTGCCAAGCTCTCGCAGATGTCATCAGGGAATGTCGGGTAAGCGTCTCGTACTAGGTGGACGATGTCCATCTCAAACTCCTGGAGGCTCTCGTTGGGCTTCTGCACCCTTGTGTTCAGCTGTGACTTGTACAGCTGCCCCAGGCACTTGTGGCCATAGCGCATATCCAAGCGCTGCTTCAGCTGCCCAAAGTCACCACGGTTGTCCAGGGGTATGGCCTGCAGAACCCTGAGAGCGTCTCCTCGGAGCGACAGGCTGAGAACCGAAGCCTTCTTCTGCTGGCTCCAGGCTCCCATCATGGCAGCCGTCTCAAAGAGGGTCAAATACTCCCCCCACGACGTCTTCCCGTCGAAGGTCGGAAGGTTGTGCTTCGCCAGCGAAGGGTCGTCATCCCCTCTAGTGACCCTGGTTGGAGTTGAGCATCCCTGTTCGATCTCGTCGTGAAGGCCTTTGGGGGATATCCTGGTGGACTCCATCTGGCACTTGTCAGCCAGCTCGGCACGCAGACGGTCTTCCAGGTTTGACATCCGAGTCTCCATTTCCCCCTTCAGGGCCGAGAGGTCGGTTGTCATCTTCTCCTCCATTTCTCCTTTCAGGGTTGTGAGATTCTTATTGAGGTCCTCCTTCAGGGTAGTGAGGCTGTCAGCCATCTCCACCTTCAGGCTGGTCATCTTTTCCTCTAGCCCGGTCAGGTTGCTGGTCATCTTCTCCTCCAGGGTCTTGGCGTTGTCAGCCATCTTCTCCTCCAGGGTCTTGGCGTTGTCAGCCATCTTCTCCTCCATGGCAGTGAAGTTTCCCGTGAGCTCCTCCTTCATGGATTTTGTGATGCTGATGTTCAGCTCCTCAAGGGCGCGGTCTCCTCCAGATGCCATGACAAAGTATGCCGGGTCTTCACCTGACCGTTCCAAGGCCTCTATGAGGCGTGCTTGTAAGGCTGCCTTTCCTCCTGAGGTCTCCAGGTCCCTCTCCAGAAGCTCATTTTTAAGCTCAGTGACTTTGAGGTCCTTGACGTTCACTTTAGTTGCCATTTTTTTTTCAAAATTTACTTCAAAACAAAAAAAATATTTTCAAATTTATTTAATACGAGTTTTATATATAGAGCTGTTTTGAATACGTACTTTAGCAAAATAATAATTTATCTGATTACACTGTGAGTAGGTACTGTCTTTTAATATTTATTTTTAATTCACCAATATTTTTTTACATAATAATGTCTGATAGTACATAATTATTTATTTCGTCTCAAGTCTTTCAAACACACAGGTAGGTACTTAATGTACATTCACACACTTGTAAACGAAGGGCAGTTATTCAAAAACTTTTTCTCGATGAATCTGGAACGTTCTTTTGTAATATTTTTCAAGATTTTTATTTATTTATTTTATTTTTTAATCACACGCAATAATAAAAAAAAACTATGGTCCAATTTGATGACTTTCTCAATGCGGTAAAATAGTCATTATGTTATGTCCAGAATTATGTTCCATATGATGTTCCAGAATTTTTTTTTGAACTTGCTTTTTGCGTCTTTTCTTTTAACAAAAATTTATTTAAACACTTGTTTTCACAAAAGTCAGTTCACACAAAGTTCAATTTGACTAAAGTTCATTTTAACACTATTTAATTTATTTTATTTATTTTTAGGAAGAAGATCTTAGTTTTTCTTGACAATTCCGCACCTGACGCCAATTGTTACGAAATTAGGGTTCAATTGTCTTCAAATTAAAAATACACAGGTCTTCTTCAATAGTTATTTATTTTACACAGTTACAATATTTATTTTCACACTACTTTCTCGATTATTCTACTTGGTTTCGGTTCACTGATCAGATGGCTTCGATGTGTTTGTTAGTCGCTATGATACTGGCCCGCTCTGCAGGCCATTCGCACCTTTATACTCTGTAGAGCAGTATGATCTAGAACCAAAGTTGCTAGACGGTTCCAGAGTAATTATTACTTCTCGACGCTTCACGTACTACCTAGAGATACAACCAAAATCCTACCTACAAATGTAATACAGAATTCCTATAATTATAACAAGTACCTACTTAGCCTAGAGAATTCTACACTTATACACAATTATCGATCCTACCTACCTATACCTATGAGGACTCTTATAACTATAACTACCCATACTTATTTCAATATTTATATTTACATAACAATATATTTTTAAAATAAAATTCAATAAGTGAGACAAGATAGCGAGCTTTTCGTCAAAGACTTTTGGAAGCAATCCAATGTTTTAGAGGCTGTGAGATGTATTGGACAATCGTCTGGAAAAAGCTGCGTCCATCTTTTTACACCACAGAAACCGCAGGAGAATCAGCCTCAGATCCTGAACAAATCGATGCTATAATAGGAGAAGTGGTCGATATTGCTAAACACGTCAGCGACGATACCATGTTGAAAGCACCGGTTCTCATCAGTACCCTTAGTACGAGTTGCAAAACTTGAGTAAAGTTAAGTAAAGTTTACGGAAAGTATTTGAGAGTGATTTTCCCCAAAATCTGCCGTTTTTGTTTCTTACACTTTATGGTCTTAGCAAAAGAGTTACAGTGATGAAGAAAATCAAGTTCAAACAAACAAAAAACGGCAGATTTTGGGGAAAACCAGTCTTTAATACTTTCCGTAAACTTTACTTTACTCAAGTTTTGCAACTCGTACTCAGGGTACTAGTGCCGATTACCCCAACTTTATAAGTATTTATATTTCAATGTAATTTGTCGTGTATGTTCCTTGACTTATAGGTTGGTATGCGGCTGACTTCCCATGCTGTAAAAATGGTTCACTTTGCCAATGTCATCCCTGTTTCAGGGAAGAACTGCAAGAGTTGCAGGGTGTATGCCCATTTGAGATTTGGTTTTTATGTTGTAGGTTCACAAGCGGCATGTGCAAGCGCGAACTTGTACGTGTCTATAATCTCTATAATCTAAGTTGCAAGGATATATTCATTCAAAGCTCTCAGATGTATGCCCACAAACAAACACGTGTAGTTCGCGCTTACAAATGCTGATTGTGTACTTACAAATAAAATCCAAACCTCAAATGAACATAATCCCTGCAACTCTTGCCGACATTCCCTGAAACAGGGGTGACATTGGCAAAGTGAGCCATTTTTTACAGTATGGGTGGTCAGCCTCATACCAACCTATAAGTCAAGGAATGTCTGGTTGGGAAATTGCATGTAATGTGAATCTCCAATGTAACATAATCAACCTATAAGTCAAGGAACATACACGACAAATTTCATTCTTACAAATGCTGAATGTGTCTGCTGCATTACAAATTAAAATCCAAACCTCAAATGAACATAAACCCTGCTACTTTTGATTATCTTTGCAACTTAAATTAGATTATATGCAAGGTTGAGCCCCGACTTGCGCGGCTATTTCTTGGTCCCACTTACCGCATAAATCCGGGGTATTACTGTTCTTGCAAAACGCTCCGTAATGCTGGCATGTCTTATTACTTATTAGTTATTACCAGTCACGTTATTTAATAATCGGGTTGATGGTATCTAGAAAGAATGGACGATGAATGACAGACAAAAATAATGCACAGAGGGCGAGTTTAAGGTGAACGTTTAAAGGGAAGATCGAGGAATGAATGGATTGATCGATTGAGATTGCAATGTAGCTGTAACTCGTTGGCCAGAGCCTCTGCAGAGCTGCCTCCATTTCTTCCTATCCTCACATACCTCTAGTCTTTCTAGTCTCCAACTTTCTAGGTCCAAAAGTTTTTTTTTATGTAGAAGTAAATACCGTTTTGCTATTTCTTATTGGCTCATTCACCCATCTGTTGAACGAGAGGAAGCCTTCTATTGCTCGTTATTATCGTCTCTAATCTAATATAATCTAAGTTGCAAAGCTATGTTACATTGGAGATTCACATAACATGCATTTTCACAAGCAGACACGTACAAGTTCGCGCTTGCACATGCCGCATGTGAACCTACAACATAAAAACCAAATCTCAAATGGACATACACCCTGCAACGGTAACCCCCTGCAACTATTGTCGTTCTTCCCTGAAACAGGGGTGACATTGGCAAAGGGAACAATTTTTACAGCATGGGTGGTCAGCCGCATACCAACCTATAATTCAAAGAACTTTTTTTTCTAGATGAAATAATAAATATATTTTTTATTGAACACCTAAACATTTAATCAATTTGCCATCTCTACCTGTTTCTAGACTCGTTTGAAGTTTTCCAGTACTGCCTGTGTCATAATAAGAATATTAAGTAAGACTCTCTTCCATTAAAATGCATATGAAATAGCTTAGAACTGTCATGCTATTTCCCCATGTCACTTTTGACATATGCAGCAATCTTCTTTCTACATTAAAATGAATTTCTAATCCAGTACAGGTTTAATTTCATAACTTTATGCAGGCGTACTTCTGCACGTTTCGTTATTTCCATAATGACGTCTGCAGGTGAATTCGCACATATATACAATATCGTTTCGTCCCCAGCCGGGTTGCTAGGGAAAAGACATACAAATATTTTGTTATTGTTTGCTAAAGAAGTAAGGCAGTCCCATACAAGACTAACGTTTGCTCGAAGGGGAAAAAGTTCCCAATCAATTTCAGTTAGAACAAATTTGTTGTGTATGTTCCTTGGCTTATAGGTTGGTATGTGGCTGACCACCCATACTGTAAAAAATGGCTCACTTTGCTAATGTCACCCCTGTGTCAGGGAAGGTCGGCAAAAGTTGTAGGGCTTATGTTCATTAGAGGTTTTGATTTTATTATAAATAATATACTCTAATAACACGTATTATTAATCCATATCTTAAAGTTCTTGTGAGTTGTGAAATTATAGCTCAATTAATATTATCATCTGTTTAAAAAATGTAATTTGTCATGTATGTTCCTTGACTTATAGGTTGCGGTATGCGGCTGACCACCCATACTGTAAAAAATGGTTCACTTGGCCAATGTCACCCCTGCTTCAGGGAAGGTCGGCAAGAGTTGCAGGGCTTATGTTCATTTGAGATCGGGTTTTTTTTTATATTGTAGTTCCACATGCGGCATGTATAAGCGCGAAATTATGCGTGTCTGCTTGTGGGAATGCATTTTTAATATGAATCTCAAATGATACATATCTTTGCAGCTTAGATTAAGATACTATAATAACACGTATTATTAATCCATATTACATACATTTGAGATTTGATGTTTATGTTGTAGGTTCACATGAGGCATGTGCAAGCGCGAACTTGTACGTGTCTGGTTGTGAGAATGCATGTAATGTGAATCTTCAATGTAACATATCCTTGCAACTTAGATTAGATTAGATTAGATTAGATTAGATATCATCTTGAAGTACTTGTGAGATTATAGCTCAATTAATATTATCGATATTCATAATAGAACTTGTTTTACTGCAGAATATTGATTTTTACAGTATTTACATCTACACAATCTAAGTACTAACTGTTTATACAGCCTTTTTGTACTGTCTTGATTAATTATTATTACACGGTATATTTAATAAGAAAGTACCCACGTACATTATTGATTTTTTGATAAAAAAAAAAAACAAGTTATTTTAATTATTTTTGCATAATTCTGACGAAAGTGCAAAAAACGATTTTTTTTCTGAGATGGAATTTTTATAGAAGAGAATTTTTATTTCATTACGTATTTAATATAATCTCTCCCGGAAAAATGTTTTTTTTATTTTTTATTAAGGTATCTAAAATCTAAGTTGCAAAAAACATTCCGCATGTGGACTTATAATATAAAAAACCCAAATCTTGAATGAAAATACACCCTGTAACTCTTGCCGACTTTCTTTGAAACAGGGGTGGCATTGGAAAGGTGGTCCATTTTTATAGTACCTATGCGTGGTCAGCCGCATATCAACCTAGAAGTTAAGGAAAATGCACAACAAATTGCATTTTAAAAACCAATAAATAAGAATATGTTTGGACATCAAAACTCAAACAGAATACAAAATTCTAATTTAAAAATCCCTAGTCCTAGCCGCCTATATTACAGATCAACCGCCAGTTCTTTTTATCCTTACATACTTCGTTCATTGAATCCAGAGTCATAACCTTTTTCATACAAGTTCTCCTTTTATTATGACTCTTTTTTTTCTTGAGAAATCCTGTGCGGGAGACTCCCTAGATTCTTGAGTATCTAGGGGTCTATGACACTTTTTGTAGTGCCGCAGAGGTGTACGAGCTTGGTCGTCACAAAGCGCCAATACTCAAGCAAGACTCAGTTGCTGTAAGGCTGGATGGCCCTGTAGTGACCGGTCTTTGGTAAGGATTTATGATTTTTTCAACCCAGCGATGAGCACATTTGGAAATATAAATGGTTTATATTTTTTGTGCTCCGCCGGGATCCGAATCCGTAACCTTCCATTTACGAGTCCGAAGTGCAGCCACTGGACTACGGACCGGTCCAAGATGAGTACCTGAGCGGTCACCCTTCCAAGTAGCATCCGCGCCCGATGTTGCTTAACTTCGGTGATGAGAACCGGTGCTTTCAACATGGTATCGTCGTTGACTCTGGATTGCATTTCTAAAAACAAAATTTTGAAAACACGAAAGTGTGTCGTTTTCTTCTTCATGTAGTATTATTATTTGTTTGAAAGCTGATCACGTCCCAGTATATACATGGATAATATGGAGGTAGGTATTATATAATGTAGAGAGCGAGGAATTTCCCCTCTCTCGGGAAATGGGAAATGGGTCGCCTTTCATCTGGCCTCCCTTGTTTTTATATTATTATCTCCTATCTTCTTTACGCATGGAGGTAGTATTCAATGGAGTGGATATCTATAATCTGTATCAGGGGTGCCCATACTTTTTCTTGAGGAGATCGACCTAGCAAAAATTTATGAATAGGGGCCGTCCATAAATTACGTCATCGATTTTGGCCGATTTTCGACCCCCCCCCCTTTACAATCATTCTATAGTCATTATCTAATGACCCCCCCCCCTCCCTCTTGCTATAATAATGGATGAGCTTAATAATTAATAATGTTATATTACTTACATAATATTTTGTATATTTTGTAGAAATTGGTATTTACAAGAACGACGTCAATTTTGGTACTCGTACATCATTTGCCATAATCCGCAGACCAGTACTGAAATTTTAGCTATCCTTGGCGATCGACCTTAAAACCTCCCGCGATCGACATCGACCATATGGGCACCTCTGATCTATATAATGTATAATCTAAGTTGCAAATATATATTAACATTTACAGCTCATATCAAATGTATGCCCACAAAACAAACACGTGTAGTTCGCGCTTACAAATGCTGAATGTGTACTTACAAATAAAATCCAAACCTCAAATGAACATAAATCCTACAACTTTTTTCGACCTTCCCTGACAAAGGGGTGACATTGGCAAAGTGAACCGTTTGTTACAGTATGGGTGGTCAGTCTCATACCAACCTATAAGTCAAGGAATATGCTGCTATGAATGTGATTTAGATCCAATCGAAATGATGCACCGTCTTTGACTGTCATTGTTGATAGTTTTCTCTTGCTCAAGGCGTATGCAACGTGTCTCTACTCAGTCTTCAATCTATGTACATGTCACCATAGAAACCCACGAAACCACCATGGCAACGGTATTTGTTACCAGTGTTGTTGAAAGTATGAAAATATCTGATAAATTCAGAATCCAAAAAAATTCCGACCTCATCGTGTACGGATGATTTTCGCAAGTAGGTATCTATTACAGCGAGCATAGAAGTTACATACTTGAAGAAGCAAGTACCTACATACTTGAACATGATTACTTCTAGAAATAGCACTTTCGCGAGCAAAATATTTCGATAGTTTTTTAAGTGAAATATTATTCCACATAATATGAGGAATTATAAGAATTAAAAAAACACAGAGTTTTATTTTAAAAATTTTTGGATTTACTCGTATTTATTCACCTCGAGTACCTACTTTCGACTTGCTGACGTCATCATCAAGAGGACACCAACTCTTTTGAATACACAAAATCTTAAAAAATATTACTCCACATTTTCTAAAAAAATTAAAAGAAGAGCCTGTATGAGAAAGGTTATGACTCTGGAGGGAATGAAAGAAGTATGTAAGGACAGAAAGAAATGGCGGTTAATCTGTAATGTTGGCGGCTAGGGTTTATTAAATTGGAATTCGTGTTGTTTTTAGTTTTGATGTCTATGCATACTATTATTTGTTGATTTAAAAGAAATGCAATTTGTTGTGTATGTTCCTTAACTTATAGGTTGATATGCGGCTGACCACCCATGCTGTAAAAATGTTTCACTTTGCCAATGCCACCCCTGTTACAGGGAAGGACGGCAAGAGTTGCAGGGCTTATGTTCATTTGAGATTGGGTTTTTATATTGTAGGTCCACATGTGTTAGCGCGAAATTATACATGTCTGCTTGTGGGAATGCATTTAATATAATATTAAAGGAAATATATCTTTGCAGCTTAGATTAGATTAGATTCTTAAAAAAAATATTTAGTAAATATCCAGTTTGGCGTTTATATGGATTTTTTTTTCCATTTAGGTAACACACTTGTTGACAGTAATTGGAAGGTTACCGATAGACTGAATTTTGATTTTTGCATGATGAGTGGGGTAGCGCATTCGTAATTCCCAAAGGATTGCTTTCTCAGCCCATCTAGTTCTTATGTGTGTATAGGGGGTGTCCAATGGCATTCTGTGAATTCTTTTGCAAAACTGAGAACCCAATGAATTTCACACTTTCTCAATATAATATACCTTCTTTCACAACGGGGTCGGTACATCGATTGTCATAGACAAAGTTGTGACGTCACACGGCTGGGTTGCTATAGCAAAAGCTAACATATATTTTATTTTGAAAAACGCGACGCAACTAAACTGCACGTGTAATGCAACTTTTTAGCACCAAAAGGGTGGCGTGTAGAACCTACCTATTTTCACAGATAAAGAGGCCGGCCTTATGCCAATCACTTCAGGTGAGTGGGGGATTACCAGCTCTCGATGGCAACTCTTGCTGACCTTCCCTTAAACAGGGTGACTGGCAAAGTGAACCATTTTCTACAGCATGGGGGGTCAGCCGCATACCAACTAATAAGTCAAGGAACATACACAACAAATTATATTTTTAAAATAAACCAATAATAATATCAACGGTTAAAAGGAAGTAGGGCGTAAGCGACAAAAACTAAATTGTTCAGGAGAGCAGTTTAAAGTTTGAGATTGCAGAAAAATGGCATCACTTTTTTATTTTTTATCATATCGTTATAATTAATACAGCTCTAAAATTAAAAAATATAAAGGCATTTGTTGGCATTCCTATTAATGTGGTTTTACGATTTTTTTATGTCACAAGCGCCTTTAGGACAAAAAAGGCCAAAATCTGGTCGATTACACTAAAACCATACTTCGAAAACGCAGGTGTTTGCTTGGGCATAAACAACAACAAAAATCATCATAGAGCTATGGGAGTAAACGCATTAGATAGAGCGGAAAATTTTGAATCTCGCCCACAGTGTATGTGTGCATATTCGATTATAGATTATAGCAAACATGCAGAAGAGAAGTTGGTTTAACTGCGATGTTTTCTCTGTTGCAGCACCCTGGTGGGGAGGAGGTCTTGCTAGAGCAAGCAGGCAAAGATGCCAGTGAACCATTCGAGGATGTGGGGCACAGCACGGACGCCAGGTGAGCCATTTGCGTAGATTTCTGCCACATAACACCGCACCTGAAGTCTCTCCACTGGCTGAAGATGAAGGAACGAATCCATTTCAAAATAGGCTTGCTGGTGTTCAGGACTCTGCGTGGGACTGCACCAAAATATCTCATTAACCTGATAGCGCTGGCATCAACAAGCAACAGGACCTCAACACTTCCATCAGCCGCATCATGCCGCAGCCAAATAAATTGAACAGACATCTGTTGAACCAGGGTCAAAGTTATGGTCAAATGACCCAAGCGGGAATCGAACCAATGTTATTCTATTCCAAACAAGCTAGAAATATCAGCCTACTTGGCCCCCTCGGCCATAACACCGGCTCGGCCTTAACACCGACTCGGCCATAACACCGACTCGGCCATAACACCGACTCGGCCATAACACCGGCCATAACAATTTAGTGTTACATGTTGAATCAAGTCAAATTACATAATTATTGTTGATGAAAGATGTGTTGAATTGTTGCAGGACCCTCATGAAGCAGTACAAGATAGGAGAGCTGGTGGAGGCGGACCGCAAGAGCACCAAGGAGGGGCAGATGAACTGGAATGACGACAGCGGCTCACAGCAAAACAGGTGCAAAATGTCATAAGGACAACATAACCTCAAACTCACCCAAACTGACAGAATAGCAATGCCTTGTTGGGCCATCATTCCATGACTTATTCAAAGCTTGAAAGGCTAAATGTCATAAGGACAACATAACCTCAAACTCACCCAAACTGACAGAATAGCAATGGCTTGTTGGGCCATCATTCCATGACTTATTCAAAGCTTGAAAGGCTAAATGTCATAAGGACAACATAACCTCAAACTCACCCAAACTGACAGAATAGCAATGCCTTGTTGGGCCATCATTCCATGACTTATTCGACACTTAAAAGACAAAAGGGCCTAGGAGTTTTAGCACCACGATAAGTAGTTTTGTTTTCTGTGTCGATTGTTGTATTCCGATAGACCACGACTACAAATCCCTGAAAGCAACATTCCTCTCATTATATTTTGAAATAGCTTGTAAAGACTGAACTGGCTTTTTAATAGATCGGTAAAGCAAAGGTTGCTATTCTGTCTTTAATATATTATTGTTTGGATTCCTACGTATAAAGCCACTTCGTGACTTTATCTTGATTGAATAAAACTAGTAATTTTAGGAAGTACGAGGTTCTTGGGTATCCTCAATCTTTTCAAATATCGGCCTTTCTGCTTAGAGCTCTCTACTTTACTGGCTCATAAGTTTGTTTTTTTACTATCTCAGTCTTTACAGACCGATCTGACATTTGGTTCCTATTTTTGATAGAATTCATTTACACATTTACTATTTTTGTCTATGCTATTCATTATCTAAAACTGTAGGTTATAATAATGGGTCCAATCAATTTTTTGACATTCACGAGTTGGTATTGTAAACATTCCTTGATGCTGAGATTTTATTAAGTTGCAGGACAATAGGGTAATTGCAATTTTTTATTTATTTCATAAAATGGTAGGCTATATTTTTTTAAATGTATTTGCGTTTTTAAAAAAAAATATGTGGCTTAGTTTTTAAATTATAGCTCTTTAAAATTCGCGTATTTTCCATTTCCGCTAAAACAGGTCATTTCTTTATTTTATCTAGTCAGATCTTCGGAGTTTCGGTGTTAAATGGCCCAGGTAGTCAGTTTGACAGCGACGTTTGTCGTCAAAATGACGACAAACGTCCCCAGCCGTTTACATTGCTTTTTTGGCGGGATTCAAATTCTCCGCATTTTATTTTTCAAAATTATCAATGATATCTTTATTTTTACTACTTAAAAAATATAATGTGATCCTTGAAATGTACTCTACACAACCATATTATTTTCAACCGTTTTCCCCACCACTGCAACTACCCTATTCACAAAAATAAATACTCTGACGCATCAGAACTTTGTAAAAGGAATACTTTGCCCGATCTTATTATTTTTCCACCTGAGGAATGTTTACAATGCAACTCCTATCTTAGTTTATGACCAAATAGTCGTTACGTTAAATTGTTGATTCCATGACATTCATATAATGTCATTTAATATAATATTATTGAATAGAAAAACAATAATTCCACAATATTATCTATCTATAATAATCGTTGTTAAAAACAAATACGCTTTTTAGTGTAGAAGGCCAACTTATGCAAACTATACATAGAGGAAATGAGTGTTGTATACTTAACAATTTCACTGATGACAGTGATGACAGACAAGTATAATAAACGTTGATTTCTATTAAACTTTGTAAAAATTGCTATTAAAATTATTATACCTGAAGTTGATCAATAGATCGAAAACATTTGTAATTATTAATTAAAATAAAATTAATGAAAGTGTGAAAATAGAACAGTGTTTAATTAGAATTTTTATAAAGTTCTATAAAGTTTAATAGAAATCAATCAAAATTAATTTTCACAGTGTTAATACACAAACATACAAAATATAATCAACTTTGTTTGTGTATAGTGCAATTATATTGCATAAACAACATTATTGTACTTCTGAGTTATGAATTTAAATTCTTCTCATTTTGTTACTGGTAAACAGCTGTCACTTTTACTTTTCACCATTTTGAATTGAAAAATATTCAAATCCAGAATGCTGCTATTGGCATTCCCAAATGAGTGTTGCCATTTATTTTATTTTTTTCTTATTCTTGAGAGTAGGTATTAATGAAAAAAAAACATTAAATAACTTTATCAAGGTGGGAAGAGTTTTGGAAATTTGTCAGAGAAAATAACATTTACAGATCTTTGATATTAGTTTTAAAAATATATGCATATTTCAGGAAATATGTTACTTATACATACATAATCTATAGTTTTTAAAAGTTGTTCCTTTTCTCGAGAGGCTATTAGTAAATAATTTATTTATCCTCATTGAATCTTTTATTCATAAAGCTACATTAAAGAATTTTTAAATAATTAAAAATCTAATAGTGATTTTATCTTTAAAGAAGGGAATATTTAATATCCAAAGATTTACCCCAGGTTAGAGAAAAAACCAATGATACTGACATATTCTAACATAATGATAAGATTACGATTATCTCTGTTATTTTATATGAATGAATTTATTTGTTATCTATAGTTTTTTACAGATATTAATGATTAACTTATTAGTTTTTTGTAAGTTTTTTCAATCAAGCACCTAACAATACGCAATGCACATTCCCTTTTTGAAAAACCTTGACAATTTGATGGTGGCAACATGAACTTCAAATAGCATTTTTCCGTATCAGAAATCATTAATATTTTTCTCATTAATTTTTAATGAGGTCCACACATTTGACATACCTACTCAAAAAAATTGTGATATCACATGGCCAGGTTGTAAGACAACCTATTTAATGGCTTCCTAATATTTTTGTGCTGGTTGCTGAAGACCCTACTATGTGAGGTTAAATAAACCTCAAATTGTTCATTTGAGGTTTTTTATTTGTAAGTTCACATTCAGCATTTGTAAGCGCGAACTACACGTGCTTGTTTGTGGGCAATCATTTGAGAGCTTTAAATGAATATATCCTTGCAACTTAGATTATAGATGTATATAAGTAGGTTGATATTGTTCATTTTCGGAATTCCGCCAATGCACTCTATATAGATATATCTACAATTATATATATCTAGATAAAATATTCATCAACCTTCATAATATGTGCATGATTGTGATTCTTTTATTCCTCCATAGAGACTACATGACTCTTCAATACCCAGTGTACAGCCGTGCTTTGTTTGTCTATGTATTTATGCTCTTATTTAATCTTGCTATCTTTTGCATGTGTAAACACTCCACTCTCTCAGATAACAGACATCGCCAACAAAAGCATGTCATTCTAAAGAAAACCAATATTTATATTACAATAATAATGAAATTCTTGCTTCCTTTTCATTGTTTGAATTTTGAGGTTAGAAAGTTCAAAATGTCAAATGTTGCGTTATGCCTACTTTGTGATGTACACACAAAGTGTATTTATTTAGTTCAAGCACTGATTATCATGACAATTGTTATATAATAACATTTCTAAAGCATGAACTATCCTAGAAAAAATATAGTTAACCTAACCTAATTTTTTAGTAGTTTGTACCTAAAGACAGGATGAGCATCTGAATTACTAATCCAATAAAATAGATGCTGCATAATATCCATAGTAAAAAAATCTATTTGCTAATTGGTTGCTAAGGCCCTTTACGCACTAGCAGCTGGCTGCTTAGGCGGTTCGGCAGTTCTAGTGCGTACGATCACCAGCGGTTGCATACTTAATTGGAAAAGCAGCAGGCCGCGCGGCTAACTGCCTAGGCGGTTAACGGCTAGTGTGTTCCTTGACTTATAGGCTGGTATGCGGCTGACCACCCATGCTGTAAAAATGGTTCACATTGCCAATGTCACCCCTGTTACAGGGAAGGACGGCAAGAGTTGCAGGGTGTATGTCCATTTGAGATTGTTTTTTATGTTGTAGGCTCACATGAGGCACGTGCAAGCGCGAACTTGTACGTGTCTGGTTGTGGGAATGCATGTAATGTGAATCTCCAATGTAACATATCTTTGCAACTTAGATTAGATTAGATTAGATTAGTGTAAGGGGGCTAAGTCCCTAGTCACATAGCTCTGTGACATTACCCCGTAAGAAAAAAACAATTTTGAACTTTTTTATGGAATTCTTTATTTTCATCTAGACAGAATGAGCGTCATAAATGACTTAGGTACCCCATAACATTATTTTCTATTAGAGTGGTACGGATGTTTCAAATTTGAATTTTACTCTGTGAAAATCACAGCTCTATGTAATTTGAGTTCTTCACAACCAACAATACAATATCAGTTAGCCTTTGCCCTAGCAACTGGCCTTGTGATATCACAAAGTATTTGTCCATATCATTGAGTAATAACATAGAAGTTCTTTTGCAACTGTAAAGTTCTTTTGCAACTGTAAAGTTCTTTTGCAACTGTAAAGTTCTTTTGCAACTGTAAAGTTCTTTTTTCTATTTCTTTCTAAAGACTTTTTTTGTAAGTAGGTTGAAACAGATATAATAATGTCTATTTTCATTAAAATAATTTCTAGTCCACAGATATCATAAGTCAATAGTACATATTATTTTTTATTAGTTCTGTCAACTTCCCTACTGTTTTTTCAGCTTCAAATTTTCCTCAATGGGATTTTTTTTCATTATTAAATTGGTTTTTGTATTGTTGGTGTGGTATTGCCGTAAGCTAACCCCCAAGTGGGTAGTTTGACCAAAATTTTATAAATTTATTGATGTATTTTGGTGACATCTTAGTGCTAAAATTCCTTCATCTAATCTTATCTAAGTTGCAAAGATAACATTAGGGATTCAGATTATATGCATTCTCACAAGCAGACACGTATAAGTTTGCGCTTGCACATCCCGCATGTGAACCTACAACATAAAAACCCAAATCTCAAATGGATGTACACCCTGCAACTCTTGTCAATCTTCCCTGAAATAGGGATGTTCAATTCCCTTTTATGTAAAACTTAATTTATTTAAAACTGCTCACTAGTATTTCTTTTTCACAATTTGCAGGTTATTTTATTTTACCTCCACGTCAACTGTATTTTTTATTATCATAAGATAACTTGTTATCTGAAATCAATTAAGTACTTAGTGAGTGATTTGCATCTTTCCTGATATTTTTTTGCACTTTTACCCACATTTAAATTACACCACGTTGTTAATTTGGGCATGCAAAAAATAACCCTTTATGGATTATCAAGGTATCTGGATTGTAATCTGCAAAATTTTAATAGCAAAAAAGCTTGAATAAGTGAAAGATCCAAGAATTCATGTGCTTAGTTGCTTTAAATATAGGATGATGTATGTGAGACAAATAAGATGCAATCATTGAGTAATAAAATAGAGGAGCAAAAACTAACTTGATGCATTGATACATACTGTAACCCACATTTGTCTCAGTCCTGTCAAACGTTGCAGTGGTGTAGTCATACGAAATAAGGTCATTTTGTCCAAATCCATTTTGTATTTCGACACCCAATTATAACACATGCCATAATATCTTAAAATACCTTTTTTTCTTTAAAACTCATCTCCCTTTTTTTTCTTTAAAATTCATCAATTTTAGCAATCACAATATTTATACCGCGTGTTGTCTCAGCAAGATGTTGCACTACATGCGCAGCTTTGTTGCATTTTGTCCTCGGGTCCTTGAGCACCCACACAATAATATTATTTAACAGGCGCGTGCATAGGGTACAGGCAAATGCAGTTCAGAATAAATATTTTCTTCTATTCCTTTAAAATAACTCATTTGAAAGTGACTAAAGTGCTAACGATGGCTCCAATCCAACTTGAATTGTGAATTTTGAATCTCAATATCAAGCTTAAATGGATTTTTTACCGTTTATTGCCTATCTATTAGGCGCATGTGCCTGTATGGAATGCACGTCTAAATCTAATTTAAATCTATTTTATCTAAATCTAAAACTTATGGGATGCACGCCCCTGTTATTTAAGCTGAATGAATTGTATCTACACTTTGGTCACTTCTGTCTTTGGTCTTCTTAGGTATTTATATTTTCAGCGCTGTTGGCTTTTAGATTTTTGTGTTGGTAACCTGTCGCACTGTATTGTATCTCCAGATCTAGGGTGCCGCAAGTCAAAAAAAAAAAAAAAAATTCAGGTAAATATGTCATCGGATAATATTCCGCATGTGCTACATGCTGATAAACATTCATAACACAAAAAGATTTTATTATAAAGCGATAGTTATTTGTAGCACCCTATTTTGTTAAAATTACATTGTTTCTTCACTTATAGGTTTGTAAGAGGCTGACCACATACTGTAAAAATTGGTTCACTTTGCTAATGTGATCCGGCAAGAGGTGCAGGGTTTATGTTCATTTGAGACTTGTTTTTTTGTTTGTTAGTACACAGTATGTGGAATGTGTAAGTGCGTACTATCACATGTTGACTTGTGAATCTAAATCTAAATGTAAGTTGCAAAGATATATATATCATTTGAGATTCATCTTAAATGCATTTCCACAAGCAGAAGCATATAAGTTCACGCTAACACATGCTGCATGTGGACCTACAATATAAAAACCCAATCTCAAATGAACTAGGCCCTGAAACTCTAGCCGACCTTCCCTGAAACAGCGGTGAAATTGTCAAAGTGAATCATCTTTTTGCAGTATGGGTGGTCACATGCATTAAATATAATCTGAAATGTTAATATATCTGCAGCTAAGAGCCCGTTCCCACTTGTCGGGTGTCGGATCCGTATATTAATCGGAGGTTCCAGTGGCAGAAAATTATGTATGAAGTTATTCATGCTTATCGGAAACCGATTTTGTCCGAAATGCTCTGCCACTCGAACCTCCGATTAATATACGTATCCGACACCCGACAAGTGGGAACGAGCTGTCAGATTATCGATATGTTTGCCAGAAACTACAATTTCTTTTTCATCAGTTTGACACTTGACTTGTGGTACTCTACATCTGGGATACAAATTTTCACAGACAAGATTGTATGTGCATTAAGTAGATTGGTGTTGTCGCGTGTCTGAATGGTGGGTTGTGTTTTGTTGCAGCTCTTGGAGTGGGTGGATGGTCCCCGTGGTACTCGGCATCATCGCCACCCTGCTCTACAAGTTCATGTTTGCGCAATAGCGGCAACACTCCGCGCTCCGCATCTCCCCTCCCAACGACAGTCAATGATGAGGCGACAGACTTGAGCGGTAGCTAGTGGAATGCGGCAACACAATTTACACAACTCAAAAGAGACTCCGCACAATAAAAAATAAAATAATAATAATAAAACATGAATTCCCAAGAATCGGGGATTTTTTTGTTGTTCTACAGCATTGTAAAATGTACGCCAGTGACAGTTGTCCTAAATGCAGTACAGAGCGCTATACTGTCTTTTAAAATTACCTACATTATTTTTTATCCAAGCTATCACTCTCTGGCCACATCATTTTACATTGTGAGTTGATTTTCAAATTAACACAATATTTGAATGGACAAATAATGCCTACTACAGGCAGATATTCATGCTTCCATTTATTTTTCATTTAATGCAAATAAATCATATGTGAAACGGAAATAAAGGAATTCTTTTTGGTCTGGACTTGAACAAATACCAAGGACAACAAAAAATAACCAGACACGGCCTGGTTGCCGAAAGAAAAAAAAATGTTATTGGTGTCCAAGGACCAAAGTCCCGTTGTGGCGTTTGCCCGCTGAGAAAATAGCTCTAAATTAATATTTTTGCAGAGTCCATTCGAAATACATTACTCACTTCTATGCATGTATAATGTTGCTTTTATTCTTTCCTTTCTACCTATGTAAAACTGCTTTGAATGTATTATGCTTTTGTACTTTTTTTTCTACAGGGATTTTGATTATAAGAAAAACATCCATAAAATAAATCAAAAACTATTTTGTCCTCTTACTATGTGTACCTCATATTTTTTTCATACCAATTTTAGTAACTTATTGAAAGAAAACTTCAAAAGAGTTTTACACAGAAAGATTTAAAAAAAAAAAGATCTTTACATTTTGAATTTAGAAAATTAGTGGGGTATTGCCAGTCAGAGGATAAAATTTAAAATTTCCCCGTAAATTGTGTTGCCGCTCTTCAAATGAAACTTCCACAACTCACTGGGCTGCCAGGTGTAAAAATTTTATTAACTTGATTGAATGGATATTTTTGTTACCTACCATATAAAATGCATGTCTTTGTTGTAAATTTGGAATGTTTGTAACTGTCACAATAAGAAACATCACTGCCTACTTATGTAATTTATTTCTTTGTTGGCAACTTTATCTGCAAGATGACGGTGTACATTATTTTTATATTATAAATCTAAAAATGGTTTCCGTAGTATATTTAAAATAATAATTATTGAAATCAAATCAAACTCATCCACAACTGTCACTTCTAAGTTTTGACACAAATATTTTTTTATCTCGATTTTGTAAAAAAATATCTTTGGCATGTAAAAATGGGAAACGGGATTTTCATGCATGTGTTTTTGTATCTTACTTTTATCTATTGATTTTAATTTGAAAGAATGGAATAAAACTTTGGTCAAATAATAATCAAAATTTTAATTTGAAAAAATGGAAACAGTTTATTGCTAGCTTCATCTACATCATCATCACTGGCACGGTAACCCTCGAGGCTCTTTTCCTTTGACTTTTGCAGTCTTGCAATTTTTAGTGTCTTTTGTGAATTCACTGCAAGGTCACTGCAGAGTCATAGACACTCCTGAACAGGCACGATTTTAAATTTAACTCAAAAGCATTTGCACTCTCTACAGCTCTCGGGTCGTGCGGTAAAATATTCCACAACAGGCATTGGAATAAGCAAATTTCTATTTGAAATTACTCAAAAATTCAATTGGATAAAAACAGAGTTTTAATTCACTTATTTATTTCTTTTTCTTTGCTCAATCATTTTTCGCCTAATGAGGCATCTTCAGGAGCAGAATTGTTCTTCTGATAATGTTGTCTATGAAAATAAATGGTTCCATTTTTTCCAACTGCTCCATGGAGTCAAAATTTAAGTGATAAGTCTCATAACTAAATCAAGGAGAACTGCGCCGCAGGCGAATTGTTTTAACATAATGAATTTGGGTCCATGCACAAGCATCGCAGCGAGTGCATTTATTTTCTTTAATTAAGAAGAAATATTTTTTGTACATAATCTTAAGATAACGGGAAGGTGCTTGATTAATGTTTTTTTTTTTTTAATTTTCAAAATTACAGGTGTAATTTTTTTCTATTTTTTTACAAAAAATTTAAATGTTACTTTTCCGAATTGATTGTGTAAAAAATACGCAAATATTGTACTGATTGGGTTTGGAAATCAAGATGCTTTGACAAATAAAATCTTTTAATTTTATAATCTATAATCTAAGTTGCAAGGATATATTCATTTAAAGCTCTCAGATGTATGCCCACAAACCAACACGTGTATTTCGCGCTTACAAATAAAATCCAAACCACAAATGAACATAAGCCCCACAACTTTTGCCGACCTTCCCTGACACAGGGGTGACATTGGCAAAGTGAACCATTTTTTACAGTATGGGTGGTCAGCCTTATACCAACCTACAAGTCAAGGAAATCAATTTCTTCTGGCTAATAGCATACGGGGCTATTCTTACGCATTTTAGTCGTTGGTTGAGCCCACGCTTTGACAAATTAATGATGCCTGGGCTGGAAGTTTCATCAGCACGGTCATTCTTACCTACCGAATTTTGTAATATTTATATGAAGAATAATCAGCTGTTCAGTGCGGCCATTTTGGATTGACAGGCCTTCACACAAATGCATCATTAGTTTGTCAAAGCGTGGGCTCAACCGACGACTAAAATGTCTAAGAATAGCACTGTTAGAGGTTAAACATTTGATTTCTGCACATGAGGCTTGTGTTTGAGTCCAACCACTGTTGGAAATGATTGTTTTTTTTTTAGGAAAACATTTCCCTTCTAATAAAGTGGTTGGCCTAAGTCGGGCTGCAGTATCTGTTAAAATAAATGGTTTCACTGTCAGAAAATAATACTTTAATTGTCATTTGATCTGCAACTTGGTCAGCAATCGCGGATACCAATCTTGATCACATTAGCTCGTCTCTTCCGCTAGTGATCGCCACTTTTCTATGTTTCACAACAACAGATGTGACCCCTTGACCAATATAAGTCAGGAGAGCACCTCCCGAACTTGTTCCACTAACATCACGAATTTCGGCCTTAACTTCTTGTGTCAAGATGCTCAGAGATACTTTGCTATTTACATTAAATTCCTCGAGCCCTAAATTCTTGCACTTGGCTATTACTTTTCGTGTTTTCTGAGCCACTTTTGCTTTGTGTACCACTTGAGACAGTGTAGCATCACGGCAGGGCCTTCTGCCGCTTGCATCTCACTCTATTTCTGATGCGTGTCCTGTGACACATCCCCGGATGGGGTGGATATGCAGGGCGTGGGTCAGTAGAGGGGGAACAAGTGACCAATATATAAAACAAGAAGCTACTTTATATTTCAAACCCAAATCTATTAATCATCAAAATAAAGGTTTATATTGTTTCAATTTAAGTACCTTGCTCTATATTGTTTAAATAAAGTTCTTTGCATTTTACCTTGAGTATAAGCCATTGTGTAAATAAATGTTCAACCATCGTCTTAACAGAAGAAATATATGGAAGATTCAACAGCGCCTCTGGTGGGCGTTTTAGCTTTTCTACATATTTACGCGATGGTTGAGTACTTGTACAATTTTTTGTACTCGGTGATCTGTTCTCTTATTGTCAATGCCTCTTTACTTTATTAGTAGAAATGGAACTAGAACAAATAAATGTCTTTTAAAACTATGTCACTGTGGAAACCCTTCGGGGATAACGCAGCAAGAAGTTACGCTATCTGTGTAGCTTAGTTGTGTTGCGGACTGCAGACAGTCGTTGAGTGTCAGTTTGGTATGTATAACCATTTCAAGGATGTTCTTAGAAAGATTGGACTTGAAAACTTCTGTCTTTAATAAAAGACACATTTTACATTGGTGCTCTTTACTTTCTTTGGCTCAGGGCCTCCCGCACCACAATCCTCCAGGGCTCTGTCTTGTGCTGCTTCCCTCCATGGTCCCCTCACTCCCAGAACTTCGGCGTCGGCTTCAACGTTGTCTGCCCACCACATCCTGGTACACCTTCATAAAATGACAGCAAAAGACAGGCTGGTTTGTGTCTTTGCTTAACCCTCCATTGGTCGCAACTGGCAAAAAAAAGAACACCTAACTTTTTTGTGAATTTCTATGATTGAAAGGAGACTCAATTTTTTTTTTTGAGTGTCAATTTATATTTTTTTATTAATAAATTTAGAGACCATAAATGAAGATAGTGCAAAAGAAAGGGTGTCTCCCAGAAATTGGGAATGGGAATAATAGCAATATGAAATTGCGTGTATTTTTGGAACATTGCGTCTAAAAAAGGTGACTGACAAACGCATATTTGAACTGTAGATGCAAAAAAAAAATTCATTTCAGTTGTAAAAAAGAGGCATGGACAAAAAGTCAACACAGCTGTAACTTATGTGCATATTGTTTATGTACCACATTCTTTGGTTTCATCTATTTCCATTACTAGGACCAAAAATAATGTTTTTTTGAATTATTCTTTTCTAGTAGTTAATATTTTGTATGTAGCCAATTCTCTGTAATGAAATTGATAAATAAATGTTATACTATAAATAATAAATGCTTTAAAATAAACACTCTTGTTATTTTTATTTTTTTAAATTAGTAAATACAAAATATCAGTGGCGAAGGGTGCCATACAACTCGATTCCCATCGGCTTCCCTTTTAAAATGAGGCAACAAAGTAATTAAAAAATATAGGCACAAAGTAAAAAATATGTTTAAAACCAAAGAAACAATACATATTTTTTCCCCCATTGAAACCATGCAGTCTACTTTATTATCATTTTTGCCTAATTTTAAAAGGGAAACCGATGGGAATCAAGTTGTATGGCACCCTTCGCCACTGCAAAATATAGACCCCGAAAGATAGGGTCCCTAATGACTGGGTTAAGAATGAGAGTGGTTTAAATGAGAATAGGAGGGCATATGAGAAGTCACAAAATAGAATGAGATGATTTGGCAATCTAGAAAGAATGGACCACAGATCACGGAATATAGAATGGACAGGTGAACGATGGACAAAAATAATGTACAAAGGGAATGTCAAAGGTAAGAAAGGGACGACTAGGGAAAGAATAGGTTGATCAAAGGAGCAAGATTGAAGCTGAATCAAGAAGCAGCTGCCTGGACATCCCTGCAAGAAGGCCCCGCACTGTTTTTGGAGACAGGGTATTCAGGGCGGCCACTCCAATGACTTGGAATGCTATTCCCGCCTCACTGAGGGAACTAGATTTGGAGAGACTGTTTCGTCCGATCATATGGACAAGCGCCTTTGTAGTGACACACTGTCATAAAAGGCGCTATCCAAATTTTGTCTTATTATTATTATTAAGATTGCAAGAGTGGAAAAAGAGAAGAGAGGGATGAATTCAGAGGAGACGAAAGAAGTGTGCAAGGACGGAACAAAGTGGAGACACATCTGCGGAGGTATCGGCCACTCCTAGCGGAACGGCGGTTGGATACAAGTAAAGGTACAAAATATACAAATATGAATGAATCAAAATATATATGAAAAAATAATCACAGGATTTCTTAAGAATATTAACCATTACATCATTAATCTATCAAATAAAACCGTTTAACATACATTGCATAAAATAACTATAAAACTACAAAGGGATTCGACAGAATCAAAGACGGCCCCTAAAGAGATATTGCACGCTTAATAATAAAGAGAAATAACTCAAAAAGTGGGAAAATTGAGATTTTGTAATAAAACGCAAGAACAATGCGAGAAGAATAGGTAGAATGCGACAGCCGTTCAATTTGGACGAATATGACCGAGATAAAACATCGGCCGCCTTTTTCATCCCATACAAGTTGTACTGGTTGTCTGAACTTCAAACGTGATTTCCCAACATTCTTGTTTTTTGAGTTATTGCTCTTTATTATTAAACGTGCATTATGTTTAAATGTTTTTTTGCACTTTATTAGTGTTCAAATAATACAATAGGTCGGGGAAAAACTTTATTCGCATTTTATATGAAAATTCAGGCTATTTTTTTTCAAAGTTAATTTACATACAGTACATATGAGTCGCATAACTGCAAACGCCGTCATCTCCAAAATTTATGATTTTTGAGATAATGATTGACTTTGATTCTGCGCAGTGTAACAAATCATTTGCTGTGTGCGATATAATGTAAACCTCACTTAATCCTTCGTAATTTTAATTGAAAAAGTATGATTTCGTGCAAACGCCGTCATCTCCAACTGGTGTTGTCGTTTTACAAGTTTATTTTTCTCAAAATCATCGCGTAAAGAGTTGACGGCGTTTGCATTTATACGACTCATATGCGCCATTTTGTTCGTAGACTATCTGCCATCTTGTAGGTAGAGACATGATCCTGTTGCTGTAGAAATTTTTGGGACTATCTTGATCAATTTTGATTGGATGAAATTTTGGGACTCTGAGGACATCAAGAGAGGACTGCCAAAACTACTTGTTGCGTTTTTTTGATCCCAAAATTTCTACAGCAACGGGATCATGTCTCTACCTACAAGATGGCAGATAGTCTATGAACAGAATTGCATATATGTACTGTAATTAAATGTAAATTAAATTTGAAAAAAAAATAACCTGAATTTTCATATAAAATGCGAATAAACTTTTTCCCCGACCTAATATTTTGCTATTTTAAGACTTGGGGTGCCCCATGGGCTCAGGGCCGCTCTTGTTCTAGGCTTGCTTTAACATGCACAGAAACATTGAATTCCAATTATTATTTTTAATAGTTTGGTGTAACTTCCAATACAATACAACACAAATAACAATGAGAAAAAACGAGATTCCATGATTTTGCTTAAGAATAACACTTACCATAAGAATACACATCTTTTATACCATCAGTTAAAACACGGAAGACTCGAGGCGATCCTCAAGCAAGGTGGGTATAATCTAATCTAATGTAAGTTGCAAGGATATGCTACATTGGGGATTCACATTATATGCATTCTCACAAGCAGACACGTACAAGTTCGCGCTGCACATGCCGCATGTGAACCTACAACATAAAAACCCAAACGTCAAATGAACAGAAGCCCTACAACTTTTGCGGACCTTCCCTGACACAGGGGTGACATTGGCAAAGTGAACCATTTTTTACAGTATGGGTGGTCAGCCTCATACCATCCTATAAGTCAAGTCCTTACATAAAAAAAAACAACTGCTGTCAGTGAAGACGACGCCATTTTGAAAATCGTTAGTTAAATAAATATTTACTGGTGTAATTCGGTGAGTCAAATATTATGAAAATTTAAGTAAAATTGCATTTTAGTTAACTTTACTATTTTTGAAAATACCGGACATAAGGGCTCAGTTTTATTTTTCATACAGTTTTTACTTAATTCCTAGTTTGAGTTAAATGTATGGTTATAAAACTTGAGGTACAACATTCTCGAGGTGGCAGTCTTGATGTCTTCACCGTTGCTGAAAATTTTGAAGAGTCAGTCATCGGCAACACAGCAGGCAGAGCTTCTGCTGAGTGTAGCCAGGACTGAAAATTAAAATAACAAGGGAGTGTTAGTTAATAAATAAATAAATAAATGTTACACACTTGTACAGCGCCCTTTTGTAACTAACGTCACTTCAAAGGCGCTTTGTAGGATTGTCCAAACAAAAATGTTTTCAATTGTTTTTTAAACTGTTCCTCACTGTGTTGCTCCCTGAGGATCACTGGGAGTGCATTCCAAGCCATCGGAGCTGCGACACGAAAAGCTCGGTCACCGAACACCGTCCTTGTGGCTCTGCCTGGGACCTGGAGCAGACTCGCGTTAGCGTCTCGGGATCTAAGTGTGCGTCCGCGAGTTGAAATCTCCTGCTTTTTAACTTTGTCAATAAAATAACGAGTGTGGTATAAAAGAGAATTAAAGAATGAAAGTACAAAAAAACACAATGAGATGGTTCGGACATCATGAAAGAATGGATGATGAACGAATAACAAAGAAAGTGTACAGAGGAAAGCGTGGAAGGAGAAGACCGAGGAAGGAATGGATAGACCAAATAGGTGAGATACGAAAGAATGGAACCTGCAGAGTGAGAATAAGAGAAGAGTATGTATGAAGAAAGTGATGAATGTTGAAGAGATGAAAGAGGTATGCAAGGACAGAAAAAAGTGGAGAAGCATCTGCAGAAGTACCGGCCACCCCTAGAGGAACGGCGGCAGGATACAGTAACAGTGTGATAAATCGAAAAATAATTTTAAGATTGGAAATAAGTAGGATAAATAAGGAATAAAAAACATCCTGTACAGAAAAAAAGCGATTAAAAAGTTTTAAAACCCCTCTTCAGTACACAAAATAAAGGAAATTAAAAAATGTCTAGCAACAGTTGCTATCATGACCCTGGTGAGCGCATTAGTGATGCCTCGCTTTGATTATTGCTCATCAGTTTACAGTGGTCAGCCTCAGTCCTCAACCGCTTTCAGTCTGTGTTGAATTCAGCAGCAAGGCTCATATTCGGGATTCCAAAAGTCGCTCACATCACTCCGCTGTTATAAACTTCATGGGTTTTTTTTTTTAAGAAATCCTGTGTGGGAGACTCCCTAGAGTTCTGCATTTTATGTTTTTTCAACAATATAGTTTTAAACTTTCACGAACACCTTCATGGCCGGTATAATATACTGAATTGTTTGTGGTTTTTCAGGTTAGACCATGGTCAACATGCAGCTTTTTTATCTGCCGACGTTTCGCCTTCACGGGTAGAAAGCATTTTCAAGGCGAGTTATAACGGCGTGGCGGTTTACGCTGTCTCTTCGGTCGCCTGTCGTTGCTAACTGGTTGGAGTTTTGAAGAAACAGCGAAAACCGCCACGCCGTTGTAACTCGCCTTGAAAATGCCTTCTACTCATGAAGGCGAAATGTCGGCAGATAAAAAAGCTGCGTGTAGACCATGGTCTAACCCGAAAAACCACAAAAACAATTCAGAATATATCTTAAAAAAATTTCGGGTTGTGTAGCCGTGTTCTATACGGAAGTTTGTTTCACTTTTTCCGGACGTTTCGCCCATTATCTGCGATGGGCCTCCTCAGCGTGTTTTTCAGGCGTTCTGATTTCCTTAGCGCGGAACTGTCAACAATTTTTTTTTTAAGATTGTGTCAAGTGCCGGCCGTGAAAGCCTTAATGTACAATTGAATTCAGAATATAGTTTTAACTTACACATTTGTTGTGCACCGCTGACAGATGATGGCATGGCAGTTGTGGCAGGGAGCGCAGCAGAGCTCACACTGGCTGCACTCACAGTAGTTGCAGCGTGTGAGGGAGTTAGCTGAGCGGAGCAGGCAGAGGGAGCACTGTGTGCACACTTCACTCTGGCAACAATAATGTTACTACATTGGGAAAACATGTTAAACCTTTTCGATTCTGAATTTATTTGCTACATACGCACCGCCAGAACGGAATACTTTTTTGAGATTATTTTTTTACACATAAATTGATTTCCTTCCTTAATTACTTGATGAAACTTCAAAATTTTTGAAAAAGTATATTTATTAGTTATCCAGGAACACAAATCACAAACTTTCAACACATGTTTTCACTTGTTGTTTTATATAAAAACAAGTAAATCACAATAATATTACTTAAAAATATATATTATACGCACATTCCATAACTAGATTTTATATCCATTAGGTTTTAAGCAATTTTTTTACTCACTTAAATACTCGTCACTAAAGAGAAAAATATATTAGTTATTTTACAAAAAAACGTAAACAGTTATATCTATCTGAATAGAGTATACTTGCCTGGATTTTGTTTTTAACCTTGGTACACACGCGCGGGACAAGAGATCGAGCTGTTCTGACGAAATATTTGAGAAAGAATATTTTCAAAATATGTATAATATGAGATTTTATTAGTGTACCTATAATGTAAGCAACAAAAAAAGTTTGAAAAATTTGAACACCGATGTCAGGGGAAGCTTTAAACTTCGATGACATGGATAGATGCCAACCGCACTGTATGCAAGTTACGTCATGACATCTATGCATGCCACCCGCAGCCAAAGGGTTAAATAAGCAAAATAAAATGTACAAAAACTGCTCCCTTAACGAGTAATGTAGAAAGCGGAAGTCACATAATGTATGACGTAATGTAAGCAGATCAATAATCCTCTGGCGGGAGAAATTCTGAAAGCATGGGAAACTGTTTCATGGTACATTGAGAAGCATCATCCTAATAAGGAGGTGGCTATGCGGGCTACAAATATATTCAATGATAACACTGTGTCACATTTTCAAAAAAATTTAAAAGAGTAGGCTAAAACAAATGTCTCTATACAGCTTTGTAGTAAAAAATAATTAATTATTTGCCATAAATTAATAAATAATGAGTAAGTTTCGATTTTTTTAAATGTCTTTATCCAGGTTGTTACTATAATTAACAATTTATAAGCATGTAATTTTATTTGAATAAACGTTAAAAAAAACACATGTAACGCATTATCGTGTTTTACAATGATTTATATGGGAAAATTAGTTAGGGGCTGTCCATATATTACACGTCATTCGCATTAAGGGGGGGGGAGTCTGGTCTGCGGATGATGGCAAATGATGTACGAGTACCAAAAGTGACGTCGTTCTTGTAAATATCAATTTCTACAAAATATACAATATATATAGTCCGGTCGATAGCTCAGGTGGTAGAGTGCTTGCATTCCATGCCGAAAGCTCGGGTTCGAATCCCACAGAGGGTGTCAGAAATGATTTCCCGTTTCGGTGTTTATTTCAAACCCCAAAATAAAATACCGGCAAGGTTTACTCAGCCTTCACAAGAAATGAGTACCAGCACTCTCGGGAGCTGGGAACCCTCCACTTCAACTGATGTGGTTGGCGTAAGGCCGGCCCCCTTACCTGTAAAAATAAATAGGTTCAACTCGCCACATGCGACCCCTTCGGGGATAACGCGGCAAGAAGTTACACTATATGTGTAGCTTAGTTGCGTTTTTTTTTATACAAAATATTATGTAAGTAATATAACATTATTAATTATTAAGCTCATCCATTATTACAGCAAGAGGGGGAGGGGGGGTCATTAGATAATGACTATAGGAGGATTGTAAGGGGGGTGGGGTCGAAAATCGGTATGGACGGCCCCTTAGTTGCTTAATGAGTGTTTCATATAACGAGCCAGATTCTGGAACGAAAAATGTTCATTATGTGAGGTTCCACTGTATATAAGTACAAGTTCTTTACCATTACCTTTAGACCGATCCGTAGTCTAGTGGTTAACACTTCTGACTCGTGAATGGAAGGTTGTGGGTTTGAATCCTGGTGGAGCACAAAAAATATACAATTTATATTTTCATACATGCTCTTCGCTGGGTGAAAAATTCATATACCTTTACCAAAGACCGGTCACTTAAGGTTTATCCAGCCTAACAGCAACTGGGTCTTGCTTGAGAATATTATTATTACCTGGAGTGTGCCTTCCTTCTGCAGAGTTCCATCCTTGGCCAGGAACATCTGCTTCATGAGCTTGCCCCCGCACACAGGATCATTATTATTCCCAGCGGCCAGGGCTTCTCTGATGTCTGCAAGCTGCCTCTCCTCCGGCAGCGGGGCGGCATTTAGCTTGGCTGCTTTAAACAACATCCCAAGAGTCTTTTCTACAACAAAAACAATACACATTTATAATAATGCAACTAAGCTACACATATAGTGTAACTTCTTGCCTGCGTTATCCTCGAAGGTGTCGCATGTGGCGATTCGGGATCTATTTATTTTTACGGGTAAGGAGGCTGGCCTCACACCAACCACTTTCAGTTGAAGTGGGGGTTTCCCAGCTCCCGGGGGGGCTGGTTCTCATTTCTTGTGAAGGCTTAGTAAGCCTTGAGATCGAACCCTTGCTCTCGGCATGGAATGCAAGCATTCTACCAATTGAGCTATCGACCTTTTTAGGAGCTTGGTCGTCGTCGCTTCAAAGCGCCAATTCTCAAGCAAGACCCAGTTGCTGTAAGGCTGAATGGACCTTTGGTGACCGGTCATTGGTAAACGTTTATGAATTTTTCAACCCAGCGAAGAGCAAATTTGAAAATATAAATGGTATATTTTTTGTGCTCCGCCGAGATTCGAGCCCACAACCTTCCATTCAGAGTCCGAAGTGTTACCACTGAACTACGGACCGGTCATTCAAAAATTAAGAATGAAAGTACAAAAAAGCACAATGAGATGGTTGGGACATTTTGAAAGAATGGATGATGAACGACTAACGAAGAAAGTGTACAGAGGAAAGCGAGGAAGGGAAAGACCGAAGAAGAAATGGATAGACCAAATAGGTGAGATTGTGAAATAATGGAACCTGCAGAGTGAGAATATGAGGAGAGTATGTATGAAGAAAGTGATGAATGTTGAAGATATGGAAGAGGTATGCAAGGACAGAAAAAAATGGAGACGCATCCGCGGAGGTACCGGCCACCCCTTGTGGAACGATGAAGATGTCCGAACCATCTCATTGTTCTAGTGAAAAGGCTAGCTTCTGACAGGATCCTATTCACATAGACCTGTGATATTTGACGTAAAAAAACAAATTTGGAACATTCCTGCGTAAAAAGTTCAGGACTCCATTCAATGCACTCAGATGTTCTAAACTCGTTTTTTCCTCAGTAGGCTTGTTCCTTGACTTATAGGTTGGTATGCGGCTGACCACCCATGCTGTAAAAATGGTTCACTTTGCCAATGTCACCCTTGTCTCAGGGAAAGACGGCAAGAGTTGCAGGGTGTATGTCCATTTGAGATTTGGTTTTTATGTTGTAGGTTCACATGAGGCATGTGCAAGCGCGTACGTTGTACGTGTCTGGTTGTGAGAATGCATGTAATGTGAATCTCCAATGTAACATATCTTTGCAACTTAGATTAGATTAGATTAGATTTAGGGCAAACAGGTCTATCTGACTATGGTCCTAAGCAACCAATAACAAAATACGATTATCGTTTTCTCAAGCAAGCCGGCCGTGTAGCATCACATTTTTTGGTCTAAATTCTCTCCACAACATTTTTTGAACAGTATTGTGTACAACATAACCTCAAATTCTCACCGTACACAGACTGCATCTTTTCCTCGGTATTCAGGAACTGTTTGTTCCCGACATGCACTTTCATTTGCGGCTGGAAGTAGTCACCGAAGGGGTTCCGTCTTTTCGGCATCATTTATCACTTTTATTGAAGTTTTAATAATTTTGGCGGTAGTTTAATATTGTCACAAAACGTCAGCTTGACATTTTTACTTTTTAGTGTGGCTAGAGAATAATTTGTTATTCCTCACATGAAAAATACTTCCCTCTTCTTCTTTTAGTTACAAATGCAGATCATCGACTAGAAACGGATGTTCTAAATTTGTTCATTTCGCGATGGGCAACAGTCACAACTCCATGCTACTAGTCTTCTATATAATCAATAATCCATGTTTGCAAATAGGTACATATATAATTACATTTAGGTATAGCTCATATCAAATGCATGCCCACAGACACGTAGGTACCTATAGTTCGCGCTTACAAATGCTGAATGTGTACCTACCTACTTACAAATTAAAATCCAAACCCCAAATGAACATAAACCCTGCAACTTTTGCCAACCTTCGCTGAAACAGGGGTGATATCGGCAAAGTGAACCAGTTTTTACACTATGGATTGTCATCCTCATACCAACCTTTAAGTCAAGGAATATCTTTAAAAACAATTTGGGCGAACAAGTTAGCGTCTTCCCCGTCAATCTGGGCATGTGCCGTGACGTCATTTGTACAGAATCCACCTCTGTGGCACTACCCAGCTAACAGCCCTGCTACAAGTATCAGGACAGCAATCCCCATATCACCAACACCCACACCTCTGTGGCACTCTTGTGTCTCAAACTACCGGGGAAAGTCAGGGGCCCCCAAACCCCCTTACGTGAATGCCTTAAAATCCTAGGTCCCCCCAACAAGTTCATTTCAAACAAATTCATTGTAGTATATTTTTCTACAACTTCTCGGGGGCCCTGGTTCGGTCGTACCACTCGAACCGCCCTTGATCCGGGCCTGCCCACACCTTTGCGGTACTCCGAAAAGTGTCATCGACTTCTATGTACTTTGAAGTCTAAGTCTAAGTGTCTAAGTGTCTCCCGCACAGAATTCCTAAAAAAAAAATTCATTATTATGAACACCTGTGTAAATAAATTCAAGGATAATTTATTTGGTAAGCGCTGTTTCTGTGTGAGTCACATTTCAAGAGCCCTCTGCAAGATTGGTCACTGCTGTGGAGATGATGATGATGATGATTTGTATAGCGCCGTTTTGTGACTTCTGTCCTTGCAAGGGCGCTTTCAGGCTTGACGCGGCGGTGAGGAAATGGGTCTTCATTCCCTTCTTGAAGCTCTCGATCCCTTCCTTGGCTCACACTTCTCAGTTTCCGAGGGCACCAGTTTTCATATATTTTGAAAATTAAATTAAATTATTTGTGCTCGGCCTGTTTCAGGGAAGGTTGGTAAGAGTTGCAGGGTTTTAGTCAACCGTTTAGCCCACACATTGACAAACAAATGATGCCTGGGCTGGAAGTCTCATCACCACAGTCGTTCTTACCTACCAGATTTTGGTAGTATTTCTATGAAGACATACTATTTGTATAAATATAAACTAAACTATTTGTCAAAGCGTGGGCTCAACGGACGACTAAAATATCTAAGAATAGCACCATTATAGACAGAAAATGTTTGTAAATTTATAAAAATAAACAAGTGAAATAAAAAACAGTGTTACCTATAAAATGCTACTTTATTCTATAAAGTTAAAAAAAAGAAGAATTACAAATTCATTCTCAGTAGAACAATATTGTAGAGCTTAAATAGAACAAGCAATTACAAATCCATTCTCAATAGAACAATTCTGAAGGGCTTAGATAGAATAAGCAAATCCATTCTCAATAGAACAATTCTGAAGGGCTTAGATAGAATAAGCAATTACAAATCCATTCTCAATAGAACAATATTTTGAAGAACTTGAACAAGCAATTACAAATCCATTCTCAGTAGAACAATTCTGAAGGGCTTAGATAGAATAAGCCATTACAAATCCATTCTCAGTAGAACAATTCTGAAGGGCTTAGATAGAATAAGCAATTACAAATCCATTCTCAGTAGAACAATTCTGAAGGGCTTAGATAGAATAAGCCATTACAAATCCATTCTCAGTAGAACAATTCTGAAGGGCTTAGATAGAATAAGCAATTACAGATCCATTCTCAATAGAACAATATTTTGAAGAACTTGAACAAACAATTACAAATCCATTCTCAGTAGAACAATTCTGAAGGGCTTAGATAGAATAAGCCATTACAAATCCATTCTCAGTAGAACAATTCTGAAGGGCTTAGATAGAACAAGCAATTACAAATCCATTCTCAGTAGAACAATTCTGAAGGGCTTAGATAGAATAACTACTAATAATCACTAGTAAAGAAAGAATAGGCAATATTCTCAATAGTAACTATTTGAATCAGTAGCTCATTAACTATATAGAAAACAGTATAAAGTTTAACAAAGACAAAACTTTGAATGTACTTTTGCATAAATAGATGTAATCGTTTTATTTTTTATGCAATTTCAATATGAAACTAACATAATATAGAGAGGTGTGCATTAGAAAAATGGTTTCTATTTTGAATAAATGGCAGTAATTTTACTGAAGAAGAATAAATTTGCAGTAAGATGATTTGCATTTTGAGAGTTACAGATGAATTTGAAGAGTATACTTATAAGTATTACTACACAAATTCGGAAGTACATATTAATGAGGTATAATAGATAATTGTGTTCCGCTTCATTTGATTTAAGTCAAAAGATAGGAGGTGACGGACGGCCAATGTTTAGAAATTTAGACGATGTAATCAGGTGAATTTTTTTGGTTTTCGATGATTGATAAATGAAAGAGAACCAAGAAAAGATAAATTTGTGAAAGCATGACGTTTTCTTTTGCTTTTAAAGAAAACAATAGCGACGACAAGCGCAAGAAAATCAGGAAATGTGTAAAATGATGAAACCATTTTTAAGCAATTACAAATCCATTCTCAGTAGAACAATTCTGAAGGGCTTAGATAGAATAAGCAATTAAAAATCCATTCTCAGTAGAAACAATTCTGAAGGGCTTAGATAGAATAAGCAATTACAAATCCATTCTCAGTAGAAACAATTCTGAAGGGCTTAGATAGAATAAGCAATTACAAATCCATTCTCAGTAGAAACAATTCTGAAGGGCTTAGATAGAATAAGCAATTACAGATCCATTCTCAATAGAACAATATTTTGAAGAACTTGAACAAGCAATTACAAATCCATTCTCAGTAGAACAATTCTGAAGGGCTTAGATAGAATAAGCCATTACAAATCCATTCTCAGTAGAACAATTCTGAAGGGCTTAGATAGAATAAGCAATTACAAATCCATTCTCAGTAGAACAATTCTGAAGGGCTTAGATAGAATAAGCAATTACAGATCCATTCTCAATAGAACAATATTTTGAAGAACTTGAACAAACAATTACAAATCCATTCTCAGTAGAACAATTCTGAAGGGCTTAGATAGAATAAGCCATTACAAATCCATTCTCAGTAGAACAATTCTGAAGGGCTTAGATAGAACAAGCAATTACAAATCCATTCTCAGTAGAACAATTCTGAAGGGCTTAGATAGAATAAGCAATTACAAATCCATTCTCAGTAGAAACAATTCTGAAGGGCTTAGATAGAACAAGCAATTACAAATCCATTCTCAATAGGACAATTTAAAAAAAGATTAGGTAATCTAAGAAATTACAAATCCATACTTAAAGATTATTTATGAAGTAACAATATCATTCTCACTAGTAAAGAAAGAATAGGCAATATTCTCAATAGTTACTATTTGAATCAGTAGCATTATTCGATGGGAGAATTTTAAAGAAATCATTAACTATATAGAAAACAGTATAAAGTTTAACAAAGACAAAACTTTGGAAACTAACATAAAATAGAGAGGTGTGTATGAGAAAAAATGCTTCCATTTTGAATCAATGGCGGTAATTTTACTGAAGAAGAATAAATTTGCAGTAAGATGAATCCTTGTCAAGTCAAATACTGCTTTCCCCGTTTCATAATTGTGAGAAAATAAAAACAAAATTAATTTTGCAACATTTTGAGAGTTACAGATGAATTTGAAGAGTATACTTTATTACTACACAAATTCGGAAGTACATATTAATGAGGTATAATAGATAATTGTGTTCCGCTTCATTTGATTTAAGTCAAAAGATAGGAGGTGACGGACGGTCAATGTTTAGAAATTTAGACGATGAACTCAAGTGAATTTTTTTGGTTTTCGATGATTGATAAATGAAAGAGAACCAAGAAAAGATAAATTTGTGAAAGCGTGAAGTTTTCTTTTGCTTTTAAAGAAAACAATAGCGACGACAAGCGCAAGAAAATCAGGAAACGTGTAAAATGATGAAACCATTTTTATTCAAACTTTCACAAAGAACAGCGCAAGAAAATCAGGAAAAGATAATTTGTGAAAAGATGAGCTGTTGCATATATTTCTTTTTAGCACATTCAAGTTTTGTTTTTAAAATAAAACAATAGCTAGGATGAGTGCAAAAAAATCAGGAAAAGATAATTTGTGAAAAGATGAAATCCAATCATCTTGCATAAAAAAAAAAACAAAAGAAAATCAAGAAAAGACACTTTTGTTCAAATTTCCACAATCGGGAGATTAAAAAGTTGCACCTTCAATCTCTTCGACATGATTATGGTGAAAAAATTGAATACAAAATATTAACAAAATAAATGTTAAATGTAATGAAAAATTCCACAAGCAAGATACAATTTCTTGTTTGTCAGTTTGTCATTTTTAACATGAGCGGCTGGGAAACATTGCCTTAGAAGATGAAGCATGTATGAAATTTGAGGATTTTTTTTTTAATTTTTGAATTGTCATTGTCCTGAAGATGCCTTGTAGGCGAAAGTACTAGACAAAAATAAAATTATAAAAAGTGAATTAAAACTTTGTTAATTTAATTAATATTTATGAATAGTATCCTTGGGTTCTAAGCGCAAAAGAATAATGAAAAAGCGCACGGAAAAAAACACTCTTTTAAGTGACAGAGTGTCTATAGCTACTATATATATTATAGCTGGCTCTTTCTTTTCACCACGATGGCGGTTTTCATTGGAAAGGTGTTATGGAGAGATTTCATTAAAACCGTCACTTAATGAAAAAGGGGTAATTCACGCCATTTCCATACAAAGGATAGTAAGACAAATAATGAACCTTCAAAATGAAAATCTGACTTTATGAAAAGTCTAAAAACATCTAAAGATTGATGTCTGCGTTAAAGGGATTTCAAGAAACCAATTCACTTTCTTTTAATAAAAATGAAAAAGAAAAGAATGATTAGGTACTTTCCATCTTATCCAACAATAATAGCTAGGATTTCATTGAAAATAATGTTGATGATTTGTAATTTGCAGTAACACTTTAAATGAAATAAATCAAAATTTAATTTGAAGCCAATTCAAATTGTAAATTGCTTAGATAATAATCTGTTTTGCAGATTATTATCAATTAATTCAAAAAACCACATTTTCTAAACAAGAAAAGATGAATACCATGTTTCGTTCTGAACCGTTATATCTAAAAACGGAGACAAATGGTGCAAAAATAAAACTAAATATTGGATTAAGATGAGTTAGAGATTATGTTTCTAAGTGAAAAAGAATATTTACTTCTGTTTCAAGGTAAAACCAACAAAAACCATTGGAGGATTGTTGGTTCATTCTTTCACCACGATTGCGGCTTTCATTGGAAAGGTGATATGGGTGTTATCTAAGTATGTAAAAGATAGTAAGAAAGTGGTAATAGAAACCATTTCATATTGGCGGGTCCTTTCTTTTCACCACGATGGCGGCTTTCATTGGAAAGGTGATATGGGTGTTATCTAAGTATGTAAAAGATAGTAAGAAAGTGGTAATAGAAACCATTTCATATTGGCTGGTTCTCTATATTCACCACGATGGCGGCTTTCATTGGAAAGGTGATATGAGTGTTATCTAAGTATGTAAAAGATAGTAAGAAAGTGGTAATAGAAACCATTTCATATTGGCTGGTTCTCTATATTCACCACGATGGCGGCTTTCATTGGAAAGGTGATATGGGTGTTATCTAAGTATGTAAAAGATAGTAAGAAAGTGGTAATAGAAACCATTTCATATTGGCTGGTTCTATATTCACCACGTTGGCGGCTTTCATTGGAAAGGTGATATGAGTGTTATCTAAGTATGTAAAAGATAGTAAGAAAGTGGTAATAGAAACCATTTCATATTGGCTGGTTCTCTATGTATATTCACCACGTTGGCGGCTTTCATTGGAAAGGTGATATGAGTGTTATCTAAGTATGTAAAAGATAGTAAGAAAGTGGTAATAGAAACCATTTCATATTGGCTGGTTCTCTATATTCACCACGATGGCGGCTTTCATTGGAAAGGTGATATGGGTGTTATCTAAGTATGTAAAAGATAGTAAGAAAGTGGTAATAGAAACCATTTCATATTGGCTGGTTCTCTATATTCACCACGTTGGCGGCTTTCATTGGAAAGGTGATATGAGTGTTATCTAAGTATGTAAAAGATAGTAAGAAAGTGGTAATAGAAACCATTTCATATTGGCTGGTTCTCTATGTATATTCACCACGTTGGCGGCTTTCATTGGAAAGGTGATATGAGTGTTATCTAAGTATGTAAAAGATAGTAAGAAAGTGGTAATAGAAACCATTTCATATTGGCTGGTTCTCTATATTCACCACGATGGCGGCTTTCATTGGAAAGGTGATATGGGTGTTATCTAAGTATGTAAAAGATAGTAAGAAAGTGGTAATAGAAACCATTTCATATTGGCTGGTTCTCTATGTATATTCACCACGTTGGCGGCTTTCATTGGAAAGGTGATATGAGTGTTATCTAAGTATGTAAAAGATAGTAAGAAAGTGGTAATAGAAACCATTTCATATTGGCTGGTTCTCTATATTCACCACGATGGTGGCTTTCATTGGAAAGGTGATATGGGTGTTATCTAAGTATGTAAAAGATAGTAAGAAAGTGGTAATAGAAAACATTTCATATTGGCTGGTTCTCTACATTCACCACGTTGGCGGCTTTCATTGGAAAGGTGATATGAGTGTTATCTAAGTATGTAAAAGATAGTAAGAAAGTGGTAATAGAAACCATTTCATATTGGCTGGTTCTCTATGTATATTCACCACGTTGGCGGCTTTCATTGGAAAGGTGATATGAGTGTTATCTAAGTATGTAAAAGATAGTAAGAAAGTGGTAATAGAAACCATTTCATATTGGCTGGTTCTCTATATTCACCACGATGGCGGCTTTCATTGGAAAGGTGATATGGGTGTTATCTAAGTATGTAAAAGATAGTAAGAAAGTGGTAATAGAAACCATTTCATATTGGCTGGTTCTCTATGTATATTCACCACGTTGGCGGCTTTCATTGGAAAGGTGATATGAGTGTTATCTAAGTATGTAAAAGATAGTAAGAAAGTGGTAATAGAAACCATTTCATATTGGCTGGTTCTCTATATTCACCACGATGGTGGCTTTCATTGGAAAGGTGATATGGGTGTTATCTAAGTATGTAAAAGATAGTAAGAAAGTGGTAATATAAACCATTTCATATTGGCTGGTTCTCTATATTCACCACGTTGGCGGCTTTCATTGGAAAGGTGATATGAGTGTTATCTAAGTATGTAAAAGATAGTAAGAAAGTGGTAATAGAAACCATTTCATATTGGCTGGTTCTCTATGTATATTCACCACGTTGGCGGCTTTCATTGGAAAGGTGATATGAGTGTTATCTAAGTATGTAAAAGATAGTAAGAAAGTGGTAATAGAAACCATTTCATATTGGCTGGTTCTCTATGTATATTCACCACGTTGGCGGCTTTCATTGGAAAGGTGATATGGGTGTTATCTAATTATGTAAAAGATAGTAAGAAAGTGGTAATAGAAACCATTTTATATTGGCTGGTTCTCTATATTCACCACGATGGCGGCTTTCATTGGAAAGGAAAAAAAATAATCTAAGTTGCAAGGATATATTCATTTAAAGCTCTCAGATGTAAGCCCACAAACCAACAAGTGTAGTTCGCGCTTACAAATGCTGAATGTGTACTTACAAATAGAATCCAAACCTCAAATGAACATAAGCCCCACAACTTTTGCCGACCTTCCCTGAAACAGGGGTAACATTGACAAAGTGAACCATTTTTTACAGTATGGGTGGTCAGCCTCATACCAACCTATAAGTCAAGGAATATGAATAAAAAATTGGCTGGTTCTCTATATTCACCACGATGGCGGCTTTCATTGGAAAGGTGATATGGGTGTTATCTAAGTATGTAAAAGATAGTAAGAAAGTGGTAATAGAAACCATTTCATATTGGCTGGTTCTCTATATTCACCACGTTGGCGGCTTTCATTGGAAAGGTGATATGAGTGTTATCTAAGTATGTAAAAGATAGTAAGAAAGTGGTAATAGAAACCATTTCATATTGGCTGGTTCTCTATGTATATTCACCACGTTGGCGGCTTTCATTGGAAAGGTGATATGAGTGTTATCTAAGTATGTAAAAGATAGTAAGAAAGTGGTAATAGAAACCATTTCATATTGGCTGGTTCTCTATATTCACCACGATGGCGGCTTTCATTGGAAAGGTGATATGGATGTCATCCATATTGAAAAAGGAATGAATTTAAAATTAATTGTTCATTTTTTTTTACCGTACTTACACCTGGAGTGTCTCCTATGGATTTTATTTATGAAAACAAAAAATGACAAAAATAGTAAGCTCTCCAATAACTGTTCGTCAATGAAACTAAGACAATCATCAAAGATGATCGCCAATCTTTGATAAAAGTGACACAAAAAGCATTCAAGTTTTATATTACATAAAGTCATTTCATCCTTCCACACAGTTCAACCCTTGAATTAAAAGTGAGTCCTTGCACATAAAAAAGAGATGTAGAAAGTCGACCATGTCTTCCAAAGATATCTCGAAAAATTGAGGATCAGGTCAACAGGACTGCTTGGTGCAATGCAGGATTCCCAGGTTCAGTGGATCCTATGGACTCAAGATGATGGGACTTGAAGATCTCATAGATGCATTGAAATAACAAATGCAAAACATCAGACCATTGCATTTAGTGTTCGCAACGCAAATGCAACCGCAACCAAGCTGCACATGTGCAACTTTATGCCGCGTTATCCCCGAAGGGTGTCCCATGTCGCGAGTGGAACCCATTTATTTTTACAGGTAAGGGGGCCGGCCTTACGCCAACCACTTCACTCGAAGTGGGGGTTTCCTAGCTCCCGAGGGGGCTGGTACTCATTTCTTGTGAAGGCTGAGTAAGCCTTCGCAGTATTTTATATTTTTTACACCGAGAAGGGAAATCATTACTGAAACACTTGCGGATTGAAACCCAGGCTCTCGGCATAGAATGCAAGCACTCTACCAACTGAGCTATCGACCGGACTCGTGCAATACTTCTTGATTCCGGAAAGCCAGTGGGATCTTCTTGCATGTAGCAACTTTCTTGAACACCGGTAGGTATTGTCTTCCCATAATTCCGCTTCCGTTTTCTTTCTTGAATGCAAAGGGATGTTGCCATGTACTGGATGCTTTTTGGTTCATCTTGTTTTGTTCAGCCAGAATCCTGAAAAATAAAAAGGAAAATATTTTAATAATAATAAAAAAACATGTGAATTTTTGTGAAAATGAAAAAAAAATTTAATTGTCATTGTCCTGAAGGTGCCTTGTAGGCGAAAGTGCTAGACAGAAATAAAATTATAAAAGTGAATTAAATCTTTGTTTATTTAATTAATATACAATAGACTTTCACTGTGTAAACCACCAAACCCTTACAAATATTTAAAAAAATGTAAAATACCGGCCAGATAAAATACCGGCAAGGCTTACTCAGCCTTCACAAGAAATGAGTAAGCCCCCACTTCAACCGAAGTGGTTGGCGTAAGGCCGGCCCTCCACCTGTAAAAATAAAAAGGTTCCACTCGCCACATGCGAAACCAACGCAACTGAGCTACACATATAGAGTAACTTCTTGCCGCGTTATCCCCGAAGGGGATATTATAAAAAACATGTGGCGAGTTGAACCTTTCTATTTTTACAGGTAATGGGGCCGGCCTTACGCCAACCACTTCAGTTGAAGTGGGGGTTTCCCAGCTCCCGAGAGGGCTGGTACTCATTTCTTGTGAAGGCTGAGTAAACCTTGCTGGTATTTTATTTTGGGGTTTGAAATAAACACTGAAACGGGAAATCATTTCTGACACCCTCGGTGGGTTTCGAACCCGAGCTTTCGGCATGGAATGCAAGCACTCTACCACCTGAGCTATCGACCGGACTCATTAGCTATTTTTAGTAATTTTAAAATTAAGTATTATATCTATAATCTAAGTCACAGAGATATATTAACATTTAAGGCTCTCAAATTGCCTGTTTATTTGGATAAATTCATAATTATAAATAAGGATGTACATAGTTATGATACTAGAGGGAAAAATGATTTAAGAAAGTTAAAAGTAAGAACAGTGAAATATGACAGAGGAGTTGTGCACAGAGGATTTGATGAATATAATAAAGTACCAGCGGAAATCAAGCAAACTAGTGACGTAATCAAATTTAAGGAGAGAGCTGTCAGGTTCCTACTTGCACAGCGCCTCTGACATAACTGTTTTTGTTTTAACTTGATATGTAATTGTTTAAATTAGAATTAGTGTGCCACAATTAAAAAAAAAAAAAATGCATGCTCGCAAACAAACACGTGTAGTTCGCGCTTACAAATGCTGAATGTGTACTTACAAATAAAATTCAAACCTCAAATTAACATAAGACCTACAGACTTTTGCCGACCTTCCCTGACACCAGGGGCGAGATTGGCAAAGTGAACCATTATTTACAGTATGGGTGGTCAGCCTCATACCAACCTATAAATCAAGGAATACAAATAATAAATAATATGTAAGTATATAAAAACAACAAAACCTTAAAAATAAATCTATACAAAAAAAAGTCAATACTTTCCTATACAAAAAATGTAACATAGTCCGGTCGATAGCTCAGTTGGTAGAGTGCTTGCATTCTACCCCGTGAGCTCGGGTTCGAGTCCCACCGAGGAGGGTGTCAGAAATGATTTACTATTTCGGTGTTTATTTCAAACCCCATGATAAAAATATCGGCAAGGCTTACTCAGCCTTCACAAGAAATGAGTACCAGCCCCCTTGGGAGCTGGGAAACCCCCACTTCAACTGAAGTGGTTGGCGTAAGGCCGGCCCCCTTACCTGTAAAAATAAATAGGTTCAACTCGCCACATGCAATAACGCGGCAAGAAGTTACACTATATGTGTAGCTTAGTTGTGTTGCATTAACATAAATGAATGAGCCAACAATATTATGGTAAAAAAAAAAATTGCAACAATAACTTGACACTGAATGAATTTATTAAACCATTATTCAAGAAGATACACTATAATATGAAGAGTTTGGAACAGATTTATTTTTACAGGTGAGGAAGCAAGTCTAAATACACCTTTTCACTGATCCAGGGCCATCAGCTATGGAACAAATGTGTTGTGTATTTTGTCAACGACGATACCATGTTGGAAGCACCGGTTCTCATCAGATCACCGAAGTAGAGCAACATTGGGCGCGGATGCTACTTGGATGGATGACCGCTAGGTACACCGCGTGTTGTTTGCAAGTCTTGGACCGGTCTGTAGTCCAGTGGCAACTCTTCGGACTCGTAAATGGAAGGTCGTGGATTCGAATCCCGGCGGAGCACAAAAATATACCATTTATATTTCCAAATGTGCTCTTCGCTGGGTTGAAAAATTCATAAACCTTTACCAAAGACCGGTCACTGAAAGGTCTATCCAACCTTACAACAACTGGGTCTTGCTTGAGAATTGTCGCTTTTTACAGCGACGACCAAGCACGCAGAGGGCTCTTGAGGTGTGATACACACAAAAACAGCGCTCACCAAATAAATCATCCTAATATTATTATTAAAACTATTAGTTATGGACAAGTGTGTCAGGGATGCTAGACTAATTGTGGATTGATGATAGGAGAGAGCAAAGTGAGTGTTCTACTGTATGCAGATGATGCAGTTCTTGTATCTGATTCTGCAGTAGAATTGCAAACAATGCTCTCTAGATTGAATGAAGCTTTGTTAGGTAACCATTTGAAGTTGAATGCAAGTAAGACGAAAGTATTGATTTTTGAAAGAGATGATGAAAATATGAATTATGAATTTAAAATTAATGTAATGAATGTTGATGTCGTAAATGAGTTTGTATACCTGGGAAGTAAGTTTGAAAAAGATGGAAGAATGACCGGTGAGTTTGAAAGAAGAATAATGAATGGCAGGTGTATACTGGGTGCGACCGCTTGCATCGCCAGGAACCAAAATCTCTCAAAAAATGTTAGATTGGCGGTGCACGGTGGTATACTAGTGCCAACCTTGATGTATGGAAGTGAAGCCTGGACGGTGAGTGAAAGGGAAATTAGTAAAGTCCATACAGTAGAAATGGACTATCTAAGAAGTATGATTGGGAAAAAACGAAGTGACAGGGTGAGGAATGATTTTGTAAGAGAAGAATGTGGTGTAAGGGAAAGTGTGAAAGTGAAGATTAAAAGAAGTATGTTAAGATGGTTCGGGCATTTGGAGAGAATGAGTGATGAAAGATTGACGAAGAAAGTATATGTTGCTAGAATAGATGGATGTCGTGGTAGAGGAAGACCGAGAAAAGTATGGAAGGATCAAATCTCTGAAATAGCGAATGAATGGGAAATCCAGAGTCATAATAAAAGGAGGACTTGTATGAAAAAGATTATGACTCTGGATGAAATGAAAGAAGTATGCAAGGACAGGAAGAAGTGGCGGCTAATCTGCAATGCTGATTTTTAATGTTGGTTTATTGGCTTGCTACATTTTTTGCATAAGACATTTCTTTTTTTTTACTTTTTTTGTATAGATTTATTTTTAAGGTTTTGTTGTTTTCTTATACTTAAATGTTATTTTTACTTGTATTCCTTGACTTATAGGTTGGTATGAGGCTGACCACCCATACTGTAAAAAATGGTTCACTTTGCCAATGTCACCCCTGTTTCAGGGAATGTCGGCAAGAGTTGCAGGGCTTATGTTCATTTGAGGTTTGGATTTTATTTGTAAGTACACAATCAGCATTTGTAAGCGCGAACTACACGTGTTTGTTTGTGGGCATACATCTGAGAGCTTTGAATGAATATATCCTTGCAACTTAGATTATAGATTATAGATTATAGAAAACCCTATTTTGATTTTATTCACACAGTAAGTCCATGGCTCATTTGCGACTGTGAATTCCCCACAAAAAATTACCGGTGGATCATCTTTGGATTAAACTTTTGTGCATTTATTAAGAAAGTTAGATAACCCTTTTCTCGAAAGAGAAGACAAACAGCATTTGATCAACAGCTCACTATTTTTTCAGACGGAAAATTCACATGAGGTGATAGTTGAACCATGGATTTGCAGTGTGTGAATAACAATGCCCAGTTTTGATAAGGCTGAGTGAACATTTACGGTATTTATACAGGATTCATATTTGTAAGACAATGGAGGTGTTGTTTGAGTGTTAGCTTATCACTGTGCTATTCTTAAGACATTTTAGTCCCCCGTTGAGCCCATGCTTTGACAAACTAATGCTGCATTTCTATGAAGACCTGTCAATCCAAAATGGCCGCAAGTGAACAGCTGATTAGTCTTCATACAAATATTAACGATATTCGGTAGGTAAGGATGACCGTCGTGATGAGACTTTCAACCCAGGCATCATTAGTTTGTCAAAGCGTGGGCTCAACCGAAGACTAAATTGTCTAAGAATAGCCCTGTATGAATTTAAAATTTGAATAAAAAAAACAGTGAATAATTCTAACAAATTTGTCTCTCTCATTCAGTTAGCAAAGCATGAGCAATTGGAACATAATTATAAAAATAAAGAAATTGAATCGAACTTGAACCTTGCGATTTGAAAGCAGATAAGTAGCTTAGCCATTTAGAATCAGATACACAAATGATTTTACAAAAAACATCCATTGGATTTATTAAATAAAATACTTAATAATGTAACAATAATACACAAAATTAAGATGGCCGAGAATTAAAAATAAATCCATGAAAGGAACTTACCCAGATTGGCCATGATGTATCGTAGATTGAAGAATCTTCAGAGATCAAGGCAGCGACGAAGGATTCACAACACATTTTTGAAGATTAGAAGAACTCGCAGGAAAAGAATGAACGGCTCCCGCGCGCCCCAACTTTTATACTGAATATTTCTCTTGTGTGTGAGGCAATCCACATATCATGCAATTTTGCCATTGGTTAATGACATTATTGTTGCACAGAATTGATCTAACACAGACACTTTATAAAGTCTAGAAACTTCTTAGTATTTTGAACATTTTTGTATTTCGCGTCTTCCCTACATGGTTGACAATAACATTTGATCTTTGAGAAGTTATCGGATCTTCTGAGATCTGATAAATATGATCTGGATCTAGCTGCATAATGAAATCTTATAAATAAATATAAAAACTGTTCAACTGCTAATATTTTGTATTTTTTCTAGATACTTATTACTCAAAAATATGTTTTCTGAAGTACAATGTTTTTTACGGAACGAATTGAATAAAAATATTTCATGATACAGGCTTAGATATTAATGAGTCGTATCCAGAAAATGATCCATCTGCCATACAGGTTGTATTTTTCCCAATAATTTCAAATTTCGATAAAAATAATATGCTCTCCATTTATAAAAATAAGCTTTGAAATTTTGATTTTTTTTTATTATAAGGTTCTTGATTATTCTTTGCTGAATTTTTAATAATAGCACAACCATTGAGTAACAGTTAATAAAAAACGTAGATGTTACGGATGTTACTCTGTGATAAAAAAGGGAAATTTATACATATGACCATACCAGCAAAATTAATTTGCGCAATTTGTTTTTTACACTTCATAAAAGAAAACACCTATAAAAATGTGAGGTGTTAGGAAAGTGTTGATGTGATACAATTAATTGAATTTCAAATATTTATTCAATTGCAAATTTGTTCACATTTATTGAACTTGTAGCCTAAATAGCTTCAAGGATAGAGTTTTTAAGATAATCCGAATTTGACAGTACGACGTGTGGAGAGCCAATTTTTTCTAACCACACCGGCGTGTACGTCATTGCCGCTCATTAGCCACTTTTTCTTTCGCATCCGGCGTGTCGCATGATAGCGACAATCCTCTCGTTCTTTTCTTTATTTTCAACCGCAATGGCCGAAGCACGCGAGAGGACCTTCATCATGGTCAAGCCGGACGGCGTCCAGCGGGGAATCGTCGGCAAGATCATCAAGCGCTTCGAGCAGAAGGGCTTCAAGCTCGTCGCCATGAAATTCATGTGGGCCAACGAGGAGCTCCTGCAAAAGCACTACGCCGACCTCTCCGCGCGTCCTTTCTTCCCTGGACTCGTGAAGTACATGGCTTCAGGTCCCGTCGTCCCAATGGTCTGGGAAGGACTGAACGCCGTGAAGACCGGAAGAGTTATGCTCGGAGCCACCAACCCCGCTGATTCCCAGCCAGGCACCATCAGAGGAGATCTCTGCATCCAGGTTGGCCGCAACATCCTCCACGGATCCGACTCGGTGGAATCTGCCAAAAAAGAAATTGGACTGTGGTTCTCCGACAAGGAAGTGGTTTCATGGACGCCTGCCAACGAAGGCTGGGTGTATGAATAAACCATCATATTCACACATTTATGGAGTCGAGCACCAAACCTGGAAAAAAATCTAGGGAAACAGCTAACAAATATTTTTGTTATCATTTTCTAGGGAATTTTGTCTCGTAGACTTGTTCACCCCGTTGAGAAATTTTCAAATTTGGAACACTGTTCTGACTCCATTTTTAAAATATATTTTTTACAAGGTTTGTTATACAATATGTAAGCGAGCATGGATTCTGTCTAATAGCAATGTATGTGTATGTGATGTATATTTTGTTACTAGATATTTTTTTGAAGCAGCCTTATTAATATTTAATAAATCAATACGTTCCAGCTACCCACATCTTTTATTTATCATCCTAATTTGAATATGATTTTTTAGACGCAGCCAAAGAAGTTTCATAAGAACTCCCAGTTCCTCTGAAATATTTCTAGATAGTTTTGACATGTTACGCTGGAACAAAAAGTAGAAAAAACTCAGCTCCATGACTTCCACAATCAAATTCTATTTCTCCAGGCAATCAGGGATTTTTCCATAATACAATAAATCTGTAACTGTAACTCTGTCGCCATTCCGCCAGGGGTGGCCAGAGCCTCTGCAGAATTGTCTCCATTTTTTCCTATCCTGACATACCTCTTTCAATTCCTTCATATTCATCACCTTTTTCATGCATTTTCTTGTTTTACGCTCACTTCGTATATCCCATTCTTTCACAGTCTCCTCAATCTGATTACTCCATACTTTTCTCGGTCGTCCCTTCTTTCTTTTTCCTTTCACACTTTCTTCGTATACATACTTTGTCGTCTATCATCATTCATTCTTTCCACATGCCCAAACCATCTCATCACATTCTTTTGTACTTTATAACAAGTGAATTTCAGGATTTCTTTTCTTCTTACCAGCCCTCTCGGGAGATGGGAAACCTCCACTTTAACTGAAGTGGTTGGCGTAAGGCCAGCCCCCTCACCTGTAAAAATAAATAGGTTCAACTTGCCACATGCGATCCCTTCGGAGATAACGCGGCAAGAAGTTACATTATATGTGTAGCTTAGTTGCGTTGCGTGCCTACCTTTGAATCTATGGAGCACTCTTCCCTGATGATACAAAAGAGCATATCGACTGCTCCAAGGAAGACAGCACTAAGCCAAAAAATATAGTTTTGGAGGAAAGCCAATTGAATGTTATTTATTCCATGGAGTCTATAATCTATAATCTAAGTTGCAAGGATATATTCATTTAAAGCTCTCAGATGTATGCCCACAAACCAACAAGTGTAGTTCGCGCTTACAAATGCTGAATGTGTACTTACAAATAAAATCCAAACCTCAAATGAACATAAGCCCCACAACTTTTGCCGACCTTCCCTGAAACAGGAGTGACATTGGCAAAGTGAACCATTTTTTACAGTATGGGTGGTCAGCCTCATACCAACCTATAAGTCAAGGAATTACAATGAGTACAATGCATAAACTACTTTTTACATTCATTCATTAACGAATTTAAAAGAGATAGAGACACGGCTGTCATCTTGGAATGAAGATAATGATTTGTTACCTTCAGAAATGGAAATAAGTCAAAAACCTAAATTTCGGAGTTACTGCCTTCTTCCTTGGAGCAGTCGATATATACCTTTCGTGGTGCCCAAAATGACTTCTCATCCATGCACATTTTTTTCTGAATTCTTCTCTATGTTGGCATCTCAAAAACATAGTTCCTCATACACGCAGCATGACTATAGTCTTTGTGGATGGGTCCTGTATTTAGCTAAAATAAAAATAAGGAGTGTATTGTTTTTTTCCAAGGAATATATTTTTTAACAAAATAAACATTTCATGATTAGGTTTTGACAAGCACATTTTTGAATCAAGACAAAATGGCGACTGAAATTGCGAAATAGATGAAAGAAGTATGTAAGGACCGAAAGAAATGGCGGTTGATTTGCAATGTTGGCGGCTAGGGCACTTAATTTTATGTTTTCATTCTAATTAATTTAAAGTTGATTTTGCTGTTTGCTTCAGTTATTTTTTGTACATCGTTTATAATTTTTTGTGCTCCTTCACTGATAGGTTGGTATGAAGCTGACCCCCCGTGCTGTAAAAATTGATTCACTTTTGCCAATGTCACCTTGGTTTCAGGGAAAGGCGGCAGGAGTTGCAAGGTTTATGTTCATGTGAGGTTTTGTTTATTTGTATGCAAACATGCAGAATGTGTAGGCGTGAACCTACATACATGTGGAACCTACCCTGTCTGTGGGCATGCATTTAATATGAGCCTTATATGTTAACATATCTTTGCAGCTTAGATTATAGATTATATAGTTTCAGTCGCCATTTAAGCCGAGATCGTAAATAGAATTGTGATAAAGTTATAAGCTCCATAATTTAAACAACTAGATATAATATACATACGGTATTAGAAACATTTTTCATGGATAAGATTCCAAAAATTAAACCTGAATTCAAAAAAAGAATATTATATTAATAACAATATTATTATATTAATAACAATATATCAAAACAATATTATTTATGGCAAATAAACAGTATATAAATACATTACAAAAATTACAAAACAGGGGTATGAGAACTATATTGAATAAAAAACTAGACTGTAAAATAAATTATATGATAGATACGTTAGATTGGTTATATATTGAAGAAAATTTAAGAATGAGTGCTATTATTTTTATACACAAAGTAGAAAAAAACATGTTACCTCAGTATTTGAGCAAATTTTTAATTAAGAACAGAGACATTCATGAATATAATACCAGGAAAAAGGATAATTTAAGGAAGCCAAAATTCAAATGTGTAAAGTATGATAAGGGCGTTTTGCACAGAGGATTGGATTTGTATAATGATTTACCTGTAGAAATAAAAGAAAGTAGGGATATTAATGAATTTAAAGTAAAATTAAAAAAATATATACGTGCAAACCGGCCTTAGCATAATTATTAATAAGTTTTGATTTGTTCATTTTTGTTTGGTTTTTTATTTTTGTTTGTTTATCTTTTGTTGTTTTTTATTAACATAGCTTAAGTTGTAATTAGCAATAGCTAAATAAAATAATATATATATATATTGGTTTGAATGTAGGTATGGGTTGCCTGATCTACAATTTTATCCCCATTTTTATTGTCTGTTGGGAAGAAGAAGGATGTAAGGACTATAATATTATTATTTAATATTAATTCACATATTGTAACCTCTTGATTTATAATCACAAATATAATTACTTACCTTTCAAAATTATTTACATTTCAATATTTAAATAAATAGAGAATACATAAAAATAAATATATGTTAATTTAGTAACATATCTAATTCGATCGGTATTTTTTTATGGACAAACACATAAAGAAATAGTAGGAATATAAATTAGAAATTAAAGAAAATATCAAAATGCATTTGTGGCAACATACTTTTTTTTTTAAATTGGATTCTACTTACTGATTTTATTTCACAGCACTATGTTTATTTAAATTTAGAACAATAGACACACTCAATCACTTTCAGATTTAAAATTGTCAATTTCATTTTTAAATTCAAATTTAGAACAATATATTCAATTCAAATGACAGCCATCATCAATGCTTTTATTCCAGATACAAATGAAGAACAATAGAGAATGTTTTTTATTCAAATTCAAAAAGTAGATTAACATTACTCGACACTTTTGAAGCTCCTGTAAACAGACAGAGTATTTTTATCAACATACTTTTTCTTCCATGAAACTAGAGAAGGACGAGTTTTATACAACTGTAGGAAGGACGAGCTCCATGCAACTAGAAGCAGAACGAGTGTACTATTAGAGTCTACTCTGGAAGGCTCTTTGTGCCAACAGTCCTTTCAATCTGCTGTCTATTCTTGATGCAGGTGTCGGTGAGGATCATGGGATCGCCGTGAGTAATCAGAACATCGTCCTCTATCCGGATACCGATGCCTCGGAACTCTTTAGGTACGCTGGTGTCATTTGCGTTAATGTAAATACCTATAACAAAAATATTTATTTTTTTTACTCCTATAACGCGGCAAGAATATATTATATCCCCCTATAATATAAAATGCAACGGCCTCCCCATACAAAATAGTTGTGCGTTAATGGCATTCAAACTGAAGAACTCCTGAACAGATACACGTCATATTCACAACAAATATTGTTCAGGACTTGGGATGTGCTTCCTCATCATTAGTAGATTTTAAATTGTTGTTTTTTAAATAAATAAACATGATCAATCACAACACCTTTTTATGTAAAACCTATGCGAGAAACAAAACTCATTTTGACATTCGAATTTCAAATAAATTGCCAGCACTTCAACATAGGCTTCAAAGTTGCCATCGTTGCCATTGCCAAGTCGATTCTTTTTCGGTTGAATTCCGTTGAGTACCTACCTATATTCTTTATTTATTTCAAAATTATACTTCAACCAGTTATAACATGTATTTTTTAGAAATAATGACGATCGATTAGGTCAACTTTTTATATGAAACCGTACTTATTGCGGCATTTAATTTTTTTAAAGTATTATTACAATATACAATCTAAGTTGCATAGACGCATTAACATTTATAATTCATATTTAATGCACTCCTCTTCGGAGACACGAGTGAGTTTGCGCTTACAAATCCTGCATGTGTATTTACAAATAAAAATTTCAGCCTCTCATGACCATAATAAGCCCTGCAACTTTTGCTGACCTTTTCAGAAACAGGGGACACATTTGTTAAGTGAACCCATTTATGCGATATGGGTGGTAAGCCTCATACTAACCCTTAAGTCAAGGAATTTGAGTTTGAAAAATCCTTAAACAACGGTAATCTTAATTTATAATCTAAAGTTGCAAAAAAAGTTATTTGATGATTCAAATTGAATGCACGCCCACAAACTGGCAAATGTCATTTCACGCTAACATATAGTTGTGGCGCTTGATTTTTTTTAAATATTAGAATATATAATCTAAGTTGCACAGATACAATAACTTTTATAATTCATATTCAATGCATGCCCCCCTGGAGACACGAGTGGGTACGCGCTTATTAATGCTGCATGTGAACTTACAAATTAAAATTAAGGCCTCTAATGAACATAAGCCCTGCAACTTTGGCCAACCTTTTCAAAAACAGGGGGAACATTTGTCAAGTGAACAATTTTTTTCGATATGGGTATTCAAGCTCATACTTACCTATCCGTCAAGGATTTGAGTTTGAAAAATCCTTCAACAACGTTAAATTTAATTTATAATCTAAAGTTGCAAAAAAAGTTATTTGATGATTCAAATTGAATGCACGCCCACAAACTGGCAAATGTCATTTCACGCTAACATATAGTTGTGGCGCTTGATTTTTTTTAAATATTTTAGAATATATAATCTAAGTTGCACAGACACAATAACTTTTATAATTCATATTCAATGCATGCCCCCCTGGAGACACGAGTGGGTTCGCACTTATAAATGCTGCATGTGAACTTACAAATTAAAATTAAGGCCTCTAATGAACATAAGCCCTGCAACTTTTGCCAACCTTTTCAAAAACAGGGGAAACATTTGTCAAGTGAACCATTTTTTGCGATATGGGTATTCAGGCTCATACTTACCTATAAGTCAAGGATTTGAGTTTGAAAAATCCTTCAACAACGTTAAATTTAATTTATAATCTAAAGTTGCAAAAAAAGTTATTTAATGATTCAAATTGAATGCACGCCCACAAACTGGCAAATGTCATTTCACGCTAACATATAGTTGTGGCGTTTGACTTTTTTAAATATTAGAATATATAATCTAAGTTGCACAGATACAATAACTTTAATAATTCATATTCGAGACACGAGTGGGTTCGCACTTATAAATGCTGCATGTGAACTTACAAATTAAAATTAAGGCCTCTAATGAACATAAGCCCTGCAACTTTTGCCAACCTTTTCAAAAACAGGGGAGACATTTGTCAAGTGAACCATTTTTTGCGATATGGATATACAGGCTCACACTAATATATAAGTCAAGGAATTTGAGTTTGAAAAATCCTTCAACAACGTTAAATTTAATTTATAATCTTAAGTTGCAAAAAAAATTATTTGATGATTCAAATTGAATGCACGCCCACAAACTGGCAAATGTCATTTCACGCTAACATATAGTTGTGGCGCTTGATTTTTTTTAAATATTAGAATATATAATCTAAGTTGCACAGATACAATAACTTTAATAATTCATATTCGAGACACGAGTGGGTTCGCACTTATAAATGCTGCATGTGAACTTACAAATTAAAATTAAGGCCTCTAATTAACATAAGCCCTGCAACTTTTGCCAACCTTTTCAAAAACAGGGGAGACATTTGTCAAGTGAACTTTTTTGCGATATGGATATACAGGCTCACACTAATATATAAGTCAAGGAATTTGAGTTTGAAAAATCCTTCAACAACGTTAAATTTAATTTATAATCTTAAGTTGCAAAAAAAGTTATTTGATGATTCAAATTGAATGCACGCCCACAAACTGGCAAATGTCATTTCACGCTAACATATAGTTGTGGCGCTTGAGTTTTTTTAATATTAGAATATATAATCTAAGTTGCACAGATACAATAACTTTAATAATTCATATTCGAGACACGAGTGGGTTCGCACTTATAAATGCTGCATGTGAACTTACAAATTAAAATAAAGGCCTCTAATGAACATAAGCCCTGCAACTTTTGCCAACCTTTTCAAAAACAGGGGAAACATTTGTCAAGTGAACCATTTTTTGCGATATGGGTATTCAGGCTCATACTTACCTATAAGTCAAGGATTTGAGTTTGAAAAATCCTTCAACAACGTTAAATTTAATTTATAATCTAAAGTTGCAAAAAAAGTTATTTGATGATTCAAATTGAATGCACGCCCACAAACTGGCAAATGTCATTTCACGCTAACATATAGTTGTGGCACTTGATTTTTTTTAAATATTAGAATATATAATCTAAGTTGCACAGATACAATAACTTTTATAATTCATATTCAATGCATGCCCCCCTGGAGACATGAGTGGGTTCGCGCTTATAAATGCTGCATGTTAACTTACAAATTAAAATTAAGGCCTCTAATGAACATAAGCCCTGCAACTTTTGCCAACCTTTTCAAAAACAGGGGAAACATTTGTCAAGTGAACCATTTTTTGCGATATGGGTATTCAAGCTCATACTTACCTATCCGTCAAGGATTTGAGTTTAAAAAATCCTTCAACAATGTTAAATTTAATTTATAATCTAAAGTTGCAAAAAAAGTTATTTGATGATTCAAATTGAATGCACGCCCACAAACTGGCAAATGTCATTTCACGCTAACATTTAATTGTGGCACTTGATGTTTTTAATTTTAGAATATAAATCTAAGTTGCATACATACATTTTATAATTCATATTCAATGCATGCCCCCAAGCAGACATGAGTGACTTTGCGCTTACAAATGCTGCATGTTTAATTACAAATAAAAATTTCAGCCTCTCTTGACCATAAGCCCTGCAATTTTGCCGACCTTTTCAGGAACAGAGAAACATTCGTTCAGTGAACATTTTTTTAGGTATGGGAGGTCAGCCTCATACTTCATGCTTCATACAAGATACTCAGAACATGAAAGAACTAAATAACCCTTTTACCGCAATTTTTTTTCAATTTACTTCTTAAAGCATTTAATTACTATGAAGGAGGTCTGAGGAAAAATTACTGCGAAGCCAGACTTACACTGCCCGAAGGGCCTAGCAGACAACCGTACGCAGTACGGTCAGTCTGCTAGTATACATATATTTTTTTTAAAAAGATTTGTGGAAAGGAATCCAATCCACCAACCTATTTTGCCTGGCCAGTTTGCTGCCTTAGTTCTTGTTTGCCGTATACGCCATTGAGAAAAATTTACATGAGCAATGTTTGCATGTGTACTGGACCAATGTGTCTTATGAAAAATAAGAAATTTATTTTAAAAATATTGAAAAGAACTCTCACATTATCAAGTTTTACGGTTTTTCTTAGCTCAGATTGTGTAGAATTTGATTCATAAGACAACTGCATGAAAAAGTCATATTTGACAAGATTGGCGTATACGGCAAACAAGAACTGGGGGAGCGAGTTGTCTTCATGCAAAAGCAGAAGCTTGTGTGCATGCAATGGGATCTGTTGAACCAGGGTCGAAGTTATGGCTAGACGCAAGATTCGAACCAACGTCATTCGGTTCCAAATACGCTAGTCGAACAAGCTCCTCTACCCCCTCGGCCATAACACCGACATAATTATATGAGGATGATTTATTTATTTTTATTTTCTACATGATAAAAGAGCACAGTTTTTGTGTGTGTCACACCTCAAGGGCCCTCCCAACCATAAATGAGATATTTTATAAAGGTGCCGTTTCAGTGATCCCTTAAAAATGCCAACAGATTCCGAAACCCTCACTCTGGGTGGCAGTCTGTTCCACTCCATCGGTTCCGCAATCCGGAAGGCGCGATCCCCAAAAAAAGTGCATATTTGACCACCACTTCCCGCTGACCTCAGTGTCTGCCCCCTCACACTCACCTAAACAGGGGAAAACATGAGACATAATATTAACATAGTTGTATTTTGCATACCTGGTTCCATGGTGATGACCATGCCAGGCAGGATAGCGATGTTCCTGGGTATCTGCGGTGTGTCATGGACGTCCATCCCCAGGTAATGGGACACGTGGTGCGGACAAAAATTGTACGCCAACTGAAAACACCAAATACAATACATGAGAGAAATATACATAGTGGAAGAGGAAGACCGAGAAAGGTATGGATGGACCAAATTTTCGAAATAGCGAATGAATGGGATATTCCAGAGTCATAATAAAAGGAGAGCTTGTATGAAAAAGGTTATGGCTCTGGATGAAATGAAAGAAGTATGCAAGGATCGAAAGAAATGGCGGTTGATCTGTAATGCTGGCGGTTAAAGCTGAGGCTTTTAAATTTAAAAAATATGTGTTGTAGTTTTTTAATTTTTTACTGTTTAATTGCTTAGAATTTATTTGTTTTATATATTTGATTGTATTAATTGCTTGTACTCCTTGACTGATAGGTTGGTATGCGGCTGACCACCCATACTGTAAAAAATGGTTCACTTTGCCAATGTCACCCCTGCTTCAGGGAAGGTCGGCAAGAGTTGCAGGGCTTATGTTCATTTGAGATTGGGGTTTTTATATTGTAGGTCCACATGCAGCATGTGTAAGAGCGAAATTATGCATGTCTGCTTGTGGGAATGCATTTAATATGAATCTCAAATGATACATATCTTTGCAGCTTAGATTTAGATTTAGATTTTTAGAGACCTGCGCTCAAGTGATAGCCAACGCTCAAGCAACCTGACAAGACACAAAAACATGATTTCTCATTAGAGAAGATCGGCCCTGAGTAAATAATTGCATAAATCTCACCTCGATTGCCAAATAAAAACACATATTTTGTACTCAACGCTCTCTGGGACACACAGCAAGTGACAATAACATGGCAGACCACCCTCGGAGACAAGGACAACTTGCCACATCACTCCTCATCTTCAAGCTCTGCATTGGCTGAAAATCCCTGAGAGGATCACTTTTAAAGTCGGTTTGCCCACCTTCAAAGCGCTGCGTGGGAGTGCTCCGGGGTACCTGATGGAGCTGGTGTCTCCAGCTACTACAACCTCGCGCGGACAAACACTGAGGTCAGCTGCATCAAGAAGCAGCTGCCTGGACATCCCTGCAAGAAGGCCCCGCACTGTTTTTGGAGACAGAGCATTCAAGGCAGCCGCTCCAATGACTTGGAACGCTACTCCCGCCTCACTGAGGGAACTGGATATGGAGAGACCATTTAAAAGAGGTCTCAAGACTCACCTCTTTGTCCAATCATATGGACAAGCGCCTTTGAAGTGACACACTGTCATAAAAGGCGCTATACAATTTTTGTCTTATCTATCTCAGGATTGTTGGGGTTAATTGGGATAGATTTATTATTGATCCCAGCTCACCGCTAGTGTCTCCGAGTCCCCAGCCTTCTTATCGATGACGCCCTCCTCCTTAAGGTACTTCCCCAGCTTGCGGCACATGCTGTCGAACAGGCGGTCCAGCGAGGGCCTGGCGCCCCCGTGCAGCGCCCCCAGCAGCTCTGCCTGCACCTGCTGCACCATGTCGTACAGCGTCGCCTGCGCGGGGGAGAAGGCCCCACTCACAGGCCATGTGCGGGTGATGTCAGAGTTGTAGCCGTAGCGCTGGCAGCCTACAAATATTACATTAGCTTTGTAATGCAGAAAATTTTACCCGTTGCAATAGAAACAGTTTCTTGGTTATTTTTGAACTCTTCTTTTATTCTTGCTTGTAGTTTAAGGAAATGAAAGAACCTGAAGCACACAAACCACTCGTTAAGGTAAAACTGAATAAGTGACATATAAGGCTAGCATGGGTTTCTCAGATAAATGTACCTTTTTTCCTAATTTCACTTGGTTCACTTTGCCAATGTCACAATCTAATTCTTAAGCAAGACGCAGTTGTTGTAAAGCTGGATGGACCTTTAGCTGAGCGGTATTTGGTAAAGGTTTATAAATTTTTGAACTCAGAGAAGAGCAAATTTGAAAATATATATGGTATATTTTTTGTGCTTAGCTGGGATTTGAACCCACAACCTTCCATTTACGAGTCCGAAGTGTTACCACTGGACTACGGACCGATGTGTTCACTGCAAAAAGGCTGAGCTCTGCACACAAAGCAATCAGACGTCGCCCATTATCACTGACTTAATGATTGCAGGGTTACCAGCATCGACCAGCAGCAGCTCTCCGTGGCTGAGCATCTGGTTGTCGTGTATGTAGTGTATGGCTGTGGCCCGGGGCCCACCCGCCACCACAGGAGGGAAGGCCAGGTGCTCCGCCCCGCCTCGCCGCGACCAGTACTCCAGGGAAGCCAGGATGTCATGCTCACTGATGCCTGGAAAATCAACAAAAACATACAACATTAAAAACATAAAACATGTAATAAATATAGGTTGGTATGAGGCTGACCACCCATGCTGTAGAAAATGGTTCACTTTACCATCAGGGAAAGTCAGCAAAAGTTGCAGGGTTTATGTTAATTTTAGGTTTGGTTATAATTTGTTAGTACACATTCAGCATTTCGCTGCCTTAGTTCTTGTTTACCGTATACGCCATTGAGAAAATTTTACATGAGCAATGTTTGCATGTGTACTGGACCAATGTGTCTTATAAAAACAAGAAATTTATTTAAAAATCATTTAAAACAACTCTCACATTATCGAGTTTTACGGTTTTTCTTTGCTCAGATTGTGTAGAATTTGATTCATAAGACAACTGCATGAAAAAGTCATATTTGACAAGATTGGCGTATACGGTAAACAAGAACTGGGGGAGCGATTTGTAAGCGCGGACTTACACGTTACACGTTTGTGGGCATGCATTTGATATAAGTTTTGAATGTTAATATATCTTTGCAACTTAGATTATAGATTATTATTAATTATTATAGACACATGTTTTATTTTCTATCTTATTAAAGTTAGTTAAAAGAGCTGCACCCTACGCTTATCTTCTGTATATCTTACTTATTAATATATCCACGGTTAAAAAGCAGTAGGGCGACGTTTAGGTCAAAAATGAGTTATGAATGCTATCCTACTTAAAATTTTCCGCTCTTTCTAATGCGCTAACTCCCATAGCTCTACGATGATTTTTTGTTGTTGTTTATGCCCAAGCAAAGAACTGCGTTTTCGAAGTATGGTTTTGGTGTAACCGACAAGATTTTGGCCTTTTTTGTCCTAAAGGCGGTTGCGACATAAAAAAAAACGTAAAACCACATTAATAGGAATGCCAATAAATGCCTTTATATTTTTAATTTTAGAGCTGTTTTGATTTTAACGATATGATACAAAATAAAAAAGTTATACCATTTTTCTGCAATCTCAAACTTTGAACTGCTCTCCTGAACAATTTAGTTTTCGTCGCTTATGTCCTATTGCTTTTTAGCTGTTGATATTATTATGATTATTTAGACCTGATTTGGTGGCAGCCATTGCCTTGTTAATGGCCTCGCTGCCCACCAGGCAGGCGTGATGCATCAGCTCGGCCTCCGCGGGGCTCTTGATGAGGCGCTGGGCCGCTATGTGGGAGCGGGGGCACACTGGGGCGGGGGCTGAGCCTCCCAGCGAGTGCAGGCAGCGGCGGACAGAAGCCTCCACCTCAGAGTGTGGCGGGGAGCAGGCAGAGTACCACAGGACGTCGTCGCGCGAGGATAGGTGACTGAATAATACAATCAACACAAGATTATGTAATAACATACAAATAAAACACAATTTTTTACCCAGTCTATAATCTATAATCTAAGTTGCAAAGGGGCTGTCCATATATTACGTCATTCGCATTAAGGGGGGGGGGAGTCTGGTCTGCGGGGCAAATGATGTAAATCAGCCAAAGTAAAGAAAATCAGCCAAAATCGATGACGTAATTTATGGACGGCCCCAAAGATATATTAACATTTAAAGCTCTTATCAAATGCATGCCCACAAACAAACATGTGTAGTTCGCGCTTACAAATGCTATGTTGGATAGATGCTATACTGAATAGGTTGGTGAATTGCATTCCTCTTCACAAATCTATTAAAAAAAAAAAAAAAAATCCAAACCTCAAATGAACATAAACCCTACAACTTTAGCCAACCTTCCCTGAAACAAGGGTGACATTGACAATAACAATAAGTAACAGTAAGTAACATTCATCTATCCCAATTAAATCCCAACAATCCTTATTAATTATTTGTGATTAAAAAACGTAACTTGTTGTGTCTATTCCTTGACTTATAGGTTGGTATGCGGCTAACCACCCATGCTGTGGAAAATGGTTCACTTTGCCAATGTCACCTCTGTTTCAGGGAAGGTCAGCAAGAGTTGCAGGGCTTATGTTCATTTGAGATTGTTTTAATATTGTAAGTTCACACGCGGCATGTTTAACCGCAAACTTGTACGTGTCTGCTTGTGGGAATGCATTTAATATGAATCTCAAATGTAATATATCTTGCCAACTTAGATAAGACTAGAAATCTATCTTTATCTGAGATTTTTACCATTATATTTTTATCAGGGTGAAGTTTTAATTTTAAAGCCAAGTGTAGATTTAAGTAAAAAACAGTCACAAGGAAGATAAAGAAGACAAACTGAGGGGAAAGCATACCTAGTTAAGTAAGGCACAAGCTCTGTGTACGGGAGGGCGGCGTCAACTTTGAACATTTGTGGCGCGTCGTGTACGCCGGTGCGAGGACCATCCCACAGCTCAGAGTGCTGGTCCCGTCCACGCAGGAATAAGGTTGCCTGAAAGCAACATGGTCATCATCAGCATAGAGTGAGGTAGTGCATGTCAGAGCTCTGCTGTACCTGGTGTATGCAGGTGAGGTAGTCAGAGCTCTGCTGTACCTGGTGTATGCAGGTGAGGTAGTCAGAGCTCTGCTGTACCTGGTGTATGCAGGTGAGGTAGTCAGAGCTCTGCTGTACCTGGTGTATGCAGGTGAGGTAGTGCATGTCAGAGCTCTGCTGTACCTGGTGTATGCAGGTGAGGTAGTCAGAGCTCTGCTGTACCTGGTGTATGCAGGTGAGGTAGTGCATGTCAGAGCTCTGCTGTACCTGGTGTATGCAGGTGAGGTAGTACATGTCAGAGCTCTGCTGTACCTGGTGTATGCAGGTGAGGTAGTCAGAGCTCTGCTGTACCTGGTGTATGCAGGTGAGGTAGTCAGAGCTCTGCTGTACCTGGTGTATGCAGGTGAGGTAGTGCATGTCAGAGCTCTGCTGTACCTGGTGTATGAAGATGAGGTAGTGCATGTCAGAGCTCTGCTGTACCTGGTGTATGCAGGTGAGGTAGTGCATGTCAGAGCTCTGCTGTACCTGGTGTATGCAGGTGAGGTAGTCAGAGCTCTGCTGTACCTGGTGTATGCAGGTGAGGTAGTGCATGTCAGAGCTCTGCTGTACCTGGTGTATGCAGGTGAGGTAGTGCATGTCAGAGCTCTGCTGTACCTGGTGTATGCAGGTGAGGTAGTGCATGTCAGAGCTCTGCTGTACCTGGTGTATGCAGGTGAGGTAGTCAGAGCTCTGCTGTACCTGGTGTATGCAGGTGAGGTAGTCAGAGCTCTGCTGTACCTGGTGTATGCAGGTGAGGTAGTGCATGTCAGAGCTCTGCTGTACCTGGTGTATGCAGGTGAGGTAGTCAGAGCTCTGCTGTACCTGGTGTATGCAGGTGAGGTAGTGCATGTCAGAGCTCTGCTGTACCTGGTGTATGCAGGTGAGGTAGTCAGAGCTCTGCTGTACCTGGTGTATGCAGGTGAGGTAGTGCATGTCAGAGCTCTGCTGTACCTGGTGTATGCAGATGAGGTAGTGCATGTCAGAGCTCTGCTGTACCTGGTGTATGCAGGTGAGGTAGTGCATGTCAGAGCTCTGCTGTACCTGGTGTATGCAGGTGAGGTAGTCAGAGCTCTGCTGTACCTGGTGTATGCAGGTGAGGTAGTCAGAGCTCTGCTGTACCTGGTGTATGCAGGTGAGGTAGTGCATGTCAGAGCTCTGCTGTACCTGGTGTATGCAGGTGAGGTAGTCAGAGCTCTGCTGTACCTGGTGTATGCAGGTGAGGTAGTGCATGTCAGAGCTCTGCTGTACCTGGTGTATGCAGATGAGGTAGTGCATGTCAGAGCTCTGCTGTACCTGGTGTATGCAGGTGAGGTAGTGCATGTCAGAGCTCTGCTGTACCTGGTGTATGCAGGTGAGGTAGTCAGAGCTCTGCTGTACCTGGTGTATGCAGGTGAGGTAGTCAGAGCTCTGCTGTACCTGGTGTATGCAGGTGAGGTAGTGCATGTCAGAGCTCTGCTGTACCTGGTGTATGCAGGTGAGGTAGTGCATGTCAGAGCTCTGCTGTACCTGGTGTATGCAGGTGAGGTAGTCAGAGCTCTGCTGTACCTGGTGTATGCAGGTGAGGTAGTCAGAGCTCTGCTGTATCTGGTGTATGCAGGTGAGGTAGTGCATGTCAGAGCTCTGCTGTACCTGGTGTATGCAGGTGAGGTAGTGCATGTCAGAGCTCTGCTGTACCTGGTGTATGCAGGTGAGGTAGTCAGAGCTCTGCTGTACCTGGTGTATGCAGGCGAGGTAGTCAGAGCTCTGCTGTACCTGGTGTATGCAGGTGAGGTAGTGCATGTCAGAGCTCTGCTGTACCTGGTGTATGCAGGTGAGGTAGTCAGAGCTCTGCTGTACCTGGTGTATGCAGGTGAGGTAGTCAGAGCTCTGCTGTACCTGGTGTATGCAGGTGAGGTAGTGCATGTCAGAGCTCTGCTGTACCTGGTGTATGCAGGTGAGCTAGTGCATGTCAGAGCTCTGCTGTACCTGGTGTATGCAGGTGAGGTAGTCAGAGCTCTGCTGTACCTGGTGTATGCAGCAGTGGCGTGACTATCATACAAGCTAAAAAGCTAAGCATGCGTACCCTCAGAAATGCAAATAATGAATATTTTTGAGTAGATTACAGACATTTAAAGTCATTCGTCTTTTTAAATTTCCCCCCATCAAAAGTCGTGCTGCTGCCATCTGTGTGTGGCAGTAGGTTATTATTATTAGGCATTGATGAAGTTAACTCTGTTACGCAACACTGTTATCGAGAAATGTTTCCCTGTCTTTGTTTCACGTATGAAAAAAGCTTGATCGCTGTAAGCTTGTATGAACATAGTCGGTTAAGCTCTTTTGTCATTATAAATGAACACAATATTATTACAGATTGTGGTTGGAGTACACATGATAATAATATCACCATATGCTTAGCTTTTCGTCCATTCAATTTTACGATTCCAGACTGGAGCCATTTACAGTTGTATGAATGACCGATTGTATTTTGAATAAACTGTCGCGTCAGGTGCGGTTTATTCGAATATCAGAATAATTGACTTATTCCTTGTTTGCGATCGAATCCACCTTTTTTGATAGTATTTAAAATTAATTCCGGTGAAAATATTGTTGTGCCTTGTGAGGATCTTAAGTGTGTGAAGGTTTTATTGTTTCAATCCAAAATCTAAGTCTGAAGAAATTAAGAAGCACTGGGGAAAAGAAACATCGGGGTAAGATTTATTATTTGTAATTTAGTGCAACCTTAATTATCCAGCATGCGTATGGCAGAAACTGTAGGCACGCCACTGGTATGCAGGTGAGGTAGTCAGAGCTCTGCTGTACCTGGTGTATGCAGGTGAGCTAGTGCATGTCAGAGCTCTGCTGTACCTGGTGTATGCAGGTGAGGTAGTGCATGTCAGAGCTCTGCTGTACCTGGTGTATGCAGGTGAGGTAGTGCATGTCAGAACTCTGCTGTACCTGGTGTATGCAGTCGCTCCCTGGCAGGCTGGTCATCATGAGCACAGAGTCGGGCTCCAGGCAGCCGGTGAGGTAGTGCATGTCAGAGCTCTGCCTGAACGTGTACGGGATCTTGTCCGACATGAACTGCTTGGCCGCCGATGGAACCAATACCTGAAATGTTTATTACTTCAAGAAAAACATAACAGTAGGTTATCTATTGAGCTATAATATTGGCGGAGATGTAACTATCCTATGGCATTGTAACATTCTATGAGACATACCTGTCAACTATCCTATCAAACCCCACATTAATGACCTCAAATTAATTATCATGAGAAATCAAACCCCACATAAATAAACCTCAAAATCATGAGAAATCATTGACTTATAAAATCACACAGCAGCTCAGTTGAAAGAGTGCTTGCAACCCATGCCGAGAGCTTGGGTTCGAATCGCACCAAATATGTCAGACATAGATGATTTCCGGTCAGTGTTTGTTTCTAACTGTAAAAATAATAGGTTCGCTTATCTGCATTATGTACGTTCGCAGAATTTTGGAATCAGCCATTTATCTTGAATAAGATGATGACTCAGACCGGAGGACTGCCCTGCTAATTGTAAACGCAGTAATCGACATTTTGAGATGTTCACTTTTTTGCAAAAATGACATCTCCTGGGTTTAATACATATGTAAAAAAATAATTTCCATGTTTGTTTTTATTAGAACTATGTTTTTTATTTGAGAAAAAACGCAGAACTAACACACAGGATCTGCAGCATTCGTTTATCTCCTCCAAACTGTCATTTGCATTACTGCGTTTACAATTAGCAGGGCAGAGGACTGGTCTGTAGTTCAGTGGTAACACTTCAGACTCTGAATGGAAGGTTGTGGGTTCGAATCCCGACGGAGCTCAAAAAATGTACCATTTATATTTTCAAATTTTCTCTTCACTGGATTGAAAAAATTCATAAACATTTACCAAAGACCGGTCATCAAAAGGTCCATCCAGCCTTATAGCAACTGTGTCTTACTTGAGAATTGTCACTTTGTTGCAATGACCAAGCTCGTAAAAAGTCCGGTCGAAGGATCAGTTGGTAGAGTGCTTGCATTCCATGCCGTGAGCTTGGGTTCGAATCCCGCCGAGGGTGTCGGAAATGATTTCCCGTTTTGATGTGTTTTTCAAACCTAAAATAAATACCTGCAAAGTGTTCTCAGCCTTCACAAGAAATGAGAACCTGTCCCCCTGGAAGCTGGGAAACACCCCACTTTGACTGAAAGTGGTTGGTGTGAGGCCAGCGCGACATACGGCCCTTTCGGGGATAACGTTGGCAAGAAGTTACACTATATGTGCTGCTTAGTTTTGTTTTATTTTACTCACAGTATGCCCCTTAAGCATGTTCTTCTCCCTGCCCACTGCACAGAGTCTCTGCATCAGGGTGCTCCTCCTGGCGGTGAACTCGGAGACAGAGAGACCTGGCACTAGCATGTCGGCTCCCACCATGTGCGGGTGAGTCAGGGAGGTGGGCTGGCCCATCACCAGGGCACTTGGGGCACCTGCAGGGCTGTCCAGGGGCCGCGACTGCAGGCAGCGACATATACTGACTGGAATACAAAAAAGTATGGCTGCAAATGTATAATCTAAGTTGCAAGGATATATTAATATTCAAAGCTCATATCAAATGCATGCCCACAAACAAACACCAGGCAAACACCACTTCAACTTCTAGTACGACCATTGTAGAATATCTTAAATGAACATAAGCCCTCTCACTATTGCCGACTTTCCCTGAAACAGGGGTTACATTGGCATAATATGTCTATCTATCTATCTATAATCTAAGTTGCAAGGATATATTCATTCAAAGCTCTCAGATGCATGCCCACAAACAAACACGTGTAGTTCGCGCTTACAAATACTGATTGTGTACTTACAAATAAAATCCAAACCTCAAATGAACATAAGCCCTGCAACTCTTGCCGACATTCCCTGAAACATGGGTGACATTGGCAAAGTGAACCATCTTTTACAGTATGGGTGGTCAGCCTCATACCAACCTATAAGTCAAGGAATACGAGTAATAAATAACATTTAAGTACAAAAAAAACAAAAAAAATGTGTTTCTGTTTTTAAAGCCCTCAGAGGAGTTGCCCCATCGTACTTGTGTGAATTGTGCAGAGTCGACCAGATAGGTGGAAAACGATGCACTCTTCGTTCTGCACAGAGTGACGCCGTAAATAGGCTTCAACTGCCTCTTCGACGGAACAGAACCGGTTTCGGAGATAGGGCTTTTAGTTCGGCTGGCCCATCCTGCTGGAATAGTCTACCTCTGGAGTTGAGAACAGAGACCAGTGGCAGTTTGAGGAAGTTGCTTAAGACACATTTGTTTAATAGAAGCTTCAACACATAAAAGCGCCCTTGGGGTGGCTTCTTCTTCTTCTTGTGCCACTTCTAACGAAGATCGGCGATCATCATAGCTATTTTGAGTTTTGATGCTGCGGCTCGAAATAGGGACTTGGTGCTTCTGCCGAACCACTGTCGCAGGTTCTTCAGCCACGATGTCCTTCGGCGTCCCTGAGATCTTCTCCCCTCAATCTTACCCTGAATGATAAGATGAAGGAGACGGTACTTCTCATTTCTCATAATGTGACCGAAGTACATTAGCTTTCTCTGCTTAATGGTAGGCAGGAGCTCCTTTGTAGTGCGCATTCGTTGAAGGACTTCTTCATTGGTGACTCGATCACGCCAAGAGATCCGAAGCATTTTTCGGTATAAACACATCTCGAATGCTTCAATACGTCTCTCCAGTGCCTGCGTGAGAGTCCATCCCTCCATACCATACAGAGCGATTGGGAAAACGTAGCACCTCACTATGCGCTTCCGGAGTTCAAGGCTTAAATTTCGGCACAACAGTACTTTGCTCATTTTAGCGAAGACATTTCGGGCTTGCTCTAGTCTGCTTCTGACTTCTTGACACATGTCCCACTTTTCGTTGACCACACATCCCAGGTACCTGTAACTAGTGCATCTTTCAATGCTTTCGCCATCTAGTTCTACATGGGGTGGCTAGTGCCACTAAACGGCGCTGTATACAAATTGTCCAATTATTATTATTATTAGGTCAACCATTTTTTACAGTATGTGTGGTCAGCCTCATACCAACCTAATAGTCAACGAACAAAAATAAAAATACACAGAGTGTACACACGTTAAAAAATGCAAAAAAAAACTGAAAAAAAAACAGTGTTCTATTGAAGAGCTAAAGTCCGACATAGAAAAATTAGGTTAGAATAATTTATACAACAATAATATTTACTGTACATAAGAAACACGAAGTATTTAAAATAATTATTAAATGAATATGAATAGTTTTATGTGCGAGATATTTTTTTGATATAAAGATAAAATTAAAGGAACATAAAACTTACAGCCATCAGCTGATTGTATTCTTGAAAAAAGTTTTCTCCTCAAAGAAAACATTATTGTTGCAATGACTAACGACTGACAGTAAAATAAATTGGTTATGTAAAAAACCAAATCATATTAATACTTAAATATTTTATGCCACAGAAGCTTTGCTTTAGTTACAAAATTAATTAAAATAACTTATTAAATTTGGTTCAACCAAATTTCGATACACGGTCAAGTTTTCTGACATTTGATAACTCTATTCTATTCACACATCAATAACTATTGCTGTAATATTTAATATGTTTTCTTATCTCCGTAAAAGAACATTTTAATACATTTTTATTCCAAACTTTATTAAATAATGTCTGAAGAAAATATTTTTTTCATTTAATTTTTAATACAACAGGAGACGTTTTATATTGTATTGTGTGTAAATAGCAGTAAGTTAGTGGACTCGGCACAAATACAGTATACAAAAACAAAATTGAGACGTACACAGCTGGATTGTTAGGGAAAACACAATCTAATATTCTGTTATTGGTTGCTAAAGACTCTAGATGCATAGACTTGTGAATTGTGATTTACTCGAGTCCATTTAAATTTTCAGTAGGTATTGCAAGCGCACAAAAATTTGTTATCGGGAAAACATTTTCCGAGCTGCCGCACACGCTCTTATGACGTTCGAATTTGACGCGCATTCAAATTGTGAAATTTTATAAGCAAAATAAAACCGAATCGAGTATTTCATTTGAATTTCAACTGCTTGGATAGTAAGTGCATAAATTCAAGATGATGAAACTAACTCCAGACGCGCCCAGGAAAGATGGCGGGCCCGGATATGTGGGCATTCGGTTCTGCCAGGAGTGCAACAACATGCTCTACCCGAAAGAGGATAAAAACAACAAAGTCCTGCTATACGCCTGCAGGAACTGCGACTACAAGCAGCTGGCGGATTCCAACTGCGTATACGTGAACAAGATTATGCACGAAGTCGACGAATTGACGCATATAAACCCGGATGTGGTTAGTGACCCGACACTGCCGAGGACAAAAGAGCACCAGTGTCCTAAATGCAACAACAGAGAAGCCGTGTTCTTCCAGGGTCAGACGAGGAGAGCGGAAGAGGAAATGCGCTTGTATTACGTCTGCACGAGCTGTAAGCATCGGTGGACCGAGTAGAATATTTTTAGGTTATGTGTACGTGTAAATATTAATCTTCTAGGGCTGGAAATCTCATCACCACGGTAATTCTTACCTTCAGCTGTTCACTTGCGGCCATCTTGGATTGGCAGGTCTTGATGCAAATATTACTGATATGCGGTAGGTAAGAATTACCGTGGTGATGAGACTTCCAGCCCTGTACAGATCCGCAAGGCTTTAACTGAACATGGTAAAAATCAGAAGTAAAGTCGCCATGTTCGAAAACGTCACTTTTTATAGTTCAATGTGATGTTAGCCAAATAGCTAAAATTTAATAAGTATTTCATAACAATACAAATAATACCTGTTGATTTAAGGAGTTTGAAGGCCATGAAGTCAAAACAGTCATTTTAGTTCAGCTGCACCGTCAGATTTGTACAAATTTCGGAGACCACGCTTTCCATGTTACGGGTCCGGTGGAGTGGAGCAGACTGCCACCCGTAGTGAAGAACCCCAAATATTTGGGTGTATTTTGCGGAGCACTCAAGACACACCTTTTTAAAAAGTCTTATCCGTGATTGGAGAGGGCCCATGAGGTGTGACACACACAAAAACGGCGCTCTCTTATCATATGTAATTTAAGATGAATAAGCCTGAATAATAATAATAATCATGATCCTGGGCAACTGTTTTTGAACAGAAAATTAAAAAGCTGTGTGTAAAGATAAAAATTGAAATAGCAAACTGCTAAAATAGACCTGTATTTTTTTATAAAGAAATAAAATTGTGATTTCCTTCACCCACTGTTTTTTTTCTGCGTTCCTCCAGGTTTGACGGGCCAGGTAGGCTGTTGGATCCATCTTCGTCATTTTGACGTCACAGCTTGGCTATCCTGCCGCGCTGTGTTTTGGTGGGACTCAAATTCTTGGCATTTTATTTTAGAAAATTATCAATGATATCTTTATTTTTACTACTAAAAAAGTATATGGTTGTGATCCTTCAAATGTACTCTACACAACCATAGTAATTTAAACCGTTTTCCCCACCACTGCAATTACCCTATTGTCTCCTTTTAAACCAGCTTGCTTGATGAATTTCTCAAGGTACAGTAGTATCTTCTTGAAGAGCGTCCTATGTGCTATTGAGCACAATTTATACCTATGGCCGTATTCTCCAAGCTGTTTTACTAAGCCTTAGTAAGTTTTTGGCTGTCATAAGTTTGTCAATCACCGTCGTACATCGGTACTTACGTCGTTGATTGACAAAATTATAGCGTCCAAAAACATAAGTGTTCACTAAGGCTTGGTAAGACAGCTTGTAGAATACGGCCATTGGTGTGCTGTGAATCTTAAATAAGTGCACTCTTAAATAAGTCTAAAATAGACATTTTTAAGTGTAATTTATTAAGATTGAAGAAACTAGCAATAGAGTTCCTCCCAGCATGTTGATAGCTGTGAGGGTGCACTGTAATTAGGGTGACCTGGTGTGCAAAAAAAATTAAATAATAATAATAACCACAAGAAATTGGTTTGAAATGTCTTTATTAACATTTATCACAGCCTTGGTGTCCATTTTTTCTTCTGTCATAAACAAATATATGAAATTAATACAGGTGATGGAAATACTTGAGTGAGCTATATTAAGGCGTGTTATAAAGCTAAATCTGCCATTTTTGTTTCTTACACTTTATGGTCTTAGCAAAATAGTTACAGTTATGAAAAAAATCAAGCATGTTTATTAATTTTTTATCTTAATTATAAAGCTTAAAGAAAATATATAACTTAAGAATTGCCACCACAAAAAAATATTTAAAAAAACGCGTTTTTTTTACATTTTTAGCTTTTTTTCGTGTGTGCTGTATTTTGGTTTTTTTTTTTTTTGCTTTTTACTTACAGAACCATACATTGTATATATAATGTGTAACAATAATGTCAATAGTTTTTGAGTAAATATGGAAAAACTGTGTTTTTTGATTTAAGTAATTAAAATTTAATTCATTTAGTAGTTTCAGTTTTTCCACATTTACTCAAAAACTATTGACATTATTGAAAAAATGTTTATTGAACCTAAACAATGTATAGTTCTGTAAGTAAAAAGCAAAAAAAATAATCCAAAATACAGCACACACGAAAAAAATGTACAAAAACGCGTTTTTTTAAATATTTTTTTGTGGTGGCAATTCTTAAGTTATATATTTTGTTTAAGCTTTATAATTAAGATAAAAAATTAATAAACATGCTTGATTTTTTTCATTAGTGTAACTATTTTGCTAAGACCATAAAGTGTAAGAAACAAAAACGGCAGATTTAGCTTTATAACACGCCTTAAGTTTTGGTTGAATTTTAGACTTGGTTGAGATTTTGAAATTTTCCAAAACACAGATTGAAGAGTAAGTAACAAGGGGGAAAACTGTGTTTAGAGAGTGTGCATTTGCAGTTGCTGGTCCGCTCGCCTAGAAACACCTGCCTCATCATGTGAGAGCAATTAAGACGAAGGAGAAGTACCAAAATGCAGAAGCGCCCTTGAAGTGACTGCATCACGAAATGGGGCTCTACAGAAATCATCAACTAATCATTACCATCTATTTATTTTATAATATTGATTGATGAAAACAACGCAACTCTCGAGGCGCTAACTGGAAGTAGTAGCCGGAGACAGTAGGATTTGGAGGTACATTCTATAAGAGACCAAGGCTAGCTTGAGCCATAGCATCATCGAAGAGAGATTGAAGGGGGATTTGATTAGTAAGATTCTTTATAAACGTAATTACAATTAATATTGACTTTTATACCCAGCTTTTTGAATAGAAACGCCTAATAGTAAAACATTGGTGTAAAATTTGGAAGGATAGACAGATCATGGAAGCATTTATACGTGAAGAATACATTCTACATTTCTAATACTTGCTTTAGTTTCTACTGAAATATTATTTGTTAAATATACTGCTTGTTAGGTTTTTTTGTTACGTGAAGAAACATTCAAATTTTGAACAGGCATTCCAGAGTTCATTGATACCAACAATCAAATGCTTGACATATTAGTTCAGTATTGTTGCCATCATCATAAAATCAAAATTATAATCTAAAGTTTCTACAAAAGTTATGATATAATAATTGTTGCCAGTAAAGGGACAAGAATTTTCCTAAGCTGAAGCCTTGCCTAACTTTAACAAGCAATATAAGGATCTTTACCCTGAGTATACAACATTGCATAAGCCATTGAGTAATAACATAGAGGAGCAGAAACTAACTTACTGCATTGATACATACTATAGCCCACTTTTGTCTCAGTCCTGTCAAACGTTGCAGTTGTGTAGTGATACAAAACATGTTTTTACGCGTCAAATTCTATGTTTTCTTGCTTTCTCTATTTTGCGTTTTGACACCCAATTACAACACATGCCATAATGTCGTACAATTATGCATTTTTCATTAAATATTTGTCAATTTTATCAATCACAAGATTTATACCGCATGCGTCTGTGTTTGGACTGATCCGGGCATAGTACGCACGCGGCAATGCTGCCACCGTTCTACAAACATTTTTACATTCAACCGAGTTTTTTTGTACACATGGAAATGCAACTGTGAAGTTCTTTGTTCTCTTTCTTACTAATGACAATTTTCATAAGTAGGTTGAAACAGATACCTATATATTGTCTATCTTCGTTAAAATAATTTCTAGTCCCAGATATCATTAGTCAATGGCATAATCTCCACTCGATTGTGTAAATAGAAAGAATGTGCAAAAACTAAATCACACCCTAGGGTTGCTGGTGTATAATAAATAATAATATTAGGATGATTTATTTGGTGAGCGCTGTTTTTGTGTGTATCACACCTCAAGAGCCCTCTGCGAGCTTGGTCGTCACTGTAGAAAGCGCGAATTCTCAAGCAAGACTCAGTTGCTGTAAGGTTGGATGGACCCTTCAGTGACTGCGGTCTTTGGTAAAGGTTTATGAATTTTTCAACCCAGCGAAGAGCACATTTGAACGTATAAATGGTATATTTTTGTGCTCCGCTGGGATTCGAATCCATAACCTTCCATTCACGGGTCCGAAGTGTTGCCACTGGACTACGGACCGGTCTAAGAAATGCCAACAACACGCGGTGTACCTATAGGGGCCGTCCATAAATTACGTCATCGATTTTGGCCGATTTTCTACCCCCCCCCTTACAACCATCCTAAAGTCATTATCTAATGACCCCCCTCTCCTCTTGCTGTAATAATGGATGAGCTTAATAATTAATAATGTTATATTACTTACATAATATTTTGTATATTTTGTAGAAATTGGTATTTACAAGAACGACGTCACTTTTGGTACTCGTACATCATTTGCCATCATCAGCAGACCAGACTCCCCCCCCCCTGAATGCGAATGACGTAATATATGGACAGTCCCCTGGCGGTCACCCATCCAAGTAGCATCCGCGCCCAATGTTGCTTAACTTCGGTGATCTGATGAGAACCGGTGCTTTCAACATGGTATCGTCGTTGACGTATGTTCTGTACATTATTCTATAAACACGATCGAGGGTAATTTACGTAACGTTGTATACTCTGCATACTTTTATGTGTTTTCTGTTCTTATTGTGCGCTCTGCATTTAATTTACAATGTTTCTATTACTGTCTAAGCATTTAAAATCACAACCTATGAAAATAGGCTTTTAGGTTACATAGAGACAGGTCTGTAGTATAGTGGTTAACGCTACCCACTAGCAATTGGAAGGTTGTGGGTCAAATTTCCAGAAGAGGACAAAAAAGTAACCAATCTAATCTAAGCTGCAAAGATATATATCATTTGAGATTCATATTTAATGCATTCCCACAAGCAGACACGTATAAGTTTGCGCTTACACATGCCGCATGTGGACCTACAATATAAAAACCCAATCTCAAATAAACATAAGCCCTGCAACTCTTGCCGACCTTCCCTGAAACAGGGTTGACATTGGCAAAGTGAACCATCTTTTTACAGTATGGGTGGTCAGCCTCATACCAACCTATAAGTCAAGGAATCGGTCACCAAAGGTATATCCAACCTGACAGCCATTGGGTATTGCTAGTGTAATAGGCTTTTACATTGGTTTCTATATTGACGTGATTCGCACAAAAACAATGCTCACGCAAAACGCAACTAAGCTACACATATAGTGTAACTTCTTGCCTGCGTTATCCCCGAAGGGGTCGCATGTGGCGATTCGGGACCTATTTTTTACGGGTAAGGGGGTCGGCCTCACGCCAACCACTTCAGTCGAAGTGGGGGTTTCCCAGCTCCCGAGGGGGCTGGTTCTCATTTCTTGTGAAGGCTGAGTACACTTTGCCGGTATTTGGGCTTGAAATAAATACCGAAACAGGAAATCATGTCTGACACCCTCGGCGGGGATTGAACCCTTGCTTTCAGTATAGAATGCAAGCATTCTAACAACTGATCACTATTTTTTGTTTATGCTCAACTTTCCTATAAAGAGTACACATCGTTAACCACTAAGCCGCAGACAGATAAGGGAGGCAACATAAACAAGGTAACAGATACATTCGTCTTTGAAATCAATATTAAAAATTTAACTTTGAGTCATTTTTAGAACATTAAGTAATTCCTAAAGTTTTGTTTTACAAGCAAAGGAATTTAAAAAATTCCTTTTATGTATTTGCCTCTACCCACTGCACGTGTCTGCTATATAACACTAACCATAGACAACTAGTTGTTTGGAAGCATTCAAAGACATTTAAATACAAATTTAGAGCCTTTTCACATAGAACGAATTGTGTCCGGTTTTTCTATCTATGACGGATCAGTACCCTTAGTAGGAGTTGCAAAACTTGAGAAAAGTAAAGTTTACGGAAAATATTAAAGAGTGATTTCCCCCAAAATCTGCCGTTTTTGTTTCTCACATTTTATGGCCTTAGCAAAAGAGTTACAGTGGGGAAATCACTCTTTGATAATGGTCGTAAACTTTACATTACTCAAGTTTTGCAATTCTTACTAAGGGTACAGTACCCGTAGTATGAGTTTTTTCACTTTACTCGAAGTATTGAGTATTCGAGAAAAATGTTTGTGAACTTGTAAAGCACCTCTGGCAAAACAAGTTTCGAAACTTTTTTTGCCAGAGGTGCTTTACAAGTTCACATACATTTTTCTTGAATACTCAATACTTCGAGTAAAGTGAAAAAAACTCGTACTACGGGTACAGAAATCTATTAGTGTATGGGGATGCATCAAAGCTTTCACATGGTATGTACGGGGATTCATAGACAAACCGGACGCAATTTGTGTTGTGTAAAATGGGTGCTCCTATCAAGATTACATTATTATCCTAAAGAAGAATTTAAGGCTTAAAAATACTGATGGCTGACATCTGTTAAAAAGTCTTTGAACTTGAATGAAAAATAAATTAATACCGCAAGGATATTCAAGCTCAAATATTCGTTTTGACGAAGGCGTAAAGATTATAATATTTAAGATTCAAGTTTAATGCTTGTACACAAGCAGACATGTGTAATTTTATGCTTATACATGCTGCATGTGTACTTACACAATAAAATCCAAAATCTCAATTAAACGTAACCCTGCAATTTTTGCTGACCTTCCTTAAAATAGAGGTGACATTGTTAAAGTGAACAAAGTTTTACAGAATGGGTGGGCAGCCTCGTACCAACCTATAAGTCAAGGAACAAAACATCTTTTGGTAATTTGCATGTAAGCTTTTATAGTTGGGACACAGATGTCAGTATTCAATATTATTCCAACCTTAATAACAATGATTTTTTAAATATTTTTTACATTTTTATGGAAGCATGCGGGTGGTTGTATTTTTAAGGGTACTAATATTTATCAATTTCTTTAAATGATACTGCAATCTGTTGGGGGAAATAGTTATTGTTTTAAAATATATGTTACGTTTTCTGCTGAATTCTCTTTTTAATTATTTTTCACAATTTATTTTTACAATTTACAATTTATCTCAAAACTTGACAATCACTGTTTATAGGTGTTACTTAGCAAATTGTTTTTTTGCCATTGTCTGTCCGTACTATTTTGATCTCTTTTATAATTAACCAGAGAGGTCTTTCTCGCAATTACTAGATCATTCCACTACCAGGACATTATGCACACACACAATCGCAACCACTTCCAGACGGTTCCGTCTCACGTGTATATGTGTGCATAAGTGCACGTAAATAAATAAATAATTATATTGTCCAACAGATGGCAGTAGTCATTTTACAAAAAATGGTTGCATCTTAATTCCTAAACAAATTGTTTCTAGGATTACAAATTTTATATTTGATTATGAAATAAGCAATCAATAATTTAAAAAATGTATAAAATGACAATTTGGTAAATGTGTTGACCAAGTACTTATTCGGTAATAACAATCATTATCACAAAATACGATATGAAACAATGAAGGCAATGAACAACATCATATGTATTGCAAACTTTAAAAACAATTTATGAAGTTGAACCATTATAATGACTTCTATTCAGCTTTGGCTACTGACCAATAGATGTCAATGTAAAAGCTCAAAATCTATTACACCTAGTTCTAACGCATCTAAGTTTTTTTTTTCATTTTCTTGTACAAAAAGCTCAATTACACAATAGTCAATTAAAATATATTAAAAATATGGACGTTTAATAGGGTTCACTGGTAACTTGCCTGTCATGGACTTCAAAACTGAGGCTTTTTGTGTCTATTAAGATATAATGAGTCCTATAGAATCAAAAGCGACCTTAAAAGTTTTTTTTTTTAAAAAAATGCAATAAATATAAGGAAACACAAAGAATGACATCTTCAGTGTTTCTATGTATTTATCTTGTTTTTGAAAAACCCTAAATTACCACTTTTGATTCTATCCGACTCACACACTAACTTGGAGTTTTTGCAAATAATTGTTTTATTTTATTTAATGTTTAAATTACAATGGGGCGGTCCATATATTACGTCATTCGAATTAAGGGGGGGGAGTCTGGTCTGCGGATGATGGCAAATGACGTACGAGTACCAAAAGTGACATCGTTCTTGTAAATACCAATTTCTACAAAATATACATAATATTATGTGAGATATATAACATTATTAATTATTAAGCTCATCCATTATTACAGCAAGAGGGGGGAGGGGTCATTAGATAATGACTAAAGGATGATTGTAAGGGGGGGGGGGTCGAAAATCGGCAAAAATCGATGACGTAATTTATGGACGGCCCCAATGAGTAGATATTATTACTATTCATAAGCCTAAGGGTTAATACTTCAGGATTTCTAAGCCTAAATCTAGCATACCATGACAAAATAAGTTGACAAATTGGATTCCCCGTCAAGTGTTTTTTTAAGTAAGGTACAAAATAATGTGATGAGATGGTTTGGGCATGTGGAAAGAATGAATGATGATAGACGGACAAAGTATGTATACAGAGGAAGTGTGAAAGGAGAAAAAGGTATTAAGGAACGATCGAGAAAAGTATGGAGTGAACAGATTGAGGAGATTGTGAAAGAATGGGATGTACAAAGCGAGCGTAAAAGAAGAAAATGCATGAAAAAGGGGATGGATATGAATGAATTGAAAGAGGTATGTAAGGATAGGAAGAAATAGAGGCAGCTCTGCAGAGGCTCTGGCCACCCCTAGAGGAATAGCGACAGAGTTATATTTAGACCCTCCGCACACTAGAAGACAGGCGACAGCGACAGCTCGACGACTAGTCGTGGCGACAGGCTGCGGCCGACAGTTTTCATATATTTTGATTAAAGCTCCGCACACGAGTTGCGCCGACAAGTCGCTGCCCCCTGTCGTCTAGTGTGCGGAGGGTCTTACAGTCACTTCAATATGTTCTTCCAAACATTTTCTGAAAGTGCAAGCTTGTATCAAGTAAGCAAGTAAGACAATATGTGTTAAATTTACGCTTGGAAATGTTTTGAAATACCAACCCTATATCGTTGCGTCACAAACATGTATATATTATATTGTGTTACAAAAATGCGTGCTACTGTACATAAACTAGCGGCTATGAAATAATGCATTAAAAAATTACTAAACCTAATTTCACAACCCTAAATATATTGTTTTGGTTATTCTCTATGTATTCCGCATACATATTAAGCGTTGGACATTAATTTTAAAAAATGTGCTCGCGTAACAATCATACCAATCAAATAATTATGTGATTAAAGATTGTAAATTATGATTACGGTCGTTAGACATTTTATAGAATGAAAAAAACGGATTTTACTGACCGTGCAAAAGAGAAGAGCAATTTTCTCTATGTTTCGTTGGAGTCATATCCGACGTCCTCAGTCCTCATTGTCCTCGTTGCAACATCTATGGATGCATCACCGAAGGTTAATAAATGTACCTACAACCTTCGGCCTCGATCAAACAACAATAATTCAACAGTTCGTGGTTCTTCTTTGTAGAAGACACACGTCTCCTGAGGACGTCGGATATAACTCCGACGAAACGTAAAGAAAATCGCTCTTCTCTTTTGCACGGTCAGTAACATCCGTTTTTTTCATTCTATAAAATAATTATGTAGTTTACAATGCTGAAACAAAATATCCTACACTAACTGTCAATAAGTGATTTTTTCTTAGGAACTTAAATTTTACTTTGCAATTAAACAAACCTTTCTAATGTTGCTGAATTATAGTAAGAGAATTCAAATTATTCTCAACATTTTGTGGGTGTCATAGCCAATGCGTTCAGGAAGCACCTTTTCTGTATGCTTATTGAGAATGAACTGATTCTCATATGAGTCGTATAAATGCAAACGCCGTCAACTCTTTACGCGATGATTTTGAGAAAAATAAACTCGTTAAACGACAACACCAGTTGGAGATGACAGCGTTTTCACGAAATCATACTTTTTCAATTAAAATTACGAAGGATGAAGTGAGGTTTACATTATATCGCACACAGCAAATGATTTGTTACACTGCGCAGAATCAAATTCAATCATAAATTTTGGAGATGACGGCGTTTGCAGTTATACGACTCATATGCTACAATTCTTTTTTTTAAATAATTATATATCAGCGAGGGTAAGTTGTAATTTTGATTATAAAGTTACATATCAACTTTAACTGAAGTTGAAAATCGGAACAAACTTAGCCATCTTGTAAGCAATTCGCCGAGTTACACCAAAAACAGTGATTGTCAAGTTGTGGAATAAATTGTGAAAAATAAATTCTGTAAAAATAAATTCTGCCATTTTAATTAAAAAGAGAATTCAGTAAAAAACGTAACGATACATTAAAATAATTGCTAATTAACCAGATACTGACAGCTAATATAAGCTCACCTTCTATTAGACTGCAGCCTTACAGTGCGTACATTAGAAATTTACTTAGATTTACGCTTACGCTAATTCCCTAAACATGATTAGGTTTTGTGGAAGCATTGTACAGTATAACATTTACATGATTGCATTTTTGTATTATAATTCAATTACTCTCTAAATGGAAGTACTTATAAGCTTTTTGACTCGATTGGCCCTAAGGAACGTAATATTTCATACTTAAAATTAAGGTTTCCCTGCATCGAAGTAAGAAGAACTTTGAAACGAGCAAAATCTTGACCAATCAGAGGAGCCTGGACTGGAAGTCTCATCCCCACGATAATTAATCGAGAAGCAGCTGCCTGGACATCCCTGCAAGAAGGCCCCACACTGTTTTTGGAGACAGAGCATTCAAGGCAGCCGCTCCAATGACTTGGAACGCTATTCCCGCCTCACTGAGGGAACTGGATATGGAGAGACCATTTAAAAGAAGTCTCAAGACTCACCTCTTCGTCCAATCATACGGACAAGCGCCTTTGTAGTGACACACTGTCATAAAAGGCGCTATACAAATTTTGTCTTATCTATCTATCTATCTAGTTCTTACCTACCGGTCAATCCAAGATGGCCGCAAGTACATACAAATATTACCAATTTTTCGATAGGTAAGAATTACTGCGGTGATGAGACTTCCAGCTAGCTTAGCTGTGGTCTCCTTTAGATATCCATCCATCCATTTTTTGACTCATCCTGTCGTTCCTTTCCACACAGAATTTTCAAGATCATAACAATTTCTAAATACGTAAAACGTAACTCCAATTGGTGTCGTAGACAAGTGGATTCAAACGTTAAAAAATTGTAAATTATGATTACGGTCGTTAGACATTTTATAGAATGAAAAAAATGGATTTTACTGACCGTACAAAAGAGAAGAACGATTTTCTCTACGTTTCGTCGGAGTCATATCCGACGTCCTCAGGAGACGTGTGTCTTCTACAAAGAAGAACCACGTTCTTCTCTTTTGCACGGTGAGTAAAATCAGTTTTTTTTTCATTCTATAATATTGAAAAATTGTATGGACATTGAGCTTTCATAACCATTCACTAGATGATGCTGGAGAGATTTTTTCCGGGATCTGTTGCGTGGTCTATGGGAGCTGGAGCTTCCGGACGTTTCGCCCATGTCTACAATGGGCTTCTTCAGCATGAAGTATGATTAGATTAAATTAAATTACTTAGGCTGATTTATTTGGTGAGCGCTGTTTTTGTGATCACACCTCAAAAGCCCTCTGCGAGCTTGGTCGTCGCTGTAGAAAGCGCCAATCCTCAAGCAAGACCCAGTTGCTGTAAGGCTGGATGGACCTTTTGATGACCGGTGTTTGATAAAGGTTTATGAATTTTTCAACCCAAACAATTGAAAATATAAATGGTACATTTTTTGTGCTCCACCGGGATTCGAACCCACAACCTTCCATTTACGAGTCTAAAGTGTTACTACTGGACTACGGACTGGTCATGACGATGATGATGATCTTCTATAGAGCACGGCAACAGATCCCGGAAAACATCACTCCAGCATCATTCTCATCCAGTAGATGGTATCAAAATCATGAAATTTCTAGTTATATTCAGTAAAAATTCAATACATTTGTTGATCAATGGCTGGAGCCCGACGTACTGGGAGTGTGCCTGGGAGATAGATGTAACATCTGCATATTCTGTATATTCATGTTCTGCGTGTTGTCTGGATCGTAGCCTGGCATTCCGGGTTCTGGGATGGGAGGCAGGACGTTCATCTCGAAGGCCCCGGAGAGGTTGCCAGGCGGGGAGTAGTGAGCGACCACTATGACCTTGCCAGCGCGCGAACGAGCCTTCCCAACGCCAAAGGAACGAGTTGACGCCCAAACCACCTGCGTGAAGTGACCTAAAAGATAGAAGAACCAAATTGTACAAGTTTAGCATTGAAGCGTTTCTGTCACACGGTTCTGTATCATATATCTATCTATAATCTAAGTTTAATTATTTTTTATTATTAATACAAATTTTATACAGCCCTTTTATGACAGTGTGTCACTGCAAAGGCGCTTGTAAATATGATTGGACGAAGAGGTGAGTCTTGAGACGTCTTTTGAACAGTCTCTCCAAATCCAGTTTATGTACTTATTTAGCATACGTGACTAATCTAATCTAATCTAAGTTGCAAAGATATGTTACATTGGGGATTCACATTATATACATTTTCACAAGCAGATACATACAAGTTCGCCCTTGCACATACCGCATGTGAACCTACAATATAAAATCCCAAATCTCAAATGGACACACACCCAGCAACTCTTGCCGTCCTTTCGTGAAACAGGGGTGACATTGGCAAAGTGAACCATTTTCTACAGCATGGGTGGTCAGCCGCATACCAACCTATAAGTCAAGGAATACACTTACAAAATAAAATTCAGGTATGAATAGGTAAACAACAAAATCTTAAGTTTGAATGTGTGCATGTGCCCAGGCACGTAGTTGTTGGTATGCATAACTAGAATAGCATTGAACAATACTTCTGTAAAGAGGTTCACTATACAAGGATCTGGAGTATGCGAGAGGCGTCCGTTTAGACGCTATATGTATATTTGGTAATGGTGTGAGAGACCGATTGCAACATTGAGCCGTGAAGTCGATAAGCTAAGAGCTAGAACACAGACAGTACATCGCACGCTTAATAATAAAGAGCAATAACTCAAAAATTGGGAAAATCGAGATTTTGTAATAAAACGCAAGAACAATGCGAGAAGAATAGGTAGAATGCGACAGCCGTTCAATTTGGACGAATATGACCGAGATAAAACATCGGTCGCCTTTTTCATCCCATACAAGTTGTACTGGTTGTCTGAACTTCAAACGTGATTTCCCAACATTCTTATTTTTTGAGTTATTGCTCTTTATGATTAAGCGTGCAACATTGTAAACCGACGTTGTGTAAAATAAATAAATTACAGTTTGATGAAAAGAACCCAACTAAAATCATAGCAATATTTACCAGAATTGACATTTGCGTGCAGCACATCAGGTTCCTTGAAGTAGTCATATTGTCTGACGGCTGCATACCAGTAGGAGGACACCTCTTGGCCTGGAACATGCCATACAAGATTAATATTGTTCGAGCGTATGGTAGTATTAGTGCATGCGTGATTCTAATCACGCAGGTAGAACAACGCTCTGGAATCATCCACTATGCTCGAGAAATCAAGAACAATCAAGAAACGTCCGTATGAATGTATATAAATGTAAGCCAGTTGTGTGCAGGCCAAAGTGTCAATTAAAACATTGAGACGTGAAATCAGTACATTGGAAATTGATAAGATATGTTAAATTGGGGAGTCACATTATATGCATTCTCACAAGCAGACACGTACAAGCTTGCGCTTGCACATGCCACATGTGAACTCACAACATAAAAACCCAAATCTCAAATGAACATACACCCTGCAACTCTTGCCATCCTTCCCTTAAACAGGGGTGACATTGGCAAAGTGAACCATTTTCTACAGCATGGGTGGTCAGCCTCATACCAACCTATAAGTCGAGGAATACACTTACAAAATAAAATTCAGGTATGAATAGGTAAACAACAAAATCGTAAAAAGAAATCTATATTAGAACAAAACAATAAAATTATGAATTAATATGCCGCCAACATTACAAATCTGCATTACGGCAGACTATAAATTCAGTATTACAAAACTACGGAAAGGAAAATATTTTTTACCTGTTACATCACCCTGGTTTCCACTGACTGGTCTCTGAAACAGATTCTGTCCTATGTCCCTGTCGTTCCTATAGTAAAACTTGTTAGTGTGAGCGAGATGGTTGGCCCAAGTCTGTGCGTACTCACACAGCTGAAAAAGGGAAGAAAAGTTAATGTGTAAAGCTTCTAGGTAAAGCTAACAGATGGCACACATCACTGCTAGTGGAAACATGTATATTACATCTGAGAATGGCCATTATTGTAGACAATCGACGCCATCAAGTCCCCGATAAGCAAACTGAACTACTGTAATTCTGTGTTTGCCGCGCAGTCGAAGAAGCAAATGAACAGACTGCAGTCAGTTCAAATTGGACGGCTAGACTTATTTTTGGCTGATCTAAGTACTGCCACATTACGCCCCTCCTTCAAGATCTCCATTGGTTCAGAATCCCAGAGAGGGTCAGGTAAAAGCTTTGTCTACAAAGCTCTGCATAGATCAAAATACTTATCTGAGTCACTGCGGAAAAAGAGGTGGTGACATCGCTAGACTCTACGATCATCGGACTCGAGCAAGACTCTCCTCCAGATCCCAAAAATTTCGATTAGGACAGTCTTTGGTGACCGTGCTTTTTGCACAGCGACACTGGTGGCCTGGGACGCGCTGCCCGCATATCTGAGGGAGTCTCCGATAGAGGTAGGCTTCTCCTGAACACACGCTACACGTTTCTTGTTTCCATTTTTTAATGTGTATCATATATTTGAAAGGTTGTATTTATTCATGAGCGCTTGCTTAATTAGGTAAGGTTAGGTGAGATGCCCACCTCTGGGGACATGGAGAGGGTAGGAGCGCCGTGGCGTTGTCTGTAGACGTTGTGCCAGCACAGGCACTCCGTGATGAAGTCGCTGTCCTGCCACGCAGTCTGCACCTCGTTGGGCTCCACCACTATACTCATGGGACGGTGGGACAGGATCTGCAACACCAACATCACATTATAACATGGGCTATAGAGCATTGCTGGGACGGTGGGACAGGATCTGCAACACCAAAATCCTATTATAACATGGGCTATAGAGCATTGCTGCGACTGTGGAAGAGCTGCAGTGTAAGTGCAGGGATGTTGGTGGCGGCTCAACTACCCTCCTGGAATGGGCTGCTGCGAACTCGAATGGCTGGGTTCAGAGAGAGAATTGAAAATAGCCAAAACTCTCTGATCGCAGCAACCAGAGGTCTGAAATGGGAGTTAGGCATATGGTAGCATTGGGCAAGGAGTCTAAGGCTTACTCAGCCATCACTTTGATTCCTTCTACAGTGTAATATTTTCTGTAGTTACTACCAGGCCCGGATTAAGGGCGATCCGAGCGGTGCGGCCGAACCAGGGCCCACGCGTCCTAGGGGCCCCCCAAGACGTTTTAGAAAAATATTTGAAAGATACGCTTGTATTTCATGCATAAGAGCTCAGGTCCGAATCCCACCAGGGGTGTCAGAAAGAATTTCCCGTTTCGGTGTTCATTTCAAACCCAAAAGAAAATACCAGAAAGGTTTACTCAGCCTTCACAAGAAATGAGTGCCAACCCCCCCTCGGAAGCTGGGAAAAACCAGTATAAATAACTACGTCCGACTCGCTACTTGTGATCCCTCCGGGGAGAACGCGGCAAGAAGTGAAACTATATGTATAGCTTAGTACTGTTCATATCACCTTCAAGATTTGTAATTTGAATTCGGTGACAAGGAAAATAAATCTGGTACTTTTGCCAAAGTTTGGTTCTTTAGTGGGACGATATCTGTTGATCTCTTTGATAAGCTTGAAAAAGAAAGCGAGCTCTCTGTCGTATACGCATGACAAATTAAAATCTCCCACCATGTGGGATATTGCTAAGCCACGCCTCCAACCAATCACAGTCAGAGAAAGTCGCTGAGCAAGAGAAAGTACTTAAATAGAATCTCGATCGCATCTCAAACAGTCTGTGCCAGTACGCCGAGCAAGTGAGTAGTGTTTTCGCGCTGGATTTCGTAAATTTTAAGTTGGCGGGTAAATGTTATTTTCACATTTTTTTAATTTTGAAAAGGGATATAAATTTAAGAAGTGTAAAAGGAGAGCTTGTATGAAAAAAGTTATGACTCTGGATGAAATGAAAGAAGTATGCAAGGACAGGAAGAAGTGGCGGCTAATCTGCAATGCTGATTTTTAATGTTGGTTTATTGGCTTGCTACATTTTTTGCATAAGACATTTTTTACTTTTTTTGTATAGATTTATTTTTAAGGTTTTGTTGTTTTCTTATACTTAAATGTTATTTATTACTCGTATTCCTTGACTTATAGGTTGGTATGAGGCTGACCACCCATACTGTAAAAAATGGTTCACTTTGCCAATGTCACCCCTGTTTCAGGGAATGTCGGCAAGAGTTGCAGGGCTTATGTTCATTTGAGGTTTGGATTTTATTTGTAAGTACACAATCAGCATTTGTAAGCGCGAACTACACGTGTTTGTTTGTGGGCATACATCTGAGAGCTTTGAATGAATATATCCTTGCAACTTAGATTATAGATTATAGATTATAGTAAACAATAAATCAAATCAAATAAAAATATGAAATAAACTGATTTTACGTCGCTTTATTTTTTAATAAAATAATTTTGCTAAATGTAATCAAAACAAAATTTGAATGAATAGTATGACAACAAAGGCGGCAATTTAGGCAATCTTGAAATAAAATAAAGTGCCATGTGAAAACCAAGACAGGAGTAGCAGCCGGGAGCATGCGCTAACACATGTAAATTTTTACTTATTAATACTCGCGTAAAATATATGGTGTGTTCCAGGGGCGGTTTCAGAACAATGTAAGTCATTTGGAATTTATAAATGTTTGTATGACATAACATTAATTGTATTTTATTTTGTGTTGACATTTTTGTTTTTCTTTTTTTTATATTGTGAAGATTTTTGTGTGGGAGGCTATCCACTTCTTGAAAGTCTTGGGGGTTATGTCATCCTGGAAGGGTGCCGCAGAGGTGTTGCTTGAGTTGTTGCTTCTGTCGTGAGGCGCTGCCAGGAAGTGGCGATTGATGTTGGTTTTGAAAAAAACTGGATTAAATTGGGAAAGGAACACAGAAAACGATAGATCATTCCATCACATATTTTGGTTGCCGCGGAGAGGTGTTGGTGGCCCGCACCAGGGCCCCCAGTGGTCTTTATCCGGGCCTGGTTACTCCTTACTTCCATACATTTCTTTTGCGTGCAACAATGTACATGCATTTTTTTCTTTTCTCTGTGTATTATAATTACTTTTTCTCATATCATGTCGACTGCTCCAAGGAAGACAGCACTAAGTCCAAAAATATAGTTTTGCAGGAAAGCCAATTGAATGTTATTTATTCCATGGAGAACAATGCATAAACTGAATAAGAGATTTAGGCTTACACGGCCGGCTGATGATGCTGGAGTGAAGTTTTCCGGGATCTGTTGCCGTGGTCTGTGGGAGCTGGAGCTTCCGGACGTTTCGCCCATTTCTACGATGGGCTTCTTCAGCGTGAAGTATGATGATGATGAAGATCTTGATGAGAACTGTGATGTCAGTGTGTATGCAATTTCTCATCAAGATCTTCATCATCATCATACTTCACGCTGAAGAAGCCCATCGTAGAAATGGGCGAAACGTCCGGAAGCTCCAGCTCCCACAGACCACGGCAACAGATTCCGGAAAACTTCACTCCAGCAATGCATAAACTATTTTTTACATTAATTTATTATCGAATTTAAAAGAGATAGAGACACGGCTGTCATCTTGGAATGAAGATAATGATTTGTTACGTTCAGAAATGGAAATAAGTCAAAAACCTCAATTTCGGAGCTACTTCCTTCTTCCTTGGAGCAGTCGATGTAGGTATGCTTTCTTTTTTATATTTTCTCACATGTATTCTGCCCTTTTGTGTTTTTTCTTTTCTTTCACTCATTTTTCTTACATGCATGCTACTGTATTGTTATCCCGGATTTCCTCTGTAATAACTTTAAAATTTAATATGGCTGGTCACGTATTGCACCATCCGCGTAACTAGGCTGGAATAAAGATTTATTATTATTATATTACTTTTAGGCTAGTCACCAGAGACTTCAAAATTGCGATATATATAGACAGTGCGTAACAACTTGACACTGGCGCCCCTGCTGAATGCGGGAATCCGCCACAAAGAAGAAGAAGATAGTTAGCGTGAGATAGTAAAGAGTGTATGTGTGAGTGTATACAGACAGAACGCCACTTCACCACAATCAAGTTACAATATTTGTGTATTTTTGGGGTTTTTTAATCTAATTGATAAAAAAAAATGAGATCGTATAAACGGTACTTTGCAGAAATTTATATTACGCGTATTATTGTAAAACATTATTTTTTGGTTAGCCCTTCAATTTCCGAGAAAATCACAATAGGGAAATTTCACAAAAAATAATTATTGTGGATTTAAATTCCTTTATATTTGCTTATCACAAAACTTTTTGAATTTTATTTTTACTTGCTTTTTCTACAAAGTAATTCATGTTCAAAAAATGAATTTTGAATTTACGCGCCAAAACGCTCCTTGGATTGAATTTTCGGCTGTGACGTCATTTTCTTTGACTTTTTATAGCCATCGCAATACCAGCAGCGTTGTCGATACAAGAAAATGACGTCACGGGGGCTACAAATTTCGTTGACGGATCGCACATCCGTTTCAAAACCGGTCAAAATTTTCAAAAGATCTTTTTCAAATTTAAAATTATATAAATTTATTTAGGACTTGAAATTAGGCCCTTGTTTATATGTTTATCGTTATCTAACAAAATTATACAGTTTTTACCAAATTCCTCACTATTGCAAATACCCTATTGTTTTTTTCTTTCATATGGCAACCCATAGACGCAGATTAGCAAGAATGTTGCTTTATCTAGATAATTTATTTAAGCAACGACTAATTCACTGAAAATTTAACGAAAATCGTTGGAGCCGTTTTTGAGAAAAGTGCAATTTTGTGTTTTTTTCCAGCCATCTTGAATTTTCAAGTTGGCGCCATGCCGGTCGGCTCATCAAAATCTGTGGACGTCAGTACACTAAATCCAAAAATTGGTGTCTCTGCGATCAGTAGTTTCGGCTGGGACATACATATAGGTACATGCATAGTAGAATATAAATAGCAAATACTTTAAATTATTTATTATAAGTACCTAGGGTAAGGAGATAATGGTACTGGAAGCTTTTAGAAGACCGTCGTTCTGGAAGGTTCCAGCAAAATTGGCTTCTAGTACTATCGCTGGAATATATAATGCGGCAAACCGGTCCAAATTAGTCCGCAAAATTAGTCCGGTCGATAGCTCAGTTGGTAGAGTGCTTGCATTCTACCCCGTGAGCTCGGGTTCGAATCCCACCGAGGAGGGTGTCAGAAATGATTTCCTATTTCGGTGTTTATTTCAAACCCCATAATAAAAAGCCCGCAAGGTTTACTCAGCCTTCACAAGAAATGAGTACCAGCCCTCTCGGGAGCTGGGAAACCCCCACTTCAACTGAAGTGGTTGGCGTAAGGCCGGCCCCCTTACCTGTAAAAATAAATAGGTTCAACTCGCCACATGCTACTCCTTCGGGGATAACGCGGCAAGAAGTTACACTATATGTGTAGCTTAGTTGCGTTTTTTTAGTTGCGTTTTTTTAAACGGCTTGCAGGAGTCAGTCTACATACGACGCTCTGTTTTTGAACAAGAAAGACAGTGTAAGTGAACCATCTGTGAAATAAATGTACCTACATTGCTGAAGAAATGTGTAACTGTAAAAAAAATCTAAGTGGAAAATAAATATCCTGCAAAGAAGACCAGTTTTTTTTTTAATTTGAAGACTAATTGAAGTTCCTTGACTTATAGGTTGGTATGCGGCTGACCACCCATGCTGTAAAAAATGGTTCACTTTGCCAATGTCACCCCTGTTACAGGGAAGGATGGCAAGAGTTGCAGGGTGTATGCCCATTTGAGATTCGGTTTTTATGTTGTAGGTTCACATGCGGCATGTGCAAGCGCGAAATTGTACGTGTCTGGTTGTGAGAATGCATGTAATGTGAATCTCCAATGTAACATATCTTTGCAACTTAGATTAGATTAGATTAGAGCTTTGGATTTTTATTTAAGTAAGTAGGTACCTAAGCATTCAACATTTTTAAGCGCGAACTTACACGTATTTGTTTGTTAGCATGCAATTGATAGTTATATAAGCAAGCTTTGAAAGTTATATAATATATCTTTGCAACTTAGATTATAGATTGTATAGCTCAGAGTGTGTAGAATGTGACTCTTCGCTCCCCCAGTTCTTGTTTACCGTATACGCCAATCTTGTCAAATATGACTTTTTCATGCAGCTGTCTTATGAATCAAATATTCTACACAATCTGAGCTAAGAAAAACCGTAAAACTCGATAATGTGAGAGTTGTTTTAAATATTTTTTAAATAAATTTCTTGTTTTCATAAGACACATTGGTTCAGTACACATGCAAACATTGCTAATGTAAAATTTCTCAATGCCGTATACGGCAAACAAGAACTAAGGCAGCGTACTTATTACCAAATAGTTGATAAGCCAAACAAGCACTGAGGGGACGTAATGGCTGTTGGGAGGATCGTTTAAGATAAGGTTGCCTAGCAGAGTGGTTGGGTGGACGCAAGTTATGGGCATGTTAGTGGCGCTGCGCTGGTTTTGTATCGGATTATGCTAATCCGGGTTGTAAACGTCTCTGCTAGATCAATATCTCGTGAAAACATGGAATATCGGGACTACGAAAATAGAGTCATGGATAGTGAACTAATCTAATCTAAGATGCAAATATATTATGTAGCATTAAAGATTCACATTATATGCATTTTCACAAACAGACACGTATAAGTTCCCTAACAACTATTTGTCAGAACGAACTGCTCATAGACTTATAGCTTGGTATGAAGCTGACCCCCCCTGCTGTAAAAATTGGTTCACTTTTGCCAATATTACCCCTGTTTCAGGGAAGGTAGACAAGAGTTGCAGGGTGTATGCCCATTTGAGATTTAGGTTTTTGTGATGTAGGTTCACATGCGGCATGTGCAAACGCGAACTTGTACGTGTCTGCTTGTGAGAATGCATATAATGTGAATCCCCAATGTTAGATATCTTTGCAACTTAGATTAGATTAGATATCAGTGACTAGGGACATGATATCCGTAACAATTCACTTTTGGCATTACCTTCAACTCCTATTTTGTTTTTTTTTAAAGAAAGATTCATGAAGAGGAATGCAACTCACCAACCTATTCTGCCTGGCCGGAAACAGGTATTCATGTCATCAATTAATAATTCATTATGGTTTATATTCATGAATTATTAATTTATAATTTACCCAATAACATCTGTTAAACCAGGGTGAAAGTTATGGTCAAATGACCCAAGCGGGGATCGAACCAACGTTATTCTATTCCAAACACGCTAGAAAGATCAGCCCACTTGGCCCCCTCGGCCATAACACTGACATTTTTTTTTTTAAATAGATTTGTGGAAAGGAATGCATTCCACCAACCTATTTTGCCTGGCCAGTTGTCTTCATGCGAAAGCAGAAGCTTGTGTGCATGCAACGGCATCTGTTGAACCAGGGTCGAAGTTATCGTCGCGAGATTCGAACCAACCAACGTTATCCGGTTCAAAATAACCCCCCGACTCGATCCCCGCGGCTATAACACCGACAATCCCAGCCTTTAAGCTATTCCTATTGCAATCTTGGGTGGCAAAAGTTGTCCGTTAGATGGAGCACAGCTTTTTGGTTGCTGTGCGTGTTGCGTGTAGCGAGGTGTGTCGTGATTGCGGCCATTTTGTTAAATAATTATCGGCCATTTTGTTGGGCGTCCGATTGTCAGAAAGCCCGCCATTAATATATTAGCTACGCAGGTGTAAGAGAGAATTTTACATTTGACTCAACTTCCATTAAGGTACTGACACACATACTCATTGCTAATAATTGCGGTTGATCTGTAATGTTGGCGGCTAGGGTTTTTAAAATTAGAATTTGTTAACCCATGTTAGCTTAATATTATGTCACATATTCAGCTTTACCTTTAAGGGATTGACTTGACCTTGATGATCCTTGATCCTTGACTGATAGATTGGTATGAGGCTGACCACCCGTGCTGTAAAAATCGGTTCATTTTTGCCAATGCCACCCCGGTTCAGCGAACGGCGGCAGGAGTTGCAAGGTTTATGTTCATGTGAGGTTTTGCTTATTTGTATGCACACATGCAGAATTTGTAGGCGCGAACCTACATGTGCCTGTCTGTGGGCATGCATTTAATATGAGCCTTAAATGTTAACATATCTTTGCAGCTTAGATTATAGATTATAGACGTCCACAGATTTATGTATTATTCTTGTATGAAGAAGGTTATGACTCTGGATGAAATGAAAGAAGTATGCAAGGACAGGAAGAAGTGGCGGCTAATCTGCAATGTCGATTTCTAATGTTGGTTTATTAATTTGCTACATTTTTTGCATAGGATTTTTTTTTTTTTTTTTAAGGTTTTGTTCTTTTTTTTATATTCAAATGTAATTTATTATTCGTATTCCTTGACTTATAAGTTGGTATGAGGCTGACCACCCATACTGTAAAAAAAAATCACAAAAGTTGTGGGGCTTAGGTATGTTCATTTGAGGTTTGAATTTTATTTGTAAGTACACATTCACCATTGTTAGCGCGAACTACACGTGTTGGTTTGTGGGCATACATCTGAGAGCTTTAAATGAATACATATATCCTTGCAACTCAGATTATAGATATAGGTTATATTTGCCTATACTCTATGCACGCGCCTGGTGGACAATCTCCGCATAAAAAAAACTCTTTCATAATCAATTACACAGATTGCCGTCGGAATTTTTCCCTCGCGTGGAATTTTTCCCTCTGACGGAATTTTTCGGACAGCGGAATTTGTACTACGGCGCCGAGTCACGCGATATTTGAGTTAGAAGTGACTTGTATGGGAGGGGGGGGGGGGTGGATTCCTGCGCTTTTAAAACTGTAAGATAATAAAAATATTTATTTTAATTTGTTTGAATTTATTTAAATTTGAAGAGGTGACAGGGTGAGGAATGATTTTGTAAGAGAAGAAGTGCAAGAGAAAGTGTGAAAGTGAAGATTAAAAGAAGTTTGTTAAGATGGTTTGGGCATATGGAGAGAATGAATGAGGAAAGACTGACGAAGAAAGTATATTATGTTGGTAGAATAGATGGATGTCGTGGCAGAGGAAGACCGAGAAAGGTATGGATGGACCAAATATCCGAAATTGCGAATGAATGGAATATCCAGAGTCATAATAAAAGGAAAGCTTGCATGAGGAAGGTTATGACTCTGGAGGAAATGAAAGAAGTATGTAAGGACAGAAAGAAATGGCGGTTGATCTGTAATGTTGACGGTTAGGGTTTATTAAAATGAAATTTGTTTTATAGTTTAAAATTTTTTGAGGAATTCAAAAACACTGTTTATTTTCACATAAATATATTTTTAAAAAGATTACAATCTTTAGAGCAAGTTACTAACGTTTTCGACCTAGAAGGTTTGATACCTGATGATGACCTTCTAGGTCGAAAACGTTAGTAACTTGCTCTAAAGATTGTAATCTTTTTAAAAATATATTTATGTGAAAATAAACAGTGTTTTTGAATTCCTCAAAAATTTTTAAACTATAACAGTATGAATTTTCACAGTATTAATACACAAACAATACAAAATATAAATTTGTTTTATGTTTTAAGTTTTTGATGTCCATGTATATTATTATTTATTGATTTAAAAAAATGTAATTTGTCGTGTATGTTCCTTGACTTATAGGTTGGTATGCGGCTGACCACCCATGCTGGTAAATTATGGTTCACTTTGCCAATGTCACCCCTGTTTTTCGGGAAGGACGGCAAGAGTTGCAGGGTGTATGTCCATTTGAGAAATTTGGTTTTTATGTTGTAGGTTCACATGAGGCATGTGCAAGCGCGAACTTGTACGTGTCTGGTTGTGGGAATGCGTGTAATGTGAATCTCCAATGTACCAACTGAGCTTAGAGTTATCGACTGGACTAATGCAAGAAGGCAAACATTTTTTTACTCTGAGGTCCGGTTGGTAGCTCAGTTGGTAGAGTGCTTGTATTCCACCCCGAAAGCTTGGATTCGAATCCCACCGAGGGTATCCGAAACGATTTCTCGTTTCGGTGTTTATTTCAAACGCCATAATAAAATACCGGCAAGGGTTACTCAGCCTTCACAAGAAATGTTCGGTCGATAGCTCAGTCGGTGGAGTGCTTGCATTACATGCCGTGAGCCCGCGTTCGAATCACATCGAGGGTGTCGGAAATGATTTCCCGTTTCGGTGTTTATTTCAAAACCCAACTCAAAATACCGGCAAGGTTTACTCATCCATCACAAGAAATGAGTACTAGCCCCCTCGGAAGCTGGAAAAACCCCACTTCAACTGAAATGGTTAGGGTAAGGCAAGCCCCATTAACTGTAAAAATAAATAGGTTCCACTCGCCACATGCGAAACTCTTCGGGGATAACGTGGCAAGAAGTTACACTATTTGTGTAGCTTAGTTGCGTTGAGTTGCAGATTGCGTTACATAATGTCATTTGAGACTGAATTCAAATTAAAAGTTTGGGTGGCAGCGCTTTAATAGAGCCATTTTAGGAATTTGAAAAAAAAAACGCATAAGTAGGTTCTAATTTACTGTCGTTTCAAGTTAAACTTTTTCAGCCTGTTTCCAAATTTGCCAAAAGATTCGGATCAAGATAAAAAAAAAATAACCATTTACCTAATAGGTATTTCAATGAGGTTTTTTTAAATCGTGCTATCTCTAATCTAAGTTGCAAAGATATGTAACATTAGGGATACACATTATATGCATTTTCACAAGCAAACACATATTTAAATTCGCGTTTGTACATGCCGCATATGAATCTACAACATAAAAACCTAAGCCTCAAATGAACATTCAACATTGCAACTCTTACCGACCTTCTCTGAAACGGGGGTGACATTGGCAAAGTGATCTGCGTAGAAAAAACGTTCTTTTTTTTGCCACGGCACATTTTAAAATTCTTTAACAAGTTCATTTCTGAGATGAGTATTGGACATGATTGTATTTTGAGACTGAAATGATTTCTTACACTCTCGTTGGGATTCGAACCCGAGCTCTCGGCATGGAATGCAAGCACTCTACCAACTGAGCCATCGACCGGACATTATAACACATTTATTTTGGTCCATGTCCCTTGTGATATTTTTAACAAAAAAAATATAGGTAGGGATACTTGCGGGGAAAATAATACCGGAAAAATAATATAATGGCAACATTAGATTTATGGCTGAAAAAAAACAAAAGGGCCAAACTGCGGTAAAAATGACAATAGGAAAATGGCACGCTTTTAAATGGCAACACTTTTTTTCTGAATAACAAGCCGCCAACAACCTACGCCACAATCCGAGGATTTAAAAATGAGGGGAAAATGAAAGGTATCCTTTATTATATTACCCTTCGTCGTCGTCATTCGTCGTCGAGTTTCGATTTTCAAAATCAATGCCATCACAGCAGATGAAACACATTCATGCTCTATAGCAAATTAATTTTTGTATATATGCTGCAATGCGGCGAGCTTACGCGTGTGTGTTTACAAATGTATGAAAACTTTTAGGAATTAATCTGTTTGTTCATACTAAAAATGTATGGAACAATATTGACATCTAGCGGCAAAACGTAAAAGTTTTTTTTACATTTTCTTTTATTTCATGCAAATTAAAAATAAAAAAAAAGCCAAATAAAAATGGATTTCAATCTGTAATCAAAGTTGCAAACATATATAACATTTGAGATTCATATTACATGCATTCTTACGAGCAGACATGTATAAGTTCTAATCTAATCTAATCTAAGCTGCAAAGATATATATCATTTAAGATTTATATTAAATGCATTCCCACAAGCAGATATGTATAAGTTCCCGCTTACATATGCTGCATGTGTACTTACAACATAACAGCCCATTCCAAATGAACATAAGCCCTGCAACTCTTGCCAACCTTCCCTGAAACAAAGGTGAATTTGCAAAGTAAACCATTTTTTAAAGTATGGGTGGTCAGCCTCATACCAACCTATAAGTCAAGAAAATTATTTTGTGTATTTCTTTACATAATCTAAGTTGCAAAGATACATACCATTTAAGATTCATATTAAATGCATTCCCACACGCAGACAGGTACAAGTTCACGCTTACAAATGCCCAATGTGGACTTGCAAAAAAAAAAAACTAATCTCAAATGAACATAAGCCCTGCAACTTTTGCCGACTTTTCCTCAAACAGAGATAAAATTTGCATGGTAAACCATTGCTTACAGTATGGGTGGTCAGCCACATACTAACCTTTTAGTCAAGGAAATTATTTTGTTTAGTTCTATAATCTAAGTTGCAAAGATACATACCATTTGAGATTCATATTAAATGCATTCCCACAAGCAGACAGGTACAAGTTCACGCTTACAAATGCCCAATGTGGACTTGCAAAATAAAAAAAACTAATCTCAAATGAACATAAGCCCTGCAACTCTTGCCGACTTTTCCTCAAACAGAGATAAAATTTGCATTGTGAACCATTGCTTACAGTATGGGTGGTCAGCCACATACTAACCTTTTAGTCAAGGAAATTATTTTGTTTAGTTCTATAATCTAAGTTGCAAAGATACATACCATTTGAGATTCATATTAAATGCATTCCCACAAGCAGACAGGTACAAGTTCACGCTTACAAATGCCCAATGTGGACTTGCAAAATAAAAAAAACTAATCTCAAATGAACATAAGCCCTGCAACTCTTGCCGACTTTTCCTCAAACAGAGATAAAATTTGCATTGTGAACCATTGCTTACAGTATGGGTGGTCAGCCACATACTAACCTTTTAGTCAAGGAAATTAATTTGTTTAGTTCATTAATCTAAGTTGCAAAGATACATACCATTTGAGATTCATATTAAATGCATTCCCACAAGCAGACAGGTACAAGTTCACGCTTACAAATGCCCAATGTGGACTTGCAAAATAAAAAAAACTAATCTCAAATGAACATAAGCCCTGCAACTCTTGCCGACTTTTCCTCAAACAGAGATAAAATTTGCATTGTGAACCATTGCTTACAGTATGGGTGGTCAGCCACATACTAACCTATAAGTCAAGGAAATTATTTTATTAAGTTCTATAATCTAAGTTGCAAAGATACATACCATTTGAGATTCATATTAAATGCATTCCCACAAGCAGACAGGTATAAGTTCGCGCTTACAAATGCCCCATGTGGACTTATAAAATAAAAAACTAATCTCAAATGAACATAAGCCCTGCAACTCTTGCCGACTTTTCCTCAAACAGAGATAAAATTTTCATTGTAAACCATTCTTACAGTATGGGTGGTCAGCCACATACTAACCTATAAGTCAAGGAAATTATTTTATTAAGTTCTATAATCTAAGTTGCAAAGATACATACCATTTGAGATTCATATTAAATGCATTCCCACAAGCAGACAGGTACAAGTTCACGCTTACAAATGCCCAATGTGGACTTGCAAAATAAAAAAACTAATCTCAAATGAACATAAGCCCTGCAACTTTTGCCGACTTTTCCTCAAACAGAGATAAAATTTGCATGGTAAACCATTGCTTACAGTATGGGTGGTCAGCCACATACTAACCTTTTAGTCAAGGAAATTATTTTGTTTAGTTCATTAATCTAAGTTGCAAGATACATACCATTTGAGATTCATATTAAATGCATTCCCACTAGCAGACAGGTATAAGTTCGCGCTTACAAATGCCCCATGTGGACTTATAAAATAAAAAACTAATCTCAAATGAACATAAGCCCTGCAACTCTTGCCGACTTTTCCTCAAACAGAGATAAAATTTGCATTGTGAACCATTGCTTACAGTATGGGTGGTCAGCCACATACTAACCTTTTAGTCAAGGAAATTATTTTGTTTAGTTCTTTAATCTAAGTTGCAAAGATACATACCATTTGAGATTCATATTAAATGCATTCCCACAAGCAGACAGGTATAAGTTCGCGCTTACAAATGCCCCATGTGGACTTATAAAATAAAAAACTAATCTCAAATGAACATAAGCCCTGCAACTCTTGCCGACTTTTCCTCAAACAGAGATAAAATTTTCATTGTAAACCATTCTTACAGTATGGGTGGTCAGCCACATACTAACCTATAAGTCAAGGAAATTATTTTATTAAGTTCTATAATCTAAGTTGCAAAGATACATACCATTTGAGATTCATATTAAATGCATTCCCACAAGCAGACAGGTATAAGTTCGCGCTTACAAATGCCCCATGTGGACTTATAAAATAAAAAACTAATCTCAAATGAACATAAGCCCTGCAACTCTTGCCGACTTTTCCTCAAACAGAGATAAAATTTTCATGGTAAACCATTCTTACAGTATGGGTGGTCAGCCACATACTAACCTATAAGTCAAGGAAATTATTTTGTTAAGTTCTATAATCTAAGTTGCAAAGATACATACCAATCGAGATTCATATTAAATGCATTCCCACAAGCAGACATTTATAAGTTCACGCTTACACATAATGCATGTTGACTTACAACATAAAAACCCAATCTCAAATTAATATAAGCCCTGCAACTCTTGCCAATCTTCCCTGAAACACAGCTGAAATCTTCAAAGTGAACCATTTTTTAAACTATGGGTGGTCGATTTTCTTTTACAAAGGCTGCATGTTTTTATTTTACATGTTTTCCGAATTTTAACGCGAGGAAACTATGCGCAATATACACATTCACCAAATGTTAAGGGGTTGGGCTGCGTAGCAACCAGGGGCAACGCCCCTAGTACCTTATATAATATTACTATACTTATATAAAGATATACTTGTATTAATTCGATCGACATCAAACTTCATAGATCTATCTCGAAAACAATGTACCTGTCAACGACTATACCATGTTGAAAGCACCGGTTCTCATCAGTACCCTTAGTACGAGTTGCAAAACTAGAGAAAAGTAAAGTTTACGGAAAATATGAAAGCGTGATTTCCCTCAAAATCTGCCGTTTTTGTTTGTTTGAACTTGATTTTCTTCATCACTGTAACTCTTTTGCTAAGACCATAAAGTGTAAGAAACAAAAATGACAGATTTTGGGAGAAATCACGCTTTAATATTTTCCGTAAACTTTACTTTTCTCTAGTTTTGCAACTCATGCTAAGGGTACAGATCACCGAAGTTAAGCAACATTGGGCGCGGATGCTACCTGGATGGGTGACCGCTCTGGTACACCGCGTGTTGTTGGCATTTCTTGGACCGGTCCGTAGTCCAGTGGCAACACTTCGGACTCGTAAATCGAAGGTTGTGGATTCGAGTCCCGGCGGAGCACAAAAAAATACCATTTATATTTCCAAATTCGCTCTTCGCTGGGTTGAAAAAATTCATAAACCTTTACCAAAGACCGGTCACTGAAAGGTCCATCCAAACTTACAACAACCGGGTCTTGCTTGAGAATCGGCGCTTTCTACAGCGACGACCAAGCTCGCAGAGGGCTCTTGAGGTGTGATACACACAAAAATAGCGCTCACCAAATAAATCATCCTAATATTATTTTCTTATTACCTACATGGTTCCTGAAAAATTCATACTTACTGTGCCTTCTGAAAGAGGAGTTCTATTTGCGGTAAAATAAAAATAGAATTTGCCATTTACAACTTCATAGAAGGAAAACATCTCAAGTGAAGTCAGTTCAAAAATTGAAGCCTTTTCAGAATTTCTAACCTACTTGCTGTTTTTTGTGTCAAAGGTAAAAGTAACAAGAGAAAGAAATCCTGTACGGGGGACTCCCTAGATTCTAGAGACTCTAGGGGTGACGCTATGACACTTGTTGCAGTGCCGCAGAGGTGTACGAGCTTAGTCGTCGCTACAAAGCGCCAATACTCAAGCAAGACCCAGGTGCTGTAAGGCTAGATGGACCTTTTTAGTGACCGGTCTTTGGTAAAGGTTTTATGATTTTTTTCAACCTAGCGAAGAGCATATTCGGGATCCGAATTCACAACCTTCCTTTTACGAGTCCGAAGTGTTGCCACTGGACTACTGACCGGTCCAATCATGTAGCAAATGCATCAAATACAAATGCAAATGCCACATACAAAAACGTGTAGTCCGCGCTTACAAATGATGAATGTGTACTTACAAATAAAATCCAAACCTAAAAATGAACATAAACCCTACAACTTTTGCCTACCTTCCCTGACACAGGGGTGACATTGGCAAAGTGAACTATTTTTTACAGTAAGGATGGTAAGCCTCATACCAACCTATAAGTTAAAAACAGCGATCCCCAAATTTATCATCCTAATATTTTGGTAGAATGTAGAATGCTTGCATTCCATGCCGAGAGCAAGGGTTCTTTCTCAAGGTTTACTCAGCCTTCACAAGAAATGAGAACTAGCCCCTCTGGGAGCTGGGAAACCCCCACTTCAACTGAAAGTGGTTAGTGTGAGGCCGGCCCCCTTACCTGTAAAAATAAATAGGTCCCGAATCGCCACATGCGACCCCTTCGGGGATAACGCAGGCAAGAAGTTACACTATATGTGTAGCTTAGTTGCATTAGTTGCTTTATTATTATTACTGGGATTGGAACCGGATTTACTTTAAAGAAAATTCTAACGTGGAAGTTGTCGCTTACAAGAGCTGCATTAAAATAAAAATAAAAAGGGAAAAGAGCAAATATGTATTATTAAATTAACCCCGGAAATGTTCAAGAATCAAAATTAAGCAAAACGTGGGCTCAACGGGCGACGAAAATGTCTAAGAATAACACCGTAAAAGCTTAAAGTCAGTATGTTTTTAGTGAAGCAATTTTAACTATACTTTCAGGTACGAGTATATTAAAATTTAGGACGCTTAGTCAATGCATGCTCACAAGCAACTTCTGCAGCACTACAACAAGTGTCATAGACCTCTAGAGTCTCTAAAATCTAGGGAGTCTCCCGCACAGGATTTCTTAAAAAAAAGCGAGTCATGTATGGATATGCCGCATACATATGTGTGTGAATAAAATAAAAATCCAAATCTTAAATGAAAATAAACATTGCAACTCCTGCCACGTTGTCTGAAACAGTTGTGACATTGGCAAAATGATCATTTTTTTACTGTATGGGTGGTCAGCCTCATGCCAATCTATTAGTCTCGGAACTCGCACCATCCTCACCAATCCGATTAATACGAGTATGTACTCGTATTAATCGGATTTTTCAAATAAAAGTCGGTAACATTCTGATATTGGATTCAACCCATCCAAAAGAAAATCCTATAAATGTTCACTTGAATAAAGCGCCCATCACAATTACAAGTTTAATTCAAATTTATTTATAGAAACAAATTAGTTCACGTAAATAGATTAGTTGTGAGCAGGTACAGCTTAGACATAATCACTAGGGATGGGCCGAATATGATTTGAACCGAATACGAACTTCGGCCGAATATTCGGTTAAATAAAAAAATTCGACCGAACTTCGGTTCGGTAAAAAAGTTACGCTTATTTGTTAAAAGATTACTAGATTTATTTAATTTTTGTTTCTATCTGATATGTATATTTGTAAGGGAGTAGAAGAAGATTTAATTTTTATCTAATTGTAAGTTAATGTACACTTGTTCCTACTAAAATAAATGACCATGAGTGCGTATAAAGAGGCCTAATTTTTATTTTAGGGTTATAAAAAATACTATGCCAACCAATTATAACAGTCAAAATGGTGTAAGTAGGTATTTTGTTTTATCCTTTCTTACACGGAATGTTCGGCATTTGAACCGAAATTCGGGTTCAAGCTGCCGAAATTTGGTTAAACCAAATGTAAAACGAATTTTAGCCCATCCCTAATAATCACCCAAGTTATAGAATATAGTAGATATACAAACAGAGCCTTCAGTGACAGAAATAGACATTTTACAATACCATAATTGTAGAAGTGAGTAGGAATATACATGGCTGCAAATGACGTAGAAAGCAAATGGATGCTATTGTAAACGATTGATAGTGCTATAATTTTACTGCAGGGTTCTCTTTTAATTAAACTGCAATTATTTATTTTACACTTTGCAATTGATAATCTCTGCCTCTTGGTCTTCACGGCAAAAATCCATGAAGTGATTAATCGCTCTCCGCACCATTGAAGTCCCTATATATAGGTACAAAAGAGTTCTTTCTCGCATATTCCAGATCGTTCTTCGATTTCTCGCTCACACCAGAACGCCGCTCTATGCACTACCACCGTCATGGACTAGAGTCAGATTGTTTTACACACTCGCGTACATGTTCAGGCGCGCGTGGGTACTTTAAATCCTTAGTTCGTAACAATATCGACGGTTAAAAGACGATAGCGCATAAGCGACAAAAACTAAATTTTTCAAGGGAGCAGTTTAAAGTTTGACATTACAGAAAAATAGTATAACTTTTTTTTAATCTTTTGATATGCAAATAGGAGGAGACATCCATGAGCCGCATCACATCCTTGAAGTATGAAGTTCTTGGGCGACCTCTTGTTCGTCTTCCCAAGATTTTGCCTTCGAACATGTTGTTAAGAAAGGTGCTATGTCTAATCGAGTGCCCTATTAGCTTGGCTTTCCTCTTCAAAATGTGACTTACAAGCTCTCTTCTCTCTTCTACGTCCCGCAACACCTCTTCGTTGGACTTTTTTTCGACCCACGATGTCATGGACATTTTCCTCCAAATCCACATCTCTAATCTAATCTAAGTTGCAAAGATATTGTTATGTAAATATGAAATATAAATATTTAAAATAAGTAGGTATTAGTTATAGGAATTCTGTATTGTATGGTGTGGGTAGGAATCATTGAATAAAATTCGTGAAGCATCGAGAAATAATAATTACTTTGCCTTTCTGGAACTGTCTAGCAAATATAGGTCTAGATTGTACTGTTTTAAAGAGTATAAGAAGGGTGCGAGTGGCTTGCAGAGCCAGTAGTATCATACGAGATTTACAAACACATATAACTAACTTGATCAGTGAACAGAAACCAAGTGGAATAGTCGAGAAAGCTTTGTGAAAATAAATTATTTAAAAGTGTAAAATAAACAACTGTTTAAGAAGACCTGTGTATTTTAATTTGAAAGACTTTTGAACCCTAATTTCGTAACAATATGTTACATTGGAGATTCACATTACATGCATTCTCACAACCAGACACGTACAAGTTCGCGCTTGCACATGCCTCATGTGAACCTACAACATTCAAGCGCCTTTGGAATGATTTAAAATCATGAAAAGGCACTATATAAATTTAGAATTGTATTGTTGTAACATAGAAAAACCAAATCTCCAATGGACATACACCCTGCAACACTTGCCGCCCTTCCCTGAGACAGGGGTGACATTGGCAAAGTGAACCATTTTTACAGCATGGGTGGTCAGCCGCATACCAACCTATAAGTCAAGGAACATACCTACACGACAAATTATATTTTATAAATCAGTAAATAATAATATCATCAAAACTAAACAGAAAATTAATTCCAATTTAACAAACCCTAGCCGCCAACATTACACATAAACCGCCATTTCTTTCTGTCCTTACATACTTCTTTCATTTCCTCCAGAGTCATAACCTTTTTCATACAGGCTCTTCTTTTATTATGACTCTGGATATTCCATTCATTCGCAATTTCGGATATTTGGTCCATCCATACTTTTCTCGGTCTTCCTCTACATCTCAAATGTAAAATATATGTGTGAAATGTTAATAAACACATCTTCCTCAGTATTTCAGAATAATTTGACAGCTATATGAATGGTTGGTCTTCACTGATCAACCCTCTGTGACGCGAGTCAATATTTTCTTTAGCACATCACGACTTGTTTGTCCCCTCCGTCTATCAAGCCAGGATTTGCGTCACTCCTTAACATTGAGTAATAACATAGAGGAGGAGAAAGTAACTTACTGTCTAATTTAATCTAATCTAAGTTGCAAAGATATATATGTAACATTGGGAATTCACATTAAAAGCATTCCCACAAGCAGACACGTACACCGCATGTGAACCTACAAAATAAACACCAAATCTCAAACGGACATACACCCTGCAACTCCTGCCGACCTTCCCTGAAACAGGGGTGACATTGGCAAAGTGAACCATTTTCTACAGTATGAGTCAAGGGACTGCATTGGTGTATATTATCGACCACGTACATTTGTCTCAGTCTTGTCAAACGTTGCAGTTGTGTAGTCATACAAAACATGTTTTTACGTGTCAAATTTTATGTTTTCTCGCTTTCTACATTTTGTGTCATGCCATACAGTCTCAAAATAATGCCCTTTTCCTTTAAAATTCGTCAATTTTATCGATCACATGATTTATACCGCATGCGTCTATGCTCGGACTGCTCCGGGCATGGTACGCACGCGGCAATGCTGCCACCTTTCTAGAAACATTTTTACATTCGTCCGAGTTTTTTTGTACACATGGAAATGCAACTGTGAAGTTCTTTGTTCTCTTTCTTACTAAGGACATTTTCGTTATTAAGTTGAAACAGATATGCATATATTGTCTATTTTCGTTAAAATAATTTCTAGTCCACAGATATATCATCAGTCAATGGTACCTACCTTTTTGCAAATATGTACCTGAATACAATTTCGCGATATTGGAAATAAAGTGACACCATGACAAAAACTCATACAAAATTATTGCATACCTGCCCTTCATTACAATATTTTATTCAAATGATATGAAAGGTTTTTGGTAGATATACTTACTTGAAATATAGATTTCGACATGGCAATTTTATATTGTTACGATTTTTGGTTCGGATACTTTTCAAATAAAACTCTATTCTTCTTTTTACACGTTTATATTTATTTTTACAAAGACACTCTCATTTATTTAATTACACTTGTTTCAGTTTACTGGTCGAATTTGTTCAATGTATTGGTGGAGCTCTCAGATGACTGACTGCCTACTGCCTAGTGCAAGCAACTTGCACCCTTTTATACTAAGAGAATCAAATACTTCGGAAGATATTTGTGCTCGATGCTTTTCGAAGTACTTAGCCTAGAGACTTCTCTATTTACACACAATTATCAATCCTACCCACCAATACAATAAATAATTCGTATAACTAATACTTATACATATTTTATTATTTACATTGCCTATTTACATAACAATTTGATAAAATTAAGCGCCCTTGGAGTGACTATACATCATGAAACGGCCTTATAAAGAAATCATCATGAAAGAAGTATGTAAGGACAGAAAGAAATGGCGGTTGATCTGTAATGTTGACGGCTAGGGTTTATTAAATTGTAATTTGTTTTCTGTTTTAGTTTTGATGTCCGATGACCGATTTGTCTTTGGCCGAAATGTCGTTGGCCGAAAAGTCGTGTGGACAAAGTGTCGTGTGACCGATTTGTCAATGGACGAACTGTCGTTGGACGAGTTGTCTTTTACCGATATGTCGTGACACGAATTTTTATATGAAAAAGTGTAACGACTGGAATCGATCCTTCCTATGCCTGGCTAAGACGCCCAACGGATTTTAATATTTTTTCATAAAACATGTAGTTTATTTTGGCATTGATCATGTGAAGTTTGGTGTCGATCGATGTGTAAGCACTTATTTTTCATTGAATCTGTACCTGTGAAAGAAGTGAAGGAGACACTTTTTATTTTTATTTCCCTCTTTTGTGTTGAAAGCTATCCCCTAAGACTAAAATAAATTACCAACTAAAGTATTCCTTTATTAAAATAATAACACAAATAAGATCCGCACGTGAATTGGCATAGACAATATCGTGTCATTCTCTGGCCGGTTTTCTAAGGTATAGGTACAAATATTTTGTAATTATTTGCTGTGAACTGCAGTCCCTTTGTTTGCCGCGAAAAAAGTTCCAAATTCAAAAAATATCAAGAATATTCCTTAGTGTTGCATGCATAACATTAATTTTCCTCAGTTCTTTCATATGGTAGGTAGGATGTTTATTTAGTTAATATTTCAACAAAATAAAACACCCAACTTTTGATGGATCACCATTTACCGGCGTGTTTTATTTTTATTTTGCTTTTTCTCTTCATTTCGTGTCCATTGTTTAGTTTTGGCACACACTGCGTTTGGCTGTGTTGCCAAATGGAGAGGGAGAAATACATTTTCCCATTATTTTTATATTTTTGAGTGCTGTCCACACAGCGGCACAAGGTCAGGGCCGCACTGGGGACAAGGGCGCCCGTGCAGGCGCGAATTAGGGGCGCTTACAAACAAAAAAATCTGTACACTAAAATGTAGCCAATAAATACATCCCTTATAAAAATGTACAGTGGACTAAGCATAAAATAAGGCTATGTTAAGGTCATAATTCAATTTTCGTAACAAAATATTTAGTTTGTATAATTAATGAAGGTAATCTGAACTAATTTTTACTTTGCAGTATGATCATTGTGATATAGTTTTGTATCAAAACTAAATTTAACAAAAACAATTGTAAGATATTTCTACAAAAAATAAAAAAACAAAATTTTGAAAAAACTGTAATAAAGTATCTACCATTTAAAATCACAAATTTATTTAAAGGATAAAAAAAAATCCATGTAAATACAAAAAACCTTATTAATTAGAAAGATCTACAGTTTAGGCTAACTAATAGTAAAACATTTTTCATATTTTAGTTCCTTGACTTATAGGTTGGTATGCGGCTGACCACCCATACTGTAAAAAATGGTTCACTTTGCCAATGTCACCCCTGTCTCAGGGAAGTACGGCAAGAGTTGCAGGGCTTATGTTCATTTGAGATTGGGTTTTTATAATGTAGGTCCACATGCGGCATATGTTAGCGCAAAATTATACATGTCTGCTTGTGGGAATGCATTTAATGTAAATCTTAGATGATAGGTATATATCCTTGCAGCTTAGATTAGATTAGATTAGATTAGATTAGAAAATTCAAGATGGCTCCCGAACAGCTGAAAATTTCAAATGAGATTTACTCAAAAATGGCTCCTACGATTTTCATTATTTTTTTGTGGATCCGTTTATAAAATGGTGTACAATTTATTTCATCTTGTAAAGGGTGATTTTTTTGAGGTTAGGATTTTCATGCATTAGTATTTGACAGATCACGCGGGATTTCAGACATGGTGTCAAAGAGAAAGATGCTCAGTATGCTTTGACATTTCATCATGAATAGACTTACTAACGAGCAACGCTTGCAAATCATTGAATTTTATTACCAAAATCAGTGTTCGGTTCGAAATGTGTTTCGCGCTTTACGTCCGATTTATGGTCTACATAATCGACCAAGTGAGCAAACAATTAATGCGATTGTGACCAAGTTTCGCACTCAGTTTACTTTATTGGACATTACACCAACCACACGAATGCGTACAGTGCGTACAGAAGAGAATATTGTGTCTGTTTCTGAGAGTGTTGCTGAAGACCGTGAAATGTCGATTCGTCGCCGTTCGCAGCAATTGGGTTTGTGTTATTCGACCACATGGAAGATTTTACGCAAAGATCTTGGTGTAAAACCGTATAAAATACAGCTCGTGCAAGAACTGAAGCCGAACGATCTGCCACAACGTCGAATTTTCAGTGAATGGGCCCTAGAAAAGTTGGCAGAAAATCCGCTTTTTTATCGCCAAATTTTGTTCACCGATGAGGCTCATTTCTGGTTGAATGGCTACGTAAATAAGCAAAATTGCCGCATTTGGGGTGAAGAGCAACCAGAAGCCGTTCAAGAACTGCCCATGCATCCCGAAAAATGCACTGTTTGGTGTGGTTTGTACGCTGGTGGAATCATTGGACCGTATTTTTTCAAAGATGCTGTTGGACGCAACGTTACGGTGAATGGCGATCGCTATCGTTCGATGCTAACAAACTTTTTGTTGCCAAAAATGGAAGAACTGAACTTGGTTGACATGTGGTTTCAACAAGATGGCGCTACATGCCACACAGCTCGCGATTCTATGGCCATTTTGAGGGAAAACTTCGGAGAACAATTCATCTCAAGAAATGGACCGGTAAGTTGGCCACCAAGATCATGCGATTTGACGCCTTTAGACTATTTTTTGTGGGGCTACGTCAAGTCTAAAGTCTACAGAAATAAGCCAGCAACTATTCCAGCTTTGGAAGACAACATTTCCGAAGAAATTCGGGCTATTCCGGCCGAAATGCTCGAAAAAGTTGCCCAAAATTGGACTTCCCGAATGGACCACCTAAGACGCAGCCGCGGTCAACATTTAAATGAAATTATCTTCAAAAAGTAAATGTCATGGACCAATCTAACGTTTCAAATAAAGAACCGATGAGATTTTGCAAATTTTATGCGTTTTTTTTTTAAAAAAAGTTCTCAAGCTCTTAAAAAATCACCCTTTATTTAGTTTATTTATTTATTCTAGTCTAGTAATGGACTCGAAACATATTCTATAAACAAAAATATGTTACATCGCACAGTCGGGTAGCATAGAACATTAACCACATAGACAAGGAAGAGAACTTTTTGATTTTCTTTTTGCCAGTTTTTTTTATTTTTGAGTTTGAAATAAAGAACGAAACGGAACCTCTGGCATTATTGACCGGACCAATGACTCATTTATAATCCAAGCTTCGAAGATATTTTAATATTTTTTTTATACTTTACATTATTATATATACATTAGTAGGCATATTGTGTATTAAAAAAAAAAAAAATAGGCAGATTTATTTGGCGAGCGCTGTTTTTTTTATGTATCACACCTCAAGAGCCCTCTGCCGAGCTTGGTCGTTGCTGTAGAAATCGCCAATTCTCAAGCAAGACCCAGTTGCTGTAAGGCTGGATGGACCTTTAGTGACCGGTCTTTGGTAAAGGTATATGAATTTTTTACCCCGCGAAGAGCATAATATTTGAAAATATAAATGGTATTTTTTTGTGCTCCGCCGGGATTCGAACACACAACCTTCCATTTACGAGTCAGAAGTGTAAAGCACTAGACTATGGACCGATCTATGCGTAAGTATGTAAGTTTTTAAAATATTTTGTATAAAAAACACAAAAATTATTTAATTTCCTGAAACAGGGATGGCATTTTCAAAAGCGTACCATTGACAAAGTTATGAAATAAATATTTACAAATAGATCTACTTGTAGTTAGGCTTAAGTTAGAATTACGGTCGTTTGACATTTTGACAATTATATATATATATTTTTTTTAACAATCTTAAAACTTAATTTAATTTAATTAAAAAATTAAGTTTTAAGATTGTTCAGTTTAAAATAAATAAATAATAATAATAATATAATTGTTAAGATCTACTTGTTCTAAATTTGAAATTTGATGTAAGCCATCACGTACGTAAATACATACATACCTTGTTATACGTCCTCTGTGTATGTGGAATTTTCATTCACAAAGAGCTTTACCTTTTCCCGGAGCGAGACAAAGCTAGCCACACGAGCGGATGTGTGAGAGAGACAGAAGAAAGAGTTTCCGTTCTCAGTCAAGCTACGAGGACGCGGCGAGTCGACCGATAAATTCAAATAATAATACCTCAGCCTGGAAACCTCATAATTCGTTTATGGAGTAGAGAACGAAGATAGAAAACAAACACAACTAAGCTACACGTACGGTGCTATTCTTAGACATTTTAGTCGTCCTTATAAATGTTTTTAGGCTTTCACGGCCGGATCTAGATCGAAGAAGTCGCCCACAGAGGAGACGAAAAGAAAGAATAAAAAGAAAAAAGAAGAAGACAAGCAAAAACATGGACCACGGTCAAAACCCGGAACCAGAAAATCAAGCATTTTAGTCGTCCGTTGAGCCCACGCTTTGACAAACTAATGATGCCTTTGTATGAAGAACTGCCAATCCAAGATGGCCACAAGTGAACAGCTGATAGTTTTATACAAATATTACCAGAATTCGGTAGGTAAGAAATAGTGGTGTTGACCAAGCTCGTAAAAATCTCGGTCGATAGCTCAGTTGGTAGAATGTTTGCATTCCATGCCGATAGCAAGGGTTCACTCCCCACCGAGGGTGTCAGAAATGATTTCCCGTTTCGGTGTCTATTTCAATCTAATCTAATCTAATCTAAGCTGCAAAGATATATATCATTTAAGATTTATATTAAATGCATTCCCACAAGCAGACATGTATAATTTCGCGCTAACACATGCCGCATGTGGACCTGCAATATAAAAACCCAATCTCAAATGAACATAAGCCCTGCAACTCTTGCCGTCCTTCCCTGAAACAGGGGTGACATTGGCAAAGTGAACCATTTTTTTTACAGTATGGGTGGTCAGCCGCATACGAACCTATAAGTCAAGGAACCAAAAATAAATAACGGTAAGGTGTACTCAGCCTTCACAAGAAATGAGAACCAGCCCTCCCGGGAGCTGGGAAGTCCCCACTTCTACTGAAAGTGGTTGGTGTGAGGCCGGCTCCCTTACCCGTAAAAATAAAAAAAGGCCGATCCCTTCGGAAATAACGCAGGCAAGAACTTACACTATATGTGTAGCTTAGTTGCGTTGCGTTTACATGCTGTTTTAATTTAATATAACCACTGTTATCGAATACTTGACGAATACAAAATAGAAATCGAATATATAAGAGTCATCCTACTATTATAATAATTCTAAATTCGAATAACACCGTGTCCCTGGTCACAATGGCGGGCTGTCACAACTTGTTTACTAAGCTGGGAGACTGGAAACTTTATTAAAATTGAACGACAAAACTTCAGCGGCAAAACGAGATTCGATGAAATTATCAATTTATTATGCTTTCATGCTTTCTGCCTTCTTCTTCTTCTTAAAGACCTTCTCTTTAGTCTTTACCTACTCGAAAACAAAAATCGTCGTGGCCAAGGCCGGATTAATATTGTTACGAACTTATCTACATGTCTACACGCATACGTAGAACAGTCTGGCACTAGTATGATGATTATAGGGTTATGAACTTATCTACATGTCCTACACGCATACGTAGAACAGTCTAGCACTAGTATGATGATGATATTGTTACGAACTACGAAATAAAAGTGCCTACGCGCATCTATGCATGAACGATAGTGTGGGTAGAACCATCTGGGAGTATGATCCATCATGGTAGTATTACTGCATATTCCTAATCACGCTAGTAAAACGCTCAGGTATTGGAATCATCCACTATATTCGAGAACAGTCGAGAATCGTCTGTATGAACGAGTATAAATGTGGGCGGCGATCGTGTGCAGCGCAGGTGTCGATAAAACATTGAGCCGTAAAGTTCAAAAGCCAGAGCTAGAAATCAATTGTTGTAAATTGTGTAAAATAAATGATGTTAAAATAAATAATTGCAGGTTATTTAAAAGAGAACCCAGTAAAATCTTAACAGTATCTAAATCTAAGCTGCAAAGATATACATCATTTAAGATTCATAAATTAAACACATTCCCACAGGCAGACATGTCATAAGTTCGCGTTAACCATAGAGTTATAATATACAATTAGTTATAATAGTAATTATTACTCTATGGCGTTAACACATGCCGCATGTAGACCTACAATATAAAAATCCAATCTCAAATGAGCATAAGCCCTGCAACTCTTGCCGACCTTCCCTGAAAAAGGGGTGACATTGGCAAAGTGAAACATTTTTCCAGTATGGGTTGTCAGCCTCATACCAACCTATAAGTCAAGGAATACAAACAATTAATTACATTTAAAAGTATATAAAACAAACAAACACCAAACAATTAAACAGTGAAAATTAAAAAAATTAAAACAGTAAAAGTGAAAAAGATTTTTTTACAGCCTCAGCCTTAAGCGCCAGCATTGCAGATCAACCGCCATTTTTTTCGGTCCTTGCATACTTCTTTCATTGCATCCAGAGTCATAACCTTTTTCATACAAGCTCGCGCCTCCTTTTATTATGTCTCTGGATATCCCGCATCCATTGGCTATTTCGGAAATTTGGTCCATCCATACCTTATATTTAACAGTATAATTAAAATAAAATAAAAACTCACGCGTTGCAGGAGGTTGGGTCTATTAGCGTTCTTATTCGCCATCACCGCATCAGTGGCAGCAGCAGCAGCAGGCGCTGCAGGGGGCTCCTCCGCCTGCTCCTCGCCTTCAGGGGGCGGCGCCCTAGGCAGGTCCCTGGGCGGCACACGCTTGCGCAGGTTCTGCATGGCCTCGCGCGCCTCCCGCCTGCGCGAGGGCGCCGGCCCACTCGTGAGCCCGCCCAGCCCAGCCAGGGAGAACTCTTCATTCTTGAACTGCGTCTGAAGCCTGCAACAAGAGAAAATAATGACACGTTATGACATTTTAAGTTCAAATGAGGCGCTTTTCACACTAGAAGCATTCTACCAAGTCTGTAAGTCTCATCACCACGGTTATTCTTACATACCTACCTATATTTGTGTGAAGACCTGTCAATCCAAGATGGCCGCAAGTGAACAGCTGATTAGTCTGCATACAAATATTACCGATATTCGGTAGGTAAGAAGCTGGAAGTCTCATCACCACGGTAATTATTACCTACCGAATATCAGTAATATTTTTATGAAGACCTGTCAATCCAAGATGGCCGCAAGTAAACAGCTGATTAGTCTGCATACAAATATTACCGATATTCAGTAGGTAAGAATTACCGTGGGGATGAGACTTGCAGCCCTGGTTTCTTTATGGTTAAACGCAACTAAGCTACACATATAGTGCAACTTCTTGCCGCGTTATCAGCGAAGGGTTTCGCATGTGGCGAGAGGAATCTATTTATTTTTACAGGTAAGGGGGCCGACCTTACACCAACCACTTCAGTTGAAATGGGAGTTTCCCAGCTCCCCAGGGGGCTGGTATTCATTTCTTGTGAAGGCTGAGTAAACCTTACCGTTATTTTATTTTTGAGTTTGAAATAAAAACCGAAACGGGAAATCATTTCTGACACCCTCGGTGGGATTTGAACCCGGGCTCACGGCATGGAATGCAAGCAATCTACCAACTGAGCCATGATACAATTTTGATACTCCAAAAAATATCGATATTTTTCCCAAAAAAAAGTCGGTACTTTTGATACATCGATATATTTCGCCCACCCCTAATATCGATATAGCGCTCATCCCTACGCTGAGCGCTGTGGCTGAGCGCAAATGTCAAAATATTGTCAAAATGGTCGAAATATACACCGGTGTGAAGACAGCCTTTCATACAAATTTGTTTTTACGTAAATAATCTATGTAAATAATGGATAAAATCCGCGGGTAAGATGTAACCTATCGCATTAAATTTTATTTTTTATTTATGTCTATTGCAATATTTTTATTTGAAAACATCCCCCTAGGTGTGTAAAACAGTGAGATGGAGATTTTAAGGTTAAATATGGATAAGGTGTTCGTAAATATGAATTTTGTATACCTAGATCTATTTTTAGTAAAGAAATTTTAATTTTTACGATGTTACATTTTATTCAAGTACTTAAAGGGACTCTTACTTTAATTACAGGGAATGTCTCTGAATGGAAATTTGACATTGGAACTTTTTTCTCGGCAAGCAAACGTCACACTTGCATAGGTTTGTTGCTTTAGCAACCAATAACAAAATAGCAGCATGACGGGACTGCTAAGAAAAAGGATTACTAATGCTTTGTTTCTGCTTGCTAAGTTCCTTGACTTATAGGTTGGTATGCGGCTGACCACCCATGCTGAAAAAAATGGTTCACTTTGCCAATATCACTCCTGTTTCAGGGAAGGACGGCAAGAGTTTCAAGGTGTATGTTCATTTGATTTTTGAGTCTTAATGTTTAAGGTTCACATGCGGCATATGCAAGCGCAAACTTGTATGTGTTTGCTTGTTAGAATGCATCTAATGTGAATCTCCAATGTAACATAATTCGCACGTTTAATAATAAAGAGCAATAACTCAAAAAACAAGAATGATGGGAAATCACGTTTGAAGTTCAGACAAGCAGTACAACTTGTATGGGATGAAAAAGGCGACCGATGTTTTGTCTGTCGCATTCTACCTATTCTTGCGTTTTATTACAAAATCTCGATTTTCCCAATTTTCGAGTTATTTCTCTTTATTATTAAGCGTGGGATATCTTTGCAACTTAGAGAAGATTAGATTAGAAAGCCCTAGCTGCATAGACCTGTGAGGTTTGCCCACTGAGAAAGGATTCCTCCTACTCGGCAAGAAAGTCACCTTAAAAGTCTGACTTAATTGTCAGCGAAATGTTGAGATACCTTTAAAAGTAAAGTTCACAGAATATGCAACTAAGCTACACTTGTTGCGTAACTTCTTGCCGTGCACATGTGGCTAGGTAAACTATTCCTTTTACAGGTTAAGGGGCTGGCCTTACGCCAACCACTTCAGTTGAAGTAGCGGTTTCCCAGCTTCCCGAAGCCGCTACTACTCATATCTCGTGAGGGCTGTGTAAACCTTGCCGTTATTTTATTTTGGGTTTGAAATAAACTTCGTAACGGGAAATCATTTCTGACACCCGCGGTGGGATTCGAACCCGAGCTCACTGCATGGAATGCAAATACTTAACCAAATGAGCCATCAACTACACTTCTGTATCTAAATCTAATCTAACGTAATCAAAGTTGCAAAGACACATTACATGCATTTTCACAAGCAGACATGTACAAGTTTGTGCTTGCGCATGCCGCATGTGAACCTACAATATAGAAACCAAGTCTCAAATGGACATACACCCTGCAACTCTTGCTGAACTTCTCTGAAACAGGGGTTAGATTGGCAAAAACTATTTATGATTTTATAAAATGAAAAAAAAAACTGATTTTACTGACCATGCAAAAGAGAAGAACGATTTCTCTACGTTTCGTCAGAGTCATATCCGACGTCTTCAGGAGGCGTATGTCTTCTACAAAGAAGAACCACGAACTGTTGAATTATTGTTGTACACAGGCACCCCAACTTCAACTTCTACAAACTTTCCAGTATATGGAGGCCAGTACTAACTTCCATGATCCACCCTTTCATTAATCGGAGGATTTCATAGAAAGACATAATATCGTCCTTCTGTACAAGTGGAGCTATTGCGACATCCGGTTTTATTCAAAACCAACATCAATCACCACTTCCTTGCAGCACCTCACGACAGAACCAAGAACTCAAGCAACACCTCTGCGGCACCCTTCCAGGGTGACATAGACCCCCAAGACTCTCAAGAATTGGGGAGCCTCCCGCACAGGATTCCTTAAAAAAAAAAATCTATGAATGCATCACCGAAGGTTAATAAATGTACCTACAACCTTCGACCACGATCAAACAACAATAATTCAACAGTTTGTGGTTCTTCTTTGTAGAAGACACACGCCTCCTGAGGACGTCGGATATGACTCCGACGAAACGTGGAGAAATCATTCTTCTCTTTTGCGCGGTCAGTAAAATCTGTTTTTTTTTTTCATTTTATAAAATGTCTAACAACCGTAATCATAATTTAAAATCTTTAACCATTTATGATTGTTGTTTTTTCTTTTGTTGCAGCGATACATTTTTAAAAGCTAAAAGGGTTCCAAATTTCACACACACAGAGAAAGAAAACTTCCTCAAGACGCTTAACAAGTTTCGACACATTATCGATTGTAAGAAAACTGATTTAAATGCTAAGCGAGACAAAGAGGAAGCCTGGAGGGCCATCACCAAAATCTTCAACAGCCAGAATCCATGCACAGTTTACAGGAGCGCAAAATGCCTCAGGAAGTTCTACGACAATTGGAAGCGGGCTCAGCGTTTATCAGAAATTAAAAAAAAATTCAGGTGTAAATTGGAAAGCAATGATGAAATTAATGAAGAAGATGAGAGTCGAGAATTGATTTTGGAAGAATTTGAAGTTGTCGATGTAAATGCGAAAAATAAGTTGGAAAATAATGATGGCGTTAATGAAGAATATGAAAACGGAGAATCATTGTTGGAGGAATTTGAAGTTGTCAATGTTAATAGGACAGTTCTTGGAAAAAAATCAAATAAAAGACAGGTATGTAAACTTTTTATGGCTCCTTGATTTATTTAGGGGAGAATTACTCTTGTGCGGGAGACTCCTTAGATTCTAGAGACTCTAGGAGTCTATGACACTTGTTGTAGTGCCGCAGAGGTGTACGAGCTTGGTCGTCGCTTCAAAGCGCCAATACTCAAGCAAGACCCAGTTGTTGTAAGGTTGGATGGACCCTTCAATGACCGGTCTTTGGTAAAGGTTTATGAATTTTTCAACTCAGCGAAGAGCACATTCTAAATATAAATGGTATATTTTTTGTGCTCCGCCGGGATCCGAATCCACAACCTTCCATTTACGAGTCCGAAGTGTTGCCACTGGACTACGGATTGGTCCAAGGTTATGTTATGTCAATGGTTATGTTATGCAGCTGAGAATATTTTTGTTTGCGCAAACTGCATTATGGTTTTCTCAAATTGTGTTTGTATTTCACAGGATCAAAACAGAGGCAAAGAATCTCAGGAAAATTTCACTTTATTGGATGAAGACGGCAACCCCGCCCGATGGAATACCTCATCCCCGACTGCGGACGCTCTATCCACCAAACAAGTCCAGCTCATTGACTTGCAAATCAAGAAACTTAACCTAGAAATGGACGTCATGAATCATAAGCAAGAAAATGATGACGCAGAACACAAGATGAGGATGGAACTGATGAGATTAGAGATACAACTTAAAATGAAGCAGTTAAACAATAGAGCTACATATTGTTGAGACTTCTTAAGATTATTAAAAAATTGACCGGCCTGTAGTCTAGTGGTTAACGTTTCTGATTCGTAAATGGAAGAATGGATTGATCAGGTAATTGAGATTGCGAATGAATGAAATTTACAGAGTGGAAACAAGAGAAGAGCGTGCATGAAAGGAGTGATGAAACTAGATGAGATGAAAGAAGTGTGCAAGGACAGAGTCAAGCGGAGGCACTTGTGTGGAGGTACCAGCCACCCCTAGAGGAATGGCGGCAGGATACAAGACAAGACAAGTGGGTTTAAATCTGAGCGGAGCACAAAATATGTACTATTTATATTTTCAAATATGCTCTTCTCTGGGTTGAACAATTCATAAGCCTTTACCAAAGACCGGTTATCAAAAGGTCCATCCAGCCTTACAGCTACTGGGTCTTGCTTTAGAATTGACGCTTTGTAGCGACGACCAAGCTCGTAAAAAGTCTGGTCAATAGCTCAGTTGGTAGAATTCTTGCATTCCATGCCGAGAGCACGGGTTTGATTCCCATTGAGGGTGTCAGAAATGATTTCCTGTTTCGGTGTCTATTTCAAACCTAAAATAAATACCGGCAAGGTGTACTCAGCCTTCATAAGAAATGAGAACCAGCCTCACCGGGAGCTGGGAAACCCCCACTTTAACTGGAAATGGTTTGTGTGAGGCCGCCCCCTTACCCGTAAAAATAAATAGGTCCCAAATTGCCACACGCACCCCCTTCGGGGATAACGCAGGAAAGAAGATGCACTACGTGTGTGGCTTGGTTGCATTTTTATTTGTGTTATTTATCTATACCCTATGCACGCGCCTGTCGGTCACCCCTAGTAAATTGGGGTGGGAGGTAAGACTAATGATGGTTATAACGTTAACTAGTAATACAAAGTTGGGTGGAAGCTGTATGGAAATATTCCATCCTAAACTTCAGCCCTTTAACTGCAGGTGACACGCATAGGCGTCAAGTGTAAACTTGCACACAGTGCGGCTGTCAATCATAGACGTCATCCAACTTTGAACTTATCCCTGACATCTGTGTTCAAGAATTAAAAAGTTTGCAAGTGGAAATAAAAAAATGGTGATATTTGTTCTTGAATAACATGTGACCATTGACTAATAACATCTGTGGACAAGCAGTCATTTTAACAAAAATAGACATATATATCTGTCTCAACTTACTTACGAAAATGGTCATTAGTTAGAAAGAGAACAAAGAACTTCACAGTTGCATTTTCGTTTGTACAAAAAACTCAACAAAGCCCAAAAAAAAAACTTGAATGTTGGTACAATTGCAAAAAATGGCTGCCGATTTGACCGGAAATAGCTAAAGTTGGCAGATAACACGCGTTATAAATATTGTGATCGCCACAATTGATGCCAGTATTTTATATTTTCAAAGTGTATAATCATATTTTAATTTTATTACTCATTTCATTATAACCATTGTGATATTTTATGCGTAATATTTGTAATTGTTGCCGCCGTACATTCGGGGTACCACTGCAACGTTTGACACAAGAGGAGCGCAATCGGGAACAAGTATGAACCAATTCAGTACTTTAGTTACCGCTCCCCTATATTATAACTCCATGCATGTGACTGTTCACATAGTTTGAAGTGTCGTCAATAAATTAAGGTATGAAATCAATAAATGTTTTAAAAATGTGCTTGGAAAAGTATTCCGTAGGGGGTTATTCATATAGCCAGAATATTTAGAAGCCAAAAGGTTAATCTATTGTGTAAAACCAAGTCAAACATAAAAAGTCTTGGTGGAAGGCTTGTTAATATCTTTTTAAAATATTATATTCTTTTCAGTTGTGATATTAAACTAAGTAATAAATAAATAAAAAGAAACAAAAAAGCATGGCTTTCATTACCTACTGTATTTTACATTAATTACAAATCAAAGAAAGTGTTGATCTAAGAAAATATTGACTTGACTTTATATTCCTATTCCTTGACTTATAGATTGGTATGAGGCTAACCACCCATACTGTAAAAAATGGTCCACTTTGTCAATGTCACCCCTGTTTCAGAGAAGGTTGGCAAAAGTTGCAGGGTTTATGTTCATTTAACCTTCAACCTTCCCTGAAACAGGGGTGATATGGGCAAAGAGAATCATTTTGTACAATATGGGTGCTCAGCCTCATACCAACCGAATTGAGGTCCTGAATGAGATCTGAGGGAAAAAAATCTGTGAGATTTTTTGTATGTTCACATATTATTTTTGCTAGTAAGAAAGTTGCAAGGAAGATCTAACAGCACATTTACCAAAAAAATAATTCAACAATCTATAATAATCTATAATCTATAATCTATAATCTAAGTTGCAAAGATATATTCATTTAAAGCTCTCAGATGTATGCCCACAAACCAACAAGTGTAGTTCGCGCTTACAAATGCTGAATGTGTACTTACAAATAAAATCCAAACCTCAAATGAACATAAGCCCCACAACTTTTGCCGACCTTCCCTGAAACAGGGGTGACATTGGCAAAGTGAACCATTTTTTACAGTATGGGTGGTCAGCCTCATACCAACCTATAAGTCAAGGAATAATAATAATTATTTTATTTTCGATTCATACCTAACTTTATAATTCACACGTATTTATTTTCCCTGGCAATAAATAATTACTATTTTCACGTTGGTACTCACACAATGGCAGCAATAAATTCAAAAGAACATAGCAGTTCCAATTTTAAATGTTTTTACGGAAAAATCAAATTTAGTTTGTGTTCACTTCCTTATTTGAATTTACTAAAATAAATCAAGTTTTAGCACAAGGCACTTACCTGCTTCAAATAAATATGATCCAATGGAGAAAATTGTAAGTATTTCAATTTTGTGTTTAATTCATGTAAAACAAAGTTATAATTAAGCAAACCAAAACCATTTTCCTTTAGAACGTCACAGATCTATTAAAATGGAATATAAATAACACTTCTTAGCACTTTTAAACAAAATTAACAATAATCGAATGTAAGAATTGCAAATAAATATTACATTTGGAATTCATATTAAGTGCTTGTCTTGCTGTAAAAAGTGGTTCACTTTGCCAATGTCACCCCTATTCAGGAAAAGTCGGCAAGAGTTGCAGGGCATTTTGTTCGTTTGAGTTTTTATTTTGTCAATTCACATGCAAACACGTATAAGTTTACACTTACACACGCCGCATGTGAATTAACAACATAGAAACTCAAAATCTCATACGAACATATGCCCTGCAAATCTTGCCGACTTTTCTTGAAATTGGGGTGAGATTTGCAAAGTGAACCTTTTTTTACAGCATGGATGGTCAGCCATGCCTACAATACTTTTTTGAAAATATAATTTATTTTGATTGAACACTGCCACACACTTGAAAAGTAAAATTATTACAACTGAAATAAGTACATAGGTAGGTAAAGTAAATAAAAATATTCACCTCGGATTAAACTTTCTTGATGGGTTTCTCCGAAGCATTTTTGCAACAATAAAAAATATTCTTCTTTTATTAAATTAATCAATTCCGATATCAACTCAAATAATTTTTATTTATTTATTGGAAAAGTTTTATAGCATCAAAACTTCTTGTTTAAAATAAAATGAAACAACTAACGAATCAATTCCACTGGCTCTCAAACATCTTTTTTTTTATTTATTATTTATGATACTTTTTTTTTTGTAATCGGAGAAAATTTGTGACATTTAAGTAAATTTCCAATTTGTTTCACAATATACATTTATGAACGCGGTTAAGTATAAAACTTATTTTAATTTATTTATCTGAGAATTTTCGTTGCATTCGACTAATTTGCTATCTCGTTCTTTTTTCAAAATTTAAACATATATCAATTCCAGTGGCTCTCAAACTTGTAAAAATATTTTTACACTATTTTTTTTAAATAAGTTTTTACTTAAGTAATGCTTATTATTATAATGAAACTCTGCAGAGAAATGTTCATGGGAAAGTATCGTGTTTTCTCGTTGTTTGGTGGATTTGATTTCAAGAGACTTTCTGCATCCCAATCCGAGGAGTGACTGGACCAAAAAATCTGTCTGGACTTGAATTTATATGGCAGTCGTTTTGTCTGCCGATCTTGGCAACGGTTCCCGCTTTCCATTACGGAGAATTCTCACTACAACGCACGAATACACATACCTACATGGTGTTTCATACAGTGAACTTTGGTTATTACGAACATTTTGAAGTAGAGAATATTACTTTAGCGCAACGAACAAAATAAATACATTCATGGTGTTCATATACCTACCAAATTATGGCTATTACAAGCATTTTACAGTACGCTCTCCCAGTTCTTGTTTGCCGTATAGACCAATTTTGTCAAATATGACTTTTTAACGCGTTTCTCTTAAGAATCAAGTTCTACACAATCTGAGCTAAGAAAAAACGTAAAACTCGATAATGTGAGAGTTTGTTTTAAATATTTTTTGAATAAATTTATTGTTTTCATAAGACACATCGGTCCAGTACACATGCAAACATTGCTAATGTAAAATTTTCTCAATGGCGTATACGATAAACAAGAACTAAGGCAGCGAGTAGTGAATCTTTCTTCCGCACAATAGAACATACATGGTGTTTCATACAGCGAATTTTGGTTATAAGTTAAAACGAACATTTTGTAATAATTAATCACCCCTTCGATCCACTGGTCTTTTTTATAAAGCGAACTTTGCTTATAACGAACATTTTGCAATAACGAATCTCCCCTTCGATCCACTGGTCTTTTTTGTACACAGAACATTTTTCAAAAGTGAAACTTCCCAACGATCCAATGGTCTTTTTTGTAAAGCGGACTTTGGTTATAAGGAGCACATTTTGAAATAGTAACTAATTATTTCCTCAACGCAACAGACAAATACATAAACGGTGTTACGTTCAGCAAACTTTAGGTATTAGTTCCTTGATTAATAGGTTGGTATGAGGTTGACAACCCATGCTGTAAAACTTGGTTCACTTCTACTGATGCCACCCCAGTTTCAGGGAAAGGCGGCAAGAGTTGCAGGGTGTATGTTCATTTGAGGTTTGGATTTTAATTTGTAAGTACACATTCAACATTTGCAAGTGCAAACTTACACGTGTCTGTTTGTGGGCATGAATTTGATTGAGCTTTAAATGTTAATATATCTTTGCAACTTAGATTATACTGTTATGTAAATAGGCAATGTAAATATTAAAATATGTATATGTATTAGTTATAGGAATTCTTTATTGTATTGGTGGGTAGGATTGATAATTGTGTGTAAATAGAGAAGTCACTAGATTACTTTAGTTATGTATGTGCTTCGAGAACAGTCTAGCAACAATGTGTTCTCGACAGTTCCATCTTCTTAGTATAAAAAGGGTGCAAGTTGCTTGCACTAGTCAGTCAGTCATCTGCGAGCTTCACCAATACATTGAACGAATTCGACCAGTGAACTAAAACCAGTGTAATGAAATAAATGAGAGTGTCTTTGTAAAAATAAATTTAAACGTTTAAAATAAATGAGTAAAAGAAGAGTAGAGTTTTATTTGAAAAGTATCCGAACCAAAAATCGTAACAATACATAGATTATTATTATTACATGGGCTAGAAGTCTCATCATGAATATGAAGTGGTTGGCGCAAGGCTTAGGTAGGTACCTGTAAAAGGGAATAGGTTCTACATGCCACACGCAACAAGATGCACTATGTGTGCATCTTAGTTGCGTTGTTTCATATGGTTTTGTTTAAATTTTGGGTACGTCAAAAACTATTTGCATTCTATTGAGGTTTTTCCACAGAAAGAGCCTTGTTCGTTATACCGAGGTCCATGTTTTCCACGTGCTGTAAAATTGCGAGTATGGGAAGATAAGGAAATATTATTATTTGCGGCGTGTGGAACCTATTTATTTTCACATGTAAGAGGGACGACCTTACGCCAACCAAATCACTTGAAGTGAGGGTCTCCCAGCTTTCGAGGGGGTTGGTTCTCATTTCTTGTGAAGGTTGAATACACCTTTACGCAACGAAACTAAAAAAAAAACGCAACTAAAGCTACGCATATAAGTAGTGTAATTTCTTGCCGCGTTATCCCCGAAGCGGTCGCATGTGGCGAGTTGAACCTATTTATTTTTACATGTAAGAGGGCCGGCCTTACGCCAACCAAATCACTAGAAGTGAGAGTTTCCCAGCTTTCGAAGGAGTTGATTCTCATTTCTTGAGAAGGCTGAGTAAACCTTTCCGGAATTTTTATTTTTGGTTTGAAATATACACACCGTACGGGAAATCATTTCTGACACACGTGGTGGTGATAGAACCCTATCTCTCGCATGGAACGCAAATATTCTACCAACTGATCTATTAGTAATAATAATAATAATATTAGGATGATTTATTTGGTGAGCGCTGTTTTTCACACCTCAAGAGCCCTCTGCAAGCTTTGTCGTCGCCAATTCTCAAGCAAGACCCAGTTGCTGTAAGGCTGGATCGTGACTCGTGACCGGTCTTTGGTAAAGGTTTATGAATTTATCAACCAGGAAGACCGAGGAAGGAATGGATAGACCATAGACCAAATAGGTGAGATTGCGAAAGAATGGAACCTGCAGAGTGAGAATAAGAGAAGAGTACGTATGAAGAAAGTGATGAATGTTGAAGAATTGAAAGAGGTACGCAAGGATAGAAAAAAATGGAGACGCATCTGCGGAGGTACCGGCCACCCCTAGGCCCTAGTGGAACGGCGGCAGGAAACAGTAACAGTAACAGTGGGTTCGAATCCCGGCGGAGCACAAAAAAAATACCATTTTTCATAAACCTTTACCAATGACCGGTCACCAAAGGTCCATCCAGCCTTACAGCAACCGGGTCTTGCTTGAGAATTGGCACTTTCTACAGCGACAACCAAGTTCGCAGAGGTGAAGTGTGATTCACACAAAAACAGCGCTCACCAAATAAAACATCCTAATTTATTTTATTTATTTAATAACATAAGTGCTATTATGAGGATTTCTTTTTTGCTGTGTATAATATATTGTAGTGTTTTTGGTTTCGGATAGTCTCTAAATTAAAACATACTGGTCTTCTTTCTGGATATTTATTTTCACTTCATTTATTTTTAGAATTTACATTTATTTTTAACACTTCTAGCAACTCAAATTTATTTTCACAGTTCAGCACCTCACACACTCTTCAATCAAAGGCGACTATCTATCTCCTTGGTGCACCCAATTTTGCTCCTTATATACCCTATAGAGACAGAAGTCTCTAGGGCCAATTTGCCAGCAAACTCTCGAACGTTCTACCAGCTTCAAGAGTACAAAGGGATTATTTCATTTCTAGATTTCTTAAGCCTATAATAATTATTGCTACCTACGATGTACACCTATATTATTCTACTATTTACATAACAATATGAATATTTATAAGTTTTAACATGTATTAATTAAGTGTGCGCATGATGTGTTGATGTATGGATATGTGTATGTGTACCTAGGTATAATATGTTTATATTTATATTTAAGAACGTGTCATTTGCTTTTAAGGTTTTTGTTATTTTTATTAACGGAAAATGTAGACATTTTTTTCAATCATTAATTAATTTACTTACTGATGTTATTGTATTTACCCGAAGAAATTTGTTGTTTTTTTCCTGAATAAAATAAAATAAAATAAAAATAAAACATTTTACCCCGGACGATAGAGTCGGGAGGAGGGTGCAATACGTGACCAATCATTGAATGAACCATCTATTTGTTATTTACCTTTTGGATGCGGTGGATCTCTTGGACAGCAGATGGTGGTCGAACAGACTGGCCGAGGACGGGTTGTCGGTGTGCGCTTTGAGCAGCAGGTCCGCGTGGTTGTTGTTGGTGTTGTTAGTGCTGTGATTGTTGTTGTTGACCAGGGCGGGCTTGAGGGGCAGCAGCTCGCAGTCGGGGGCGCCGGCCATGTTGCGGGGACAGGGCGCAGCCCCGCGTCTAGCATGGCAGACGGCCTGACACTGAGCGCCACTGACACGCAGGTTAGGGACGGAGAGTGAGGTTAGAATGACGTGGCGGTGTGAGGCAGTAAATGGTACTTTTGTAACAATATAAAGTGTCATGTCTAACGCAACTAAGCTACACATATAGTGGAACTTCTTGCCTGCGTTAGCCCCGAAGGGGTCGCATGTGGCGATTCGGTTGAAGTGGGGGTTTCCCAGCTCCCGAGAGGGCTGCTTCTTATTTCATGTGAATGCTGAGTACACCTTGACGGTATTTATTTTGGGTTTGAAATAGACACCGAAACGGGAAATCATTTTTGACACCCACCGAGGGTGTCACTGAGCAGGGGATCGATCACCCTTGCTCTCGGGATGGAATGCAAGCATTTTACCATTCCAGCTATCGACCGGACTTTTTACGAACTTGGTTGTCGCTTCAAAACGCCAATTCTCAAGCAAGACCCAGTTGCTGTAAGGCTGGATGAACCTTTAGTACCTAACCGGTCTATGGTAAAGGCTTATATGAATTTTTCTGAAGAGCAAATTTGAGAATATAAATGGTATATTTTTTTGTGCTCCACTAGGATTTGAACACACAACCTTCCATTTACGAGTCAGATGTGTTAACCACTAGAATACGGATCGGTCTAAGCAAAACAAAATCTGGAAACTCCAGGGTGTGGGTAACTGAACCAAAAATAAAGTTTTCCAGGAGTCTTTTAATATTTTTCTCTATGCTGCTAAAACATGGACCAAAGCAGCAGTAAGGAGAAAATTGGCGGGTTTGGAAAGTGGTGCTGGAGGCTCATGCTCCGAGTCCCATGGACAGCTAGACGCACTGCAACTACGCAACTAAGCTACACATATAGTGTAACTTCTTGCCTGCGTTATCCCCGAAGGGGTCGCATGTGGCGATTCGGGAACTATTTATTTTCACGGATAAGGGGGCCGGCCTTACATCAACCACTTTCAGTTGAAGTGGGGGTTTCCCAGCTCCCGGGAGGGCTGGTTCTCTGGGGCGATTTGCGGAACACTGGTTTAAAAGACAGTCCCACCCTGTTGGAGGGTTTCAGGTTGTTTGTACCCAACTATTGCAATCGGGGGCGAGGTCATGATCTATTTTCTGTAGGTCTCGTACCTACCAATGAGCCTCTCTTTTCAGGCTCCGAAAGTTGCTGAATGTGATCTCATCAAGTCGTGGCACAGATCATACAATTCCGAGTTGCATCTCCTTTACAATATCTACATTATTGGACCGTAAAAAGAAGAGCCTGTTTGAAGAAGGTTATGACCAAGAAGTTTATTCCGTGATCTGTGGTTATGACTCTGGAGGAAATGAAAGAAGTAGGTACTGTAATGTTGGCGGCTAGGGTTTATTAATGTGAAATATGTTTTAGTTTTTGATGTAGGTACTTACATAATATAGGTAGGTATATTATTATTTATTGTTATTAATTAAATAACACACAGTTTTAATTCACTTTTATTTTATTTAAATTATGTCTAACGTTTTCGCCTAAAAAGGCATCCTCAGGACAATGACAATCATTGTCATTGTCCTGAGGATGCCTTTTTAGGCGAAAACGTTAGACATAATTTAAATAAAATAAAAGTGAATTAAAACTGTGTGTTATTTAATTAATATACAATGGACTTTCACTGTGTTAACCACCGAACCCTGAAAAATATTTATTATTTATTGGTTTAAAAAAAACATGTAATTTGTCGTTTATGTTCCTTGACTTATAGGTTGGTATGCGGCTGACCACCCATGCTGTAAAAATGGTTCACTTTGCCAATGTCATCCCTGTTTCAGGAAAGGACGGCAAGAGTTGCAGGGTGTATGTCCATTTGAGATTTGGTTTTTGTGTTGTAGGTTCACATGAGGCATGTGCAAGCGCGAACTTGTACGTGTCTGGTTGTGAGAATGCATGTAATGTGAATCTCCAATGTAACATATCTTTGCAACTTAGATTAGATAAGAAATTCAACGGCGAGTTTTTCTTTCATACTTGAGACATCACGTCTGATCAATTTGACCGATTATTATTTTTCTCATATTATGATTTAAAACATTATTTATTTTCGTTTTTACATTAACTATTAAAAGTACCATTTTGTAGTCAAAGAACCATTCTAAGGTTCGATTCAAGGCTTTGACGCAAGGAAATCCCCGACCTACAATATGCTCCTAGCACAAAACTCTCTTTAAATTTACTTAAATAAAATTATCAAATTCATTTTATATCGTGCATTGTAATTGTGTCCACATCAAAACTGAAAACCATAACCTAGCTTAAAATGCATCACGCACAAAACGGACATTCCACCAATTCTAAAAACATTACGATTCAATTTGTATGTAAAGTTTTGATTGTATTCAGAGCGGTTTTCAAGCGCAGCTTTTTCTAATGCGCATGCGCTTTCCTGAAAAAAGTTTTCATACCATTGAAACAGAAAATATCTGTACACATAAGATCAATTGATACAAAAATAATCAAATTTGGATCCACAATTGATTCAACTTTTGTTGTATGTTTATATCATTTATTGAAATAATTTGTATTTCTCACTGCGGCTCTGAAACGCATGCGCATTAAACTTCTTCATAGTGTCTGCTTACAAAATGACTGCTCATACGAATGCTATGGATTCTAATAAAATAATAGTTTGAAAAATAATTTTGTGCTTAGAGGTGTCAATATTTTTGAAAACTTGCAGACAGCTGATAGGAGGGAACTTTAAAAAGGAATCATGAATTATATTTACAAAATGGCAATACAATTTTTGTTTCATCGTGATATTATTGAGTATAAATTCACAACGGGATCCAATTTATTTTTTTACCAAACACAACGTGAATTGACTGTTGTCAAGAAAATAAATTAATTTATTAGTTACAGTTTTTTCATTATCTCGAAAACTGTTCCAGAAATATTTTTCATAGGCTTTCTAGACATACTGTAAGCTTGTCATCCGGCCCGCAACATCTTGTTATTGCGCAATAAGTTCTTCATCTATCTAAAGCAGCGGTTTTCAAACTCGCGGGCGTTTTTTTTTTCGGCGAAGATTGAAATTGTGTGGCTAGCAAACGTCGTATATTTATACGACTAGGGTCTTTAGCAATCGACAACAAAATATTTGTTTGCCTCTTCCCTAGCATACCTGTCACAATTTTGATGTAATTTGTGCATAGTCCATTTTAAAATATAATTTTCTTCTCGGCAGCAAACATCATACATCTATATGACTAGGGTCTTTAGCAACCAACAACAAAATATTTGATTGCCTCTTCACTAGCAACCTCATTTTGAAAAATAAAATTTGAACTGATGCTGGAGTGATGTTTACCGGGATCTGTGGGAGCTGGAGCTTTTTTTTTTTAAGAAATCCTGTGCAGGAGACTCCCTAGATTCTAGAGACTCTAGGGGTCTATGACACTTGTAGTGCCACAGAGGTGTTTACGAGCTTGGTCGTCGCTACAAAGCGCCAATACTCAAGCAAGACCCAGTTGCTGTAAGGCTGGATGGACCTTTAGTGACCGGTCTTTGGTAAAAGTTTATGAATTTTTTTCAACCCAGCTTCCGAACGTCTTGCCCATGTCTACGATGGGCTTCTTCAGCGTGAAGGGTGATGATGAAGATGATCTTGATGAAACCATGAAAAACCTTGAAAAACACACTTCACGCTAAAGAAGCCCATCGTGGAAATGGGCGAAACGTCTGGAAGCTCCAGCTCCCACAGACCACGGCAACAGATCCCGGAAAACATCACTCCAGCATCATCAGCCGGCCGTGTAAGCCTAAAACTCTTATTGAACTAATGCTATTAATTTTTATCTAACTGTGTCAACTTCAACTAAAAAATATTTTATTTCACTTCTTTATCTATTCCTTTAATTGCTACATTAAAATGAAAGTCAGTTATGTAAAAAATATACTTTATTTTTGTTAATTTTTTATCTATAATTATAAAATAATGCTATCTATTAACATTAGGAAAACGCAACTAAGCTACAACATATAGTGTAACCTTGTGCCCGTTATCCCCGAAGGATTTCGCATGTGGCAAGTGGAACCTATTTATTTTTACAGGTAAGGAGGCCGGTCTCACGCCAACCACTTCAGTTGGAGCCGGGGTTTTCCCAGCTCCCGAGGGGGCTGGTACTCATTTATTGTGAAGGCTGAGTAAACCTTGCTGGTATTTATTTTGAGTTTGAAAATATACACCGAAACGGGAAATCATTTCCAACACCCACTGGCGGGGATCGAACCCTTGCTCTCGGCATGGAATGCAAGCATTCTACCAACTATCGATCAGACTTTTTACGAGCTTGGCCGTCGCTACAAAGCGCCAATTCTCAAGCGAGACCCAGTTGCTGTAAGGCTGGATGGGCCTTTTGATGACCGGCCTTTGGTAAAGGTTTATGAATTTTTCAACCCGGCAAAGAGAAAATTAGAAAATACAAATGATATATTTTTTGTGCTTCGCCAGGATTCAGACCCACAACCTTCCAGTTACGAGTCCGAAATGTTGCCACAGGACTACGGACCGGTCTAGAATATGTTAACAGTTTTCAGACCTAAGGCGATGGCGGATGTCTTTAGCTGCGTTGTTCGGTCCAAATTAAGAATATGTTGTTGAGGTGTGGACACCTTACCAGCGGAAGTACATTAATATGTTAGAGCAGCTCCATAAGAAGTTCCTGAGGTACCTCCTCATGAGGACGCAGGGAAACTACTCTCAGTTCATGCACCATGAGGAGCTGCTTCGGGAAACTGGCTTCAGGAGCTTAGCAATTAGGCGCAATGGAAGGCAACCCAGCAAGAAGTTGCACTTTATGTGCAGCTTAGTAGCAATGTTTTTAGTTGCTATCCGGATATTCGTTATTACTAGTCTGACTTCTCCTTTGAAATGAAGCAGGCATAAACTTGGGCTTGGGTAGGGGCACTCTTTCCACCTTTATCCCCTCATTGGTGTTGGTGTAATTGTCTAGCAGGGTCTTGTATTGCGCGGCTGCCTCCTCAAAGGTTTTATGGTGCGGAGCTGACACCGGCTGCTCAGCAGATTCCTCCTTCAACTTGTCAACTGAAATCATAAAAAAAACACATTAATATTGATGTGGCTAATACACACAAGAGCTTAGTCTCTTTTCTTAGTGTCTTAGTGTCTTCTTTGGTGAGGTATAGAATGATTTTGTAAGGGGCCGTCCATAAATTACGTCATCGATTTTGGCCGATTTTCGACCCCCCCCCCTTCAATCATCCTATAGTCATTATCTAATGACCCCCCCTCCCCCTCTTGCTGTAATAATGGATGAGCTTAATAATGTTATATTACTTACATAATATTTTGTATATTTTGTGGAAATTGGTATTTACAAGAACAACGTCACTTTTGGTACACGTACATCATTTGCCATCATCCGCAGACCAGACCCCCCCCCCCCCCTTAATGTGAATGACATAATATATGGACAGCCCCTAAGAGAAGAATGTGGTGCAAGAGAAAGTGTGAAAGTAAAGATTAAAAGAAGTTTGTTGCAGGACCGTCGACTTGGAATCAGCTGCCCCCAGAAGTGCGCGCCAAGGAAGGGATCGAGAGCTGCAAGAAGGGAATGAAGACCCATTTCTTCACTGCCGCGTCAAGCCGTGACAGTAGTCATGAAACGGCACTCTACAAATCATCATCATCATCATCATTTAGATTTTAGACTTACTGCAATCCAGTATGATTTGCTTTGAGTTATTTCCTGGTTCTCCCGTCGATCTCGCGCGTCAAGGTTGAACAGTTGTCTGGACTCCGCCCTCCCGCCTCACTTTGGGTCCTCAAGACTGTTATGATTAACATAGAGAACAACGGCACCTACCATCTGTCACAAAGACTCTATTCATGCTCAGCACTTTTCTTGTCTTGTTGAAATATTTCAGACATTTTTCTGGTTTTGGTTCAAACACAGGATCACCAGTTGGAGGGTCTTCGTCTTCTTCAAAAAACATATGTGTTCCCATACACTTCTCATGTTTACCTATAACAAATAGCATCAAACATTTGAATTATTGTATTATTTTATGAAACGGGAAAGTACCGCATTAAAGGTCCAACTGAACTCTCTATCTATGGCCAAGCAAGTCAAGACGGCAACTTTGACTAGTGTGCTTGAAATAAAAACACTCATTCGAGTCTAGGCGGGCCCTTTGACAATAACTTTGACCCTGTTTCAACAGATGTCATTGGGTTATCATTACTCGAAGTTATTACTGAATTAAAAATAAAAATATGAAAACCTTATAACAAAACAATGAATCATTAAATGATACTTTTAACCTTTTGGCTTCTGAATATTCTGGCTGTATGAATACCCCCATTACGCAATATAAATTGTATATTTTTTGTGCTTCGCCGGGATTCGAACCCACAACCTTCGATTTACGAGTCCGAAGTGTTACCACTGGACTACGGACCGGTCAATGGCCGGCTTTGTAGCAACGACCAAGCTCGTAAACACCTCTGTGGCACTACAACAAGTGTTATAGACCCCTAGAGTCTCTGAAATCTAGGGAGTATCCCGCACAGGATTTCTTTAATAAAAAGTTAGCCTTCGTCCAAAAAGCATCAAAAGTGTGACTATGATCCTTAGCAACTGATAACTAAATATATTTTTGCCTTTTCCTTAGGAATCCAGCCGTGTGACGTACAATTTCTTCATATCAATTCATTTGTTGAGTCCATTCAGCTATTTATTTTATTATTATTTTTGAGGTTATGAACAGAACCAGTATTTTTAAGTTACCTTGAAGAACAGTGTCGTTTATTTGGACTATGGGAGTCTCGGAGTCAATATCGATGACTTTTAAAAATGGAACAGCGTCCAGCTTCATCATGCTGTGGTCCATGTCATTCAGCGTCGCATAAATCAAAATCTCTTCCTCGGAATCTGAATCATGCTGGGAGCAATCCATTGTCGCATCAAATCAATGCCTATTGTTTGTATTTATCAGATTATTTCATCATAATTGCATATATTAGTGTAATATGCATGTACTCATACAGTTCTGATTGAATAATTTGACCCGAAACTACTATGTTTTGTTTAGATAAAAAATTCACAACCAAATATTTCCGTGACGTTTGACAGGTGTTCAAAAACCGAAACAGCAACAGTGAAAAGTTTAAGCGCAGCATTTTGTTTGAAAAACGTCAAAAAAATAATTTGTGAAATACAAAAAAAAATCGAAAACATAATAATATGATATTTTTTATTTGAGAGAACAAATTTAAATCAAAAGTTTTATAATTAATATATTTTTTCGTTTCAATTAATTGCTGCTAGGTATATATTTTTTAAATATTATTGCATTGTATATTTATGTATACAGCGCTGAAAGGAAATTTCTGGAGCAAGAAGTATACCAACCCACGAAATCAAAACTTCCAGAACAAAAATAAGCACGACGGAGGAACGGTGTCCGATAAACGTCAACAGCGTATAAAATAAAGCGATTTGAACTCCTCGAGGAGTGTTATCGTGATATTTGTGCAATCCGGACGTAAACAGCAGCGATCATGTCTGATTGGGAAGTCCAAATGCTGCGGAGGCGGCTGCCGAAGACTGTAAATATGAAATCTGAAACTGCCATTAACGCGGCACGTCGCCAAGGCGTTGCTGTCGAGACTCAACAAAAGTACGGAGGCGGCAGCAACAAACAACACGTCGTCACCAAGAACACCGCCAAACTGGACAGGGAGAATGAGGAGCTGAAGCATGACTCTGTTCCGCTGGATTTGGGGAAGCTGATCATGCAGGGCAGGCAGAATAAGGGGCTAAGTCAGAAGGACTTGGCCACTAAAATTTGCGAGAAGCCGCAAATCGTCAACGACTACGAGGCCGGCAGAGGGATCCCCAATAATGTGGTGATCGGGAAGATCGAGAGAGCTCTCGGAATAAAGCTTCGGGGCAAAGATCGCGGCCAAGCGCTGCAGCCCCCCGGAGCCAAGAAATGATAAAACTGAGGACTCGGGGGGCGCGCGCTAGCCCTTTTTTTTTATTATTATTTTCTGTTTAAAAATATTGATTTGTTAATAATGAGGCAAAATATGAATTATTTGTATTTCGTTTCTCCAGTTTATGAATTATTATAATTGATCTATACTAATATTGCTACATAAAATAAAAAAATAAATTTTCTATGGATGTGAGGTTGCGTTTTGTTTTTCTGCCATTTTCTTTTCCAAGTCGTGCCGAAGTGTTGCGAGACAACAAAATGTTTCAACATATATTGTGATTCTGTCGAAAGATAAAAATATAATCACCTGAATAAATAAAGGTATTATTTTAATCCTGAAACTGAATTTATTTATATCAAGGTGTGTAGGTATGGTAAAATTTAAAAAACAATGTGCCGAGCATTGACCAACGGTGTCGAGTCTTAAAAGCCATAGACAATATTTCCTTACAGCTGTTCCTTTCTTGCGCTGAGGTCGTGCTGTCAAAATACATTTTGTATTCTTAAAAATTAAAGTATAGAGTAATAAATATAGGAAAATGATCAAATTATTTTCACTTAAACAACAGAAAAAAGATGAAGAGGGCACTTCGCGACCTGGTGGCAACCAAAAGAAAGCGTCCGCCGCACAATTACGGATAACAAAAGGTAAACGCTCGCTCCGACAACAATTTCATTTTCAAGCTTTATTGCCTTCCAAAGCGTTATTTTGAGTCTAAAAGTATATTCTTCTATTGTATTTATAAATTTTATATGTTATTTAGTGTTTGAAACACCAAGATAATCAATATTTAGTTGTTTTTTGTTAGAACATTCGTGTCAGGTTATTGTTGCCATTTTTTGACATTTTGTGAAATCACTTGGGCATCTTTTGTTCTGCATTGTTTGAATGAGTCAGAAGGTGAATCCGTGCAGTGTTTTGTGATACTATAATATTGATTTTCATCAATTAATCACTTTAAATAAATAAAAAAATTACAATCTCCACCTAACAAAAATCATTGACCTCACAGGTTGATGTAAGTATTTGCACAATTTTGAATTTAGAACTTTTTTCTCTATGAGGAGACGTCACACTCGTATTGGACTATCGTCCTTTCCAGCCAATGACAAAATATTTGTTTGCATTTTCCTTAGCAACCCGGTTGTGGGACCGCACAAGTTTGTCTATATCAATTCACGTGTAAAACCCGTTTTGTAAATTAATATTTTTTAAAACTTGAAAAATGTATGTAAACATCAGGACTGCCAAAATTCTTTTTGTCTATGGCAAATAATCGAATGAAGTTGGAATGTTTCGACGCAGGTGATACCATTGACTTATGATATCTGTGGACTAGAAATTATTTTAACGAAAATAGACAATATATATCAGTTTCAACCTACTTACGAAAATGGACATTAGTAAGAAAGAGAACAAAGAACTTCACAATGGCATTTCCATGTGTACAAAATGCTCGGGTGAATGTAAAAATTCCTGAATCAAGGAAGTCAAGGAATCAATGGTCACAGTTAAAAATGACCACAGACAATATATCGCTGCCCTAGTTCAATACTCAGACATCTTACACAAAGCTAGTTTCGAGAAAATCGAAAAAGAAGGTTTGTAATCGCTATGATAATTACAGTTAACTTTGTTTTAAAGTCACTTAACGCAACAATGTGTAGCTTAGTTGCATTAAGTGACTTTAAAACAAAGTTAACTGTAATTATCATAGCGATTACAAACCTTCTTTTTCGATTTTCTCGAAACTAGCTTTGTGTAAGATGTCTGAGTATTGAACTAGGGCAGCGATATAATAATGGGTGTTGTGTTGTTTTCCAGATTTAAATGAATTGAACCTACCCAAGACGTGCAGCACAGAGTTCCCGGACACAGACGACCTGTTAAACTTCAAACTGATCATCTGTCCCGACGAAGGATTCTACAGAGGGGGACGATTCGTATTTAGTTTTAAAGTAAGTCTCCATCTTGTTTTTCTACCACCCCGGTTTCAGGGAAGGGTGACAGGAGTTGCAAAGTTAACCCCCCTACCTTCAGAAGAATAGAAAGTCTTATCCATGATCGGAGAAGGCTCTTGAGGTGTGACACACACAAAAACGGCGCTCTCTTATCATTTGTAATTTAAAATAAATTTGCCTGATGTTATTGTTATTCAGGTTATTTTCAGAGAAATAGGCAAAAAATAATAAGAAATCAAAACCACAATGTACATACTCCTGACTTTTGAAGAGTATTATGAAAAAATACAAAACGCTGACAAACAACTGAGTGCTTAGCCTGCCCTTGAGGAACTAACTTGTCTAGACTTGTAATGACGTGACTTTGGAACTCTTGGACCGGTCCGTAGTCCAGTGGCAACACTTCAGACTCGTAAATGGAAGGTTGTGGATTTGGATCCCGGCGGTGCACAAAAAATATACCTTTTATATTTCGAATGTGCTCTTCGCTGAGTTGAAAAATTCATAAACCTTTACCAAAGACCGGTCACTGAAAGGTCCATCCAACCTTACAACAACTGGGTCTTGCTTGAGAATTGGCACTTTCTACAGCGACTACCAAGCTCGCAGAGGGCTCTTGAGGTGTGATACACACACAAACAGCGCTCACCAAATAAATCATCCTAATATTATTATTATTATAACTCAGGCGGTTTGTAGTTTTCAAATATATTATTTTTTATCAAGCGCATAAGCGATATGCGATGTAGCAGAATGGTACACTCAAAGTTTGCGTATCGTGTACGTTCATATGGTGGTCAGCCTCATATCAACAAATTAATTAAGGAACAACTATCTTGTGCTGATATTGTGCACACTTATTTCTTCTTAAAAGCCAGTGAACTTCTATTTCCATGTTGTTTTAAGATTCTCTTGTATTCAAGAAGCTGCTTTTCGTTTGAATATCTTTTAACCTTTGCTATCATTACTTAGGGCCTTTTAAGACACGACTCATTCTGCCCAGTTTGTCTATGGATTATCGGACAAATCAGTTAAAAGCTTTCATATTTACATATCCATAGACTACTGATTTCCGACCCAGCACTTGATATAATGAGAAACCATAGACAAACTGGACAGAATAATGGCAGAATGTGTCTTACACCGGTCCGTAGTCCAGTGGCAACACTTCGGACTCGTAAATGGAAGGTTGTGGGTTCGAATCCCAGCGGAACACATAAAAATACCATTTATATTTTCAAATATGCTCTTCGCTGCGTTGAAAATTTCATAAAACCTTTACCAAAGACCGTTCACTAAAGGTCCATCCAGCCTTACAGTAACTGGGTCTTGCTTGAGTATTGGCGCGTTGTAGCGACGACCAAGCATGTAAACACCTCTGCGGTACTACAACAAGTATCATAGACCCCTAGAGTCTCTGAAATCTAGGGAGTCTCCCGCACAGGATTCCATAAATTAAAAAAAGAGTGAAATGTCTGTAGCTGTTGTATGTTTGCAGGTAGGACCTAACTATCCCCACGAGCCACCCAAGGTGAAGTGTGAGACGGCGGTGTACCACCCCAACATCGACCTGGAGGGGAACGTCTGCCTCAACATCCTGCGGGAGGACTGGAAGCCCGTGCTCACCGTCAACTCTGTGGTCTACGGCCTGCAGTACCTCTTCCTGGTATGTGCTTCACGCGACTACTTGAACATTCTACTCAACAAAGCTTTGGGGGCAATCTCTGCAGATGAACAGGTTCCAATTTGTGATGAACTCGGCGGCACAACTGATTTTCGGAACATCAAAGTACTCCAATATCACGCCACTTATGCGGAAGCTACACTGGTTCTCAGAAAGAGTGTGGTACAGACTGTGTGTCATGGTAAAAGACATCCTAGATGGACAGGCACCAGAATACCTCAGAGAACTATGTCAGATGCAGCAAGCTACAAGCACCAGGACTCTAAGGTCAGCTGATGTAGGCTCTGCAAGGCTGAGCTTGCCCCTTAGGGCCACCTCAACCAACTCCAGTGATCGGGCATTCTCGGTTTCGGTGCCAGTGGCTTGGAACGAGTTGCCGGTTGAGGTTAAGAAGGAAAGAGACAGGGCAAACTTCAGGAGGAAGCTGAAGACGCGCCTGTTTTATCAAGTCATACCCAGGAATACAAGGGCCTTTGTAATTAAATTTTAATGAAAACGGCGCTTTAAAGAAATAAAAAAAATATGTATATACGCCTCTGCTCAGTAAGCTGCTGTCCATAAGGCTAACTCCTCTACAGGTAGAGAGCCCCAGGGTGGAGCTGCAAAACAAGCGGCGCTTGTTTGTATAGTCGGGGTGCAGTGGCTTGCTTTCCTCTGTAGCCTGTTGTCATGCTGTGTTGCAGGAGCCCAACCCCGAGGACCCGCTGAACAAGGAGGCAGCAGAGGAGCTGCAGAACACGCGGCGCCTGTTTGAGCAGCACGTGCAGAAGGCCATGCGCGGCGGCTACGTGGGATCCAACTACTTTGAGCGCTGCCTCAAGTGATCACCCTCACGCCGCTGACTGCTCTGCCACCAATCATCACACACACAGACACACATACACACAACAAGCTTACTCAGATATTATTGCATCATGAACTCAGTACAGTCTTTAAATCCCCCAGCTATATGCGCCACCCGTGTATAACCTATAATCCATTTTTTTTTTAAGAAATCCTGCGCAGGAGACTCCCTAGATTTCAGAGACTCTAGGGGTCTACGACATTTGTTGTAATGCTGCAGATGTGTTGTTTACGAGCTTGGTCGTCGCTACAAAGCGCCAATACTCAAACAAGACTCAGTTGCTGTAAGGCTGGATGGACCTTTTTAGTGACCGGTCTTTGGTAAAGATTTATGAATTTTTCAACCCAGCGAAGAGCATATTTGAAAATATAAATGGTATATTTTTTGTGCTCCGCCGGGAATTGAACCCAGAACCGTCCATTTACAAGGCGGAAGCGTTACCACTGGACTACGGGCCTGTCAGGAAATGTTTTTTTTTCAGCTGTGCCAGGAATCAAACCCATTCTGATTATTAGTCTATACCGTTGAACATTAGACTACAAACCGACCCAAAGGCGACAATATACATAAGATTTGTTGTGAAAATTAAATAAATAAATGCAAACTAATTAATTGATTTTCAATATTTTTTTTAGAATCAAACCCCGATGAAACACTGTAGGTATACTTTCACCAACTATATTAAATTATTTCAATTAATATTTACAAATGTTTTGCGATTTACAATCATCGCCTGGTACAATAAAATTTTAAAATGTCTTTAAAAACAAAGTATGTTAATTTCTGAGCTTCCATTTGTAATTTACAAATTTGAAAAACCCTGAGTAAGCTTAACGTCTGTGTGTATGTGCTACATTTGAATATTACGCCGTAATTTTGAATATAGGGTTCAATGTAAAATCTCCGACACAAAAATACAATCAACAAAATTTTCGCGGCCGACAACCATCACACATTTATCTATCCTGGGCTGGAAGTCTCATCACCACGGTAATTCTTACCTACCGAATATATCGGTAATATTTGTATGAAGACTTATCAGCTATTCACTCGCGGCCATCTTGAATTGACAGGTCTTCAAACAAATATTACCGATATTCGGTAGGTAAGAATTACCGTGGTGATGATTCCTTGACTTATAGGTTGGTATGCGGCTGACCACCCATGCTGTAGAAAATGGTTCACGTTGCCAATGTCACCCCTGTTTTCAGGGAAGGTCGGCAGGAGTTGCAGGGTGTATGTTCATTTGAGATTCGGGTTTTTATATTGTAGGACCACATGCGGCATGTTTAAGCGCGAACTTATGCATGTCTGTTTGTGAAAATGCATATAATGTGAATCTATAATGTGACATATATTTTGCAACTTAGATTAGATTAGATTAGATTCTGTCTGGCCAGACATTTTTCACTAACGCAATTGAGGTTAGATTTATGCAATTTTTTATACTCGGGGTACCGCTTTAAATACAAATTACAAAATATCTATTAGCCTTTTCCCCAGCAACCCAGCCATGTGACGTGGCAATTTTGTCTACAGATATGTCAATTTGTGTGTGGATCGTGTAACATTTTCTGATTGTATTTTTGTCCATTTGGCAACACTGCCCCGCGTGAAGAAGGCTCATTATAATAATTGTTAGTTATTTAATTTATATAAGTGAAATTTCTGTCATAGACACACACACACACACACAAACAAACATAACTTCAAGAAAACTCTCTGTATGAAATATGGTAACACTAGATTATTTTAGACGTCGATCCAAGGTTTTTGTACAAAATGAAAGTATATGGCAACATTATACAAAATTAAGCTGCACATATTTGGCAACTTCTTTTCAATTTGTCTTCAAAGGGGTTACATGCGGCGTGTGAGACCTATTTATTTTTATAGTTAAGAGAGCTGGCCTTACACCAACGATGGTGGCTGGTTCTCATTACTTGTGAAGGCTAATACTTTTGGGTTTGAATGAAACACCGAATTTGGAATTCATTTCTGACACAGACTGACTTAATCTGGTCAATAGCTCAGTTGGTAGAGTACTTGCATTCCATGCTGAGAGCTCTGGTTCGAATCCCGCTGAAGGTGATCAGAAATGATTCCCTGTTAATATAAAATAAAATACCGGCAAGGTTTACTTAGCTTTCACAAGAAATGAGTACCAACCCCTTTAAGAGCTGGGAAACTCCCACTTCAACCGAAGTTGTTGGCGTAAGGCCAGCCCCTTTACCTTTAAAAATAAATGGATTCAACTCGCCACATGAATAACGTGGTAAAAAGTTACACTATAGCGCTCTGCCATGGAATCCAACAAACTGAGCTATCGATCAGACCTCAATACTCAAACGGGGTTGTTCTTAGACATTTTAGTCGTCGGTTGAGCCCACGCTTTGACAAACTAATGGTGCCTGCGCTGGAAGTTTCATGAGCACGGTCATTCTTACCTACCGAATTTTGTAATATTTGTATGAAGACAAATCAGCTGTTCACTTGCGGCCATCTTGGATTGACAGGTCTTCGTACAAATGCATCATTAGTTTGCCAAGGCGTGGGCTCAACAGACGACTAAAATGTCTAAGAATAGCCCCGAAAGAATGTTGTTTTCATATAATTATTTCTTTTTGAAACGAAAATCCTTGATTTCTGTCTTGAGTTCTATAGGACTGATTTGTTAGTTGCATTTTACTTTAGCCCCACAATCTTTTTTTATCCGTTTTGAAATTTCCTCCAATGCTACAGATCACTTTACATACAAATATTACCGATATTCGGTAAGTAAGAATTACCGTGGTGATGAGACTTCCAGCCCGTGTAATAATAATAAAATCTATAATCTAAGTTGCAAAAATATATTGACATTTAAAGCTCAGATCAAATGCATGCCCACAAACAGACACGTGTAAGTTCGCACTTGCTAATGCTGAATGTGTACTTATGAATCAAAGTGTAAACCGTAAATGAACATAAATCCTGCAACTTTTGCTGATCTTCCCTGAAACATGGGTGACATTGGCAAAGTGAACCATTTTTTACAGTATAGGTGGTCAGCCTCATACCAACCTATAAGTCAAGGAATACAAATAAGAAATAACATTCAGGTATAAACAGGTATAACGTAACGCAACTCGCAAATAAGCTACACATATAGTTTAACTTCTTGCCGCGTTATCCCCAAGGGGTCGCATGTGGCGAGTTGAACCTATTTATTTGTACAGGTAAGAAGGGGGCCGGCCTTACGCCAACCACTTCAGTTGAAGTGGGGGGTTTCCCAGCTCCCGAGAGGGCTGGTACTAATTTCTTGTGAAGGCTGAGTAAACCTTGCCGGTATTTTAACACCTAAACGGGAAATCACTTCGGACACCCTCGGCGGGATTCGAACCCGGGCTCACGGCATGAAATGCAAGCACTCTACCAACTGAGCTATCGACCGGACGTCCAAATAATATGGTCAGCCCAGTACGTCCAGGTAAAAAAGACAAATTGAAACTATCAAATAAGACAAAGAAAGCCATGTGGCTCGCTCGGCAGTGGACATACCGTAAATGGAGAATTTCTAATCCCTCGAGGTTATCTCTCTAAGTAACATTTACTATTGTGTTCGACTAAATGACTACAATCTTTCAGTGATTTCTGAGCCTCCTTTGCTTTGTGTAAACACTTGGGAAAGTGTAGCTTCACGGGAGGGCCTTCTGCCACTCGCATCTCACATAACGTTTTGCATGCGAGTCCTGTGACACATCCCCGGATGGGATGGATATACAGGGCGTGGGTCAGTGGAGGGGAGACTGACCCTGAGAGAAGGTGTTGTTGCATGCCTCAGTTGTGTCTGGTTTCATTAAGCTTCCATCTAAATCTATATCTAAGCTGCAAAGATTTATATCATTTAAGATTCATATTTAACGCATTCCCACAAGCAGACATATAAGTTCACGCTAACACATGCCACATGTGAACCTGCAATATAAAAACTCAATCTCAAATGAAAATTAGCCCTGCAATACCATACTCTGTATTATACTCATGGGGGGTTATTCTGTAAAATTTAATTTAAAATCTTCGTTAAAAAGTGTTTTTTTTTTTCATTTGATGATGTCTATAATCTGTAATCCAAGTTGCAAGGATATATTCATTCAAAGCTCTCAGATGTATGCCCACAAACAAACACGTGTAGTTCGCGCTTACAAATGCTGATTGTGTACTTACAAATAAAATCCAAACCTCAAATCAACATAAGCCCTGCAACTCTTGCCGACATTCCCTGAAACAGGGGTGACATTGGCAAAGTGAACCATTTTTTACAGTATGGGTGGTCAGCCTCATACCAACCTATAAGTCAAGGAATGATGTAAAAGTGAAATAAAATTTCTGCTACTTTAGGCTTGTACATTTGGAAATGATGAAATACTGTGTATTTTAATTTTGATATTTAAATTTAAATCATAGATTGAGATTCTTGTCTAGTATAGATTGTACATGTAACATTTCTCATTGTTTTATTTCTCTTCTGCTGGAAAGAGTGGTCGTCATTATAAAAGGTTCTTGGCATTTGAGTATTATACTTACATGGCTAAGGCCCGGTATATTCAAGTTAAGTAATATTATAGTTAACTTTTACTTGAACTATTATTCAAAATACTCAAGTTCGAGTTTACTAAAACCGAGAATTACCAAAGTGACAAGCTTCGCCGTCAAATCTTGGAAATAATTAAAATGCCATTCAAAAGCTTTAAAACAAACAACTATTCATAAAAATCATATGCCTAACCTTCATTAAGCTAGAAAACGAGACAAAAAATGTTCAGTTTGCAACAATTTTGATGTATCCTTACATTACAAAAAGAACAGCTGCTGTCAGTGAAGCGCCGCCATCTTGAAAATTGTTAGTTTAAGTAACTAAATATTTAGTGGCGAAATTCGGTGAGTGAAATATTATGATGATTTAACTAAAATTGCATTTTAGTTGACTTTACTATACTTCAAAATGCCGGGCCTTAGTGGTGGATTTCTTGTATGCTCTCGAAGTATTTAACATTTATAAACTCCCCTCGATCGCCTGAATAGAAAATGTATTAAAGATACAACCGTGAGTGATTTATTTTCCAGAATCAAATTCCAATGAAACACTGTTTATTTTCACCAATTATTAATTTATTTCAATTATTCTTTACAAACATTTTCGATTTATAATCATCGTCAGGTACAATGATTGTTAAATCGAAAATATCAAAACAATAATCCAATTTTGTCAAAACGAAACAAAAGATTTGGAAGTATCTTTCCTTCTCTTTCAGTCTCTACGTGTATTTTTTTGGCTACAAGTAAAATGCGACTGGTCAACTACTTTACTGTATTCGCAAAGAATGTTAGGAGATCTCATAGCATTCACTAACACTTAGGCCGTTTTCGTGCATCTTCCTTAGAGCCCGTTCCCACTTGTCGGGTGTCGGATCCGTATATTAATCGGAGGTTCCAGTGGCAGAACATTATGTATGGAGCTATTCACACTTGTCGGAAACCGATTTTGTCTGAAATGTTCTGCAACTGGAGCCTCCGATGAATATACGGATCCAACACCCGACAAGTGGGAACGGGCTCTTACCAGAACTTATGAAAAGGTTGAGTTTTCAAGGCTCACATATCAGTAGTGTAATGCCGAAGGGGTATATCTGTCAGTTTTTTAATTTTCTAAGTTTGTTCCAAAAAATATCTAAAATAGTGTATTCCATAATCTGGCAAGAGGACATAGCTGTAGTTGCAATACTTATTTAGTTTATTTAGATATCGACGGTTAAATGCAGTAGGGCGACATTTTGGTCAATAATGAGTTATGAATGCTATCCTACTTGAAATTTTCCGCTCTTTCTAATGCGCTAACTCCCATAGCTCTACGATGATTTTTGTGTTGTTTATGCCCAAGCAAACAACTGCGTTTTCGAAGTATGGTTTTGGTGTAACCGACAAGATTTTAGCCTTTTTTGTCCTAAAGGCGCTTGTGACATAAAAAATCGTAAAACCACATTAATAGGAATGCCAATAAATGCCTTTATAATTTTTAATTTTAGAGCTGTTTTGATTTTAACGATATGATAAAAAATAATAAAGTTATGCCGTTTTTCTGCAATCTCAAACTTTAAACTGCTCTGCTGAACAATTTAGTTTATGTCGCTTATGTCCTACTGCCTTTTAATCGTTGATATGTATGTATATGCGATTTCATAAAAAAACGAATGAGTTATTTAATTTCACAAGTTTGTTCTCCTGTAAAATTTAGTCTGAGACAGATATACTCCTTTGCTTTTACCCTACCGATATAATCAAACCTACAAGGCATATTTAGGTTTGTGCCCACTGTGAGGGATCAAAGCATTTTTTGTGAATTATTTTAGAAGTCTGAGAAAAATACTTTTTTTTTTTTTGTTATTGGTTATGTGAAGAAAAAACGCTTTCAATAATCTCCTTTTTATTATGATAATAATAAATATTAATAATATTAATTGTATTTTAATTTTTTAAGTCGAGTTTTAAGTGAATAAAACTGATTGATACAAAAATATATATATAATTTGTTTTTCATTATTATCTAATTGTCATATTGTGTAAAAATATTAAAAATAATGGTAACACTTGTTCTTATCATAAATTATTGTCTATGGAAACATCTTAGGTAAATTGTCTGTGGTAACTATTTTAAAATTAGAACATACAACTATTTACACTACGGAGCACAAATTGTGTTTTTATCATTTATTAATTTTTATACGGACACAGAACATCACTCGGAACGGATTTTCCATTTGTCGGCAAGAAAATGTCATAGGTCTGTGTAACTACGGTCCTTAGAAACCCATAAAAACAACTCGGCCGTGTGTGTGTTTTAAAAAAAATAGATTTGTGAAGAGGAATGCAATTCACCAACCTATTTTGCCTGGCCAGTTATCTTCATGCGAAAGCAGAAGCTTGTGTGCATGCAATGGCATCTGTTGAACCAGGGTCGAAGCTATGGTCAAGTGGGTCAGACGTGATTCGAACCAACGTTATTCTGTTCCATATACGCTAGTCGAACATGCGCCTTTACCCCCTTGGGCATAATACCAACCGTGATATCACTACTTATTTGTCTATGGAATTTGAGTTGACTCCATTACAAGCGAATGCCCGATGGATTTACATAAATTACATAAATGAAAAATTGTGATCTGTACCCTTAGCACGAGTTGCAAAACTTGAGAAAAGTAAAGTTTACGGATAATATTAAAGAGTGATTTCTCCCAAAATCTGCCGTTTTTGTTTCTTACACTTTATGGTCTTAGCAAAAGAGTTACAGTGATGAAGAAAATCAAGTTCAAACAAACAAAAAGGCAGATTTTGGGGAACACCACTCTTTAATACTTTACGTAAACTTAACTTTACTCAAGTTTTACAACTCGTACTCAGGGTACTGGTTGGATTGCTGCGGTGAAACAGAAAATTAAATTTTTATTACTAGTTGCTAATGACTTTAGCTACATAGACCTGCAATGTTTTCCAACCAAGAAAAAATCATATTTTGAATATCCATTCTGAAGTGAATTAAAAAATATATGAAGTATTCTAGTATCTCAAAGCTAAGCTGTCAATAGAGATAAACTGTTAACAGAGACAAAAAATAATAAAAAGGTAAAGTGAAGGAATGGCATGCAAGTAACAATTACATAAAATAAATAACTTAACTTAATAATAAATGTCATAAAACCAGCCCTTACCAATAGACGATGAATAAATGTCATAATGAAGACCAATATATTGTGCACCATGTTTTTGAGGTTAGAGATCCATCCTACGCAGAAGTACGCGTAGTGCGAGTTTTTTCACTTTACTCGAAGTACACTTTGCCAATGTCACCCCTGTTTCAGGGAAGGACGGCAAGAGTTGCAGGGTGTATGTCCATTTGAGATTTGGTTTTTATGTTGTAGGTTCACATGAGGCATGTGCAAGCGCGAACTTGTACGTGTCTGGTTGTGAGAATGCATGTAATGTGAATCTCCAATGTAACGTATCTTTGCAACTTAGATAAGATTGAGTATTCGAGTAAAGTGAAAAAAGACTCATACTCAAATACTCAATACTTCGAGTAAAGTGAAAAAACTCGTACTACGGGTACTGGGTTCCTGTAGTTCCAATGTGAAATGGCACAATTTTCATAATCAACACAAGAATGACTTTGTGTCGGTGTTATGGCCGGGGGGGCCAAGCGGCCGTACTTTCTAGCGTATTTGGAATAGAATAACACTGGTCCGATCCCCGCTTGGGTCACTTGACTTTAACTTTGACCCTGGTTCAACAGATGTTATTGGGTAATAATTAATTAATAATTCCTTAATATAAACAATAATTAATTATTAATTGATGATATTAATACCTGTTTCTGGACAGGCAGAATAGGTTGGTGAATTGAATTTCTCTTCACAAATCTATTTTATTAAAATAAAAAAAGGATGGATTTTTCAGGTAAAGGTATCCCAAATGTATAACTTTCAACGATGGCAATTTACCATCTAACCAAAATAAAAGAAATGGATGGAGCAATGCAGTTGTTAGTTAGTAAAAATGGTTTCTCTTGTTAAAAATATGTTAGTCCGACAGGAAGACTTGCGCATTTTTACTCAAAATGGAATTATAGCCTTTTTTTTATCTTATCTCCGTTCTGGCAAAACACAGTCAATGGGTTTTCAGTTAGCTACGAACGAACACATCAAATTTTGCAGACAGAAGCTTTGCGGTGGCCGGGCCGGTTGCCTAGAACAATTTGCCCATCGGTGTTCGCGCGAACCAGCCTACCACCACCTTCAGAAAGGGACTGAAGACACTGCTTTTCTCCAGAAGCCATGGCGCCCTTGAGATGGTCCTGGACCATTAAATGGCGCCACAGGAAAGAAATCATCCATCATCGTCATCATCAAAGTTTTTGTCTTTCCAAGCTCTAAAACCTGGGCAAATCTTAAATATATTTTTAATAACTTTAATGGTACAAATACAAACCAAAAAATACTCTTCGACTCGATGCTATAAGTAAGGATTATTTAAAATGGACAAATAATATAAATACTAACTCTTTCCACAGGTTCCTCTACTTGTAGCAATTTTTAAACTTCTATGTCACTCCACTCTCTCAGAACAGATCACAGATCTAGTGAGACAGTGATTCCTTCATTACATTTGTTTTTTTTGAAGGAATAAATTTTATTTCATTTCAGTTACCACACGCACCTTTTTAGAAAGTCTTATCCATATTCGGAGAGGGCCCTTGAGGTGTGACACACACAAAAACGGCGCTCTTTTATCATTTGTAATTTAAAATCAATTAGCCTGATATTATTATTATTATTATTATCCACAAAAATACAATTTCAAGTTAGTATGTTTTGCCAGAACAGAGACAAAATTGTCGTAATATGACAGAGGTGTGGAAGAATTGTGAATTTCAGCTAGCAAGTTAAAAAAGATGATCAAGTCCATGTTATAACATTTAACATGAATCTCTCGGACATTGCTCCTTCTCCCTGCTTGGATGCAATATACCAACTCTATGAATATACCGGATATGTACAACGTATTGAGCACTTGGTCGCAAAGAATGTCACACATCAACCCATCCCATCTTAACCTACATCGTATTATTACTATCTGTATAGAACCAAAGGTCGGAAACAAATTTGCCGGTCCGTAGTCCAGTGGCAACACTTTGGACTCGTAAATGGAAGGTTGTGGGTTTGAATCCCGGCAGCGCACAAAAAAATACCATTTAAGTATATTATCAAATATGCTCTTCGCTGGGTTGAAAAATTCATAAACCTTTACCAAAGACCGGTCACTAAAGATCCATCCAGCCTTACAGCAACTGGGTATTGGCACTTTGTAGTGATGACTAAGCTCGTAAACATCTCTGCGGCACTGCAACAAGTGTCACAGACCCCTAGAGTCTCTGAAATCTAGGGAGTCTCTCGCACAGGATTTCTTAAAAAAAAAAAAAAAGGCACCAATCTAGGATATAAAAAAACTTCTGGCAATACCATTTTCGCTACAATATACATGGGATGGGTCGCCATTATAAAACATGTCAATTTTACTGTATTCAAAAAAGTGGAACAACTCTCAATTCCTCTGCTTGTACGACTGGCAGTTGTTATTGTCGACTTTTTGTTTTTGCGATGACATTGACTTGGAGGCCGCGGTCTGGCAGGTCATGGAGTTCAAGGCCATGGACTCGGTGGACAGCTGTGTGAACTTTTCCTGCATCAGCGTCTGTGTGCTCTCTATAAGCTTGGGAAGATCTTCCTTGGTGAGGCCGTCGGTTGAGACCAACGGAAGAATTTCTACTATGAAGTGACCTGAAAACAAGAACAGGCCTTTAAATTGAAACGTCACAGTCAAGTATTTAAAGTCTAATCTAAGTTGCAAAGATATGTAACATTGGAGATTCACATTATATGCATTTTCACAAGCAGACACGTATTAGTTCGCACTTAAACATGCCGCATGTGGACTTACAATATAAAAACCTAAATCTCAAATGAACATACACCCTGCAACTTTTTCTGACCTTCCCTGAAACAGGGGTGACATTGGCAAAGTGAACTATTTTCTACAGCATGGATGGTCAGCCGCATACCAACCTATAAGTCAAGGAACTTCTTGCAACTTGAAAAAAAAAAAGCTCTTTGCTTTGTTGAAAATTCATCTACCATTGACAGCGCATATCGACGGTTAAAAGGCAGTAGGGCATAAGCGACATAAACTAAATTGTTCAGGAGAGCAGTTTAAAGTTTGAGATTGCAGAAAAACTGACTTAACTTTATTTGTTTTAATCACATCGTTAAAATCAAAACAGCTCTAAAATTAAAAAAAAGAAAGGCATTTATTGGCATTCCTATTAATGTGGTTTTACGATTTTGTACGATTTTTTTATGTCACAAGCGCTTTTAGGACAAAAAAGGCTAAAATCTTGTCGGTTACACCAAAACCATACTTCGAAAACGCAGTTGTTTGCTTGGGCATAAACAACACAAAAATCATCGTAGAGCTATGGGAGTTAGCGCATTAGAAAGAGTGGAAAATTTCAAGTAAGATAGCATTCATAACTCATTTTTGACCAAAATTTTGCTTATGTACCCTACTGCCTTTTAACCGTCGATATGTTTGTAAGTCAAATATAAAAGTATGTATGTCTGTTCAGCAGATGCTTTAGCTCTGTAGTGCCCTTGCAGTGAATTCACAAAAAGACTCTTGTTATTATCCTTTTATTGTAAAATTTAAAGTGGATTTACAGTTCGCTGCCTTAGTTCTTGTTTACCGTATACGCCATTGAGAAAATTTTACATGAGCAATGTTTGCATGTGTACTGGACCAATGTGTCTTAAAAAAAACAAGAAATTTATTTAAAAAATATTTAAAAGAACTCTCACATTATCGAGTTTTACGGTTTTTCTTAGCTCAGATTGTGTAGAATTTGATTCATAAGACAACTGCATGAAAAAGTCATATTTGACAAGATTGGCGTATAACAAGAACTGGGGGAGCGAGTTGTTAGACATATTCACAAAGAAAAAATAGTTTTACTTGACTCAAATCAAAAATAAGAATAATTGTTGTAATCCCAATTATAATTATGACTTACCCTTGCAGATATTTAATAAAATTTAAGATGTTTATAAAATAGTTCGGGGTAGTTAACTAAAATACTACTAAGCTAGAAAGTATTGGGCCTAAATAACGGAACTGCATTAGTTGACTCACCAGGTCCGAATATGTGTCTCTTGTGGTCGAGGAAGTGGTACTTGGAGATGACCACGGGCTGAAGCGGGCAGGCTGCGTCCAGCGCTGCGTGGAAGGCCCCTTTCTTGAAGGGCAGCAGGCGCTCTGTAGTGTTGCGGGTGCCCTCGGCAAACATCAGGATCTTAGCCTGGAACGTGACAATTGTGAAATAGCTAAGCATTCCACAGTCTCACCGAGTCAGGTTTTTACTTTTTAGAAACTTCAAGACCCTAACACAGGCCCGCCGCACGGAGTCAGGATGAGATGGGAGTCACAGGACTTACCACCTGTCTCTGGTTGGTTAAGGATCCTTTCGTCATTACAACATATAATAAAAACCCATTGGACGTATTTAGAAATAAAGGCACCAATCTGGGAAAAAATGCAACTAAGCTACACATATAGTGTAACTTCTTGTCTGCGTTATCCCCAAAGGAGTCGCATGTGACGGACCTATTTATTTTTATGGATAAGAGGGCCGCCCTAACACCAATCACTTTCGGTTCGTCAATCTTTGATTTGGCTCCAGTTCCAGCTGAGCGCAGTGTTAGGCTTTTTTTGCCGAGGGTGACTGGTTTGATTAGATCAGCGAGATATTTGGATGTTTTCCCAAATAGAGCTTTGTGGACCATCGTGCAACTTTACACTCGATGCGCTCCGGGATACTGGGCCAGTGAAGCTTCTGGAGAAGAGGAATAATGTATATAATGTATATTTTTTTTAAAATAATTCCTAGCCCACAGATATCATAAGTCAATGGTTGGTATCTACCTCGTAAATGTGTTACTTTTAGTACACCTAATACTTTATGTTCCGTAGTCTAGTGGTAGCACTTCGGACTCATAAATGGAAGGTTGTGGGCTCGAATCCCGGCGGAGCACAAAAAAATATACCATTTATATTTTCAAATATGCTCTTCGCTGGGTGACAAATTCGTATACCTTTACCAAAGACCAGTCAATAAAGGTCCATCCCGCCTTACAACAACTGGATATTGCTTGAGAATTGGCGCTTTCTACAGCGACGGCCTAGCTCGCAGAGGGCTCTTGAGGTTTGATTCACACAAAAGCAGCGCTCACCAAATAAATCATCCTAATATTATTATTACTAAAGCAGTGGTTGAGTGCGTGGCTTACCTTTCTGGCATTGATGGCCTGGACAGTCTTGTTGACTGTAGCCTTGGCCTCCTGGTGCTGCGTGCGGTCTATGAACACCGTGCCCCACAGCCAGGTGGCCAGGCCAAAGGGCCACCAGTAGAAGATGATGCGCTTGCTGATCACCGTGGAGTTCTTCATCAGAGGCCAGATGATGGCCAGACCTGCAGATTCATCATCCATACTGAATATTGTTACGAACTACGAAATAAAAGTACCTGTTCATGTACAATAGTGTGGGTAGAACCATAATAATAATAAACTCAATTTATCTACGCCGTTTTGTGATTTATGCATATATTTATATCTTACAAGATAGGTTGGTATGCCGCTGACCACCCATGCTGTAGAAAATGGTTCACTTTACCAATGTCACCCCTGTTTCAGGGAAGGTTGGCAGGAGTTGCAGGGTGTATGTCTGTAACTGTAACTCTGTCGCCATTCCGCTAGGGGTGGCCAGAGCCTCTGCAGAGTTGCCTCCATTTTTTCCTATCCTGACAAACCTCTTTCAATTGATTCATATCCATCACCATTTTCATGCATTTTCTTCTTTTACGCTCACTTTGTATATCCCATTCTTTCACAATCTCCTCAATCTGATCACTCCATACTTTTCTCGGTCGTCCTTTCCTATGTGAGATTTCCATGTACGTTTGAGATTTGGCTTTTATGTTGTAGGTTCACATGCGGCATGCGCAAACTTGTAAGTGTCTGCTTGTGGGAATGCATGTAATGTGAATCTCCAATTTTACATATCTTTGCAACTTAGATTAGATTAGACAAAGGCTCTGGGAGTAGTCCATGACGGTGGTAGTGCGTAGAATGACGTTCTGGTGTGAGCGAGAGATCAAAGAATGATCTGGAATATGCGAAAAAGATCTCTGTTGCACCTATATAAGAGGACTGCAATAGGGCAGCAGCTAGAGTGTCGATAAAACATTGAGCCGTGAAGTTCGAAAGCCAGAGCTAGAAATCAATTGTTGTAAATTGTGAACCAAACAGTGTAAAATAAATAATTGCAGTTTAATTGAAAGAGAACTCAGACAAACATAACAATACTAACACACAAGATCCATCAGGCTCTGGTGGTTGAGGATGACGATGTTTCCCCTGGTATTGTCTATGTGCTCCGTCCCCCTCACCTCCCACGTCAGGCCCATGTAACGAGCATTCAAACGACACAAGTAGGCGGGAATGCTGGAACAATAAATTAACAGTTTTTAAGGTTTGGTGGTTCACACACTGAAAGTCCATTTTATACAATACTGAACTACAATTATTCCTGCTAATCGAAAGAAATATTGACAGTTACAACCACCCGTTTTATTCAATTGTTCAGGAGAGCAGTTTAAAGTTTGAGATTGCAGCACAAAGCTTTTTTATTCTTTATCATATCGTTAAAATCAAAACAGCTCTAGAATAAAAAAAAATAAAGGCATTTATTGGCTTTTCTATTAAAGTGATTTTACATTGCTTTAACCGTCAATATATACTCCTTGACTTATAGGTTGGCATGTGGCTGACCACCCATACTGTAAAAAATGGTTCACTTTGCCAATGTCACCCCTGTTTCAGGGAAGGTCGGCAAAAGTTGTGGGGCTTATGTTCATTTGAGGTTTGGATTTTATTTGTAAGTACGCATTCAGCATTTGTAAGCACGAACTACACATGTTGGTTTGTGGGCATACATCTGAGAGCTTTAAATGAATATATCCTTGCAACTTAGATTATAGATAGATTATAGACACAATGGCATATTGTTACCGACTTTGATGTATGGAAGTGAAGCATGGACAGTGAAGGATAGCGAAATGGGTAAAGTATGTACGGTGGATATGAAGCATTTGAGAAGCATGATAGGAAAAACTCTGAAGGATAGAGTTAGGAATGAATGGGTGAAGAAAGAATGTAATTTGAAAGAGGATGTGAAAGTTAAGGTGCAAAAGAATGTGATGAGATGGTTTGGGCATGTGGAAAGAATGAATGATGATAGACTGACAAAGTATATATACAGAGGAAGTGTGAAAGGAAAAAGAGGTAAGGAACGACAAAGAAAAGTATGGAGTGATTAGATTGAGGAGATAGTGAACGAATGGGATATACAAAGCGAGCGTAAAAGAAGAAAATGCATGAAAAAGGTGATGGATATGAATGAATTGAAAGAGGTATGTAAGGATAGGAAGAAATGGAGGCAGCTCTGCAGAGGCTCCGGCCACTCCTAGCGCAATGGCATCAAAGTTACAGTTACATAAACTAAGGGTGATGTCACGTGCCGAAGGTTTTTTGACGGTGCAAAGTCCATTCACTTCTCGAGTACCCTGAGTACGAGTTGCAAAACTTGAGTAAAGTATAGTTTACGGAAAGTATTAAAGAGTATTTTGCAAATCATTGCTTCATTGCAAATCATTGCTTCATTGCAAATCATTGCTTCATTGCAAATCATTGCTTCTGATGATGCCTTTTGAGACGGAAACGTTTAAGCACATAAAATAAAAAATAAAAAGTGAATTGACACTGTGTGTTTTTTTACAAAAATAAATACTATGGACTTACACAGTGTGAACCACCAAACCCTAACAAATATATTAAAGAGTGATTTTCCCCAAAATCTGCAGTTTTTGTCTTAGCAAATGAGTTACAGTGATGAAGAAAATCAAGTTCAAACAAACAAAAACGGCAGATTTTGGGGAAAACCACGCTTTAATACTTTCCGTAAACTTTGCTTTACTCAACAGGGTATTTTCTTTAGTGTTGAGGAAAGTATGGAGAGCAACTTACAGCGCGTTCTCGGAGCTCCTGGGCTTGCGCAGCATCAGGGGAATAGGCAAGGTGGCAAATGCTCCCGACGTTATTATAAAATATACAAACTAAAAACAAACAAAACAATACTAAATTATAAAAACAAACAACTTACTTAAAATGATAAATAAACAATATTGAGCTAATGTAGTTTTGACAAAAAAACAGGGAGAAAAATTACAATGTCACTCGTCAGGTTTCTAACTACATGGCATCGGTCCATAGTCTAGTGGTTAACACTTCTGACTTATAAATGGAAGGCTGTGGGTTCGAATTCCGCGGAGCACAAAAAAATACCATTTTTATTTTCAAATATGCTCTTCGTTGGGTGAAAAATTCATATACCTTTACTAAAGACTGGTCATTATTGGTCCATCCAGCCGTACAGCAACTGGGCCTTGCTTGAGAATCGGCACTCTGTAGCAACGACTAAGCTCGTAAAAGTGCGTGGTAGAATGCTTGCATTCCATGCCGTGAGCTCGGGTTCGAATCCCACTGAGGGTGTCGGAAATGATTTCCTATTTCGGTGTTTATTTCAAACCCTAAAATAAAATACCGGCTAGGTTTACTCAGCCTTCAAAAGAAATGAGAACCAGCCCCTCCGGGAGCTGGGAAACCCCCACTTCAACTGAAAGTGGTTGGTCACCCTTACCCGTAAAAATAAATAGGTCCCGAATCGCCACATGCAACCCCTTCGGGGGTAACGCAGGCAAGAAGTAATACTATATGTGTAGCTTAGTTGTGTGCATTACGTTTGATTACCTTCAGGTAATATCTAGCTGCAGAGCTGATCTTGTATAGAAGGAGTAGGAGGGCCATGAGGCAGCCCAGCACCACGCTGTAGGCGGCCATGTCCAATCTGAAAATAAATACAATACTGCTTTTAGTATCCTCAATCAATATAAAAATGCCCTACCCCATGAGCTTAGAGCCGTAGAGAGTGCAAGTGCATTTAAGTCTGGATTGAAGACATGTTTGTTTGGGAGATGTTACAGTTGAACAGTGCCCTTGCAGTGATTTATCACAAAACGGCACTATAAATATGCCTACAAACTAAATAGGTATAAAGGACTAGTGGATGAAATCACAAAGAATGGATATACCACAAGATTTATGCAGTGGAGGTGGGAGCGAGAGGACTGCCAGCTAAATCGGTATATACATTCCTTAAGGATCTGGGACTGAATAGATCCCAAATAAATGGATTTTTTGGAAAGACTGACAAGAGCGGCCATCTCGGGATCATACCACATTTGGCTGCGAAGATCTGAGAGCCCAGACACCTCTGGACATGCAGTGTAGTAAATCGGACTTACATATTGGGAGGAAGGATGAGTTGGGAGGAATTGGGAACGTTGTCATGATGAAAGGATCCTTAACCAACCAGAGACAGGTCGTAAGTCCTGTGACTCCCATCTCATCCTGACTCCGTGCGGCGGGCCTGAGTTTGGGTCTTGGATAAAAAAACTAAAGACCTGACTCGGTGAGACCGTGGATGCTCAGTTATTTCACAAATTATTATTATTATTAAAATAAATGCTCTTCTGTTTTAATCCTAGGATTGCTTGGCAGCAATGCTCATCCACATTTTTTGTCTTGTCCAGGGGATCAAGCCTTCCAAACCCAAACCTTCCCCGAGACTTCCAGCCTTGGGGAAGGTTTGGGCTCAAGCACCATTGGACAAAGAGAACAAAGAAGGTGAATATGCAGCACTGCTGTGAATAGACTCAGGGTTCCCTGCAGAAGCAACATGGCCAATTATTTAGATTGTGCCTTTTGCATTGCCAGCCCTCTGCTGTGGAATGCCTTACCACGAGCTGAGAGCTGTGGAGAGTGTAAATGCTTTTAAATCAGGATTAAGACATGTCTGTTCAGGAGGGGCTATGGCTCTGCAGTGCCCTTGCGGTGAACTCACAAAATGGCACTAAAAATATTGTCAAATTATTATTATTATTAAGGTAGGTAGTTGTATAGTTTTTAGCCTTGCTAATTTCATAGTTAATGATTCAATTTTCCAATTCATTGGTTTTCAATTGCATAAATAATAATTATTCATTGTTTCTAATTTATTATTTATGTTTGTCAATTAGAGTTATCCTAAATAATGAGTAATAAACCTTCAGTAATTTAGTAATTTGCATAACTGCTCTTGATAAAAAACAACACTTCCCTGGTTGTACAATGGATTAGGCTAAATTTTTTCCCAACTGTCAAACTTCATACAAATGTATTTGTGACTAGGGTCCTTAGCAATCAATAACAAAATATTGTTTTGCAATTTCCCAAGAATTTGAGCTTGTTGCAAAGATATACATCGTTTGAGATTCATATAAAATGCATTCCCATAAGCAGATACGTATAAGTTCGCGCTAACACATGTCACATGTGGACCAACAATATAAAAACCCAATCTCAAATGAACAGGAGCCCTGCAATTCTTAGGACCTTCCATGAAACAGGGGTAACATTGGAAAAGTGAACCATATTTTTGCAGTATGGGTGGTCAGCCGCATACCAACCTATAAGTCAAGGAATATAATATCCATTGTAATAATCACAACAATATCTTTACCGGTTCGTAGTCCAGTGGCAACACTTCGGACTTGTAAATAGAAGGTTGTGGGTTCGAATCCCGGTGGAGCACAAAAAATATACCTACATACAATTTATGTATTAAAATTTGCTCTTCGTTGGTTTGAATAATTCATTAACCCTTACCAAAGACCGGTCATCAAAAGGTCCATCCAGCCTTACAGCAACTGGGTCTTGCTTGAGAATTGTCACTTTCTACAGCGACGACCAAGCTTGCAGAGGGCTCTTGAGGTGAGATACACACAAAAACAGCGCTCACCAAAAAAATTAGCCTAATTTAATTCTTCTAGGCTCCGATGGTCCGTATGCTGGATGTGTCCCAGCCATAAAGTCTACGGACTATTATTGATGAGATCGCATCAACGTCCTGGTAAAAGTGGCATAGTTCAGAGTTGTATCTTTTTCACCATAATCCCCATCATAGTGACAGAAGAGAATTTTTCTTTCAGAGATGTAGACAGAGCTTTTACTTTGGACGTACCTGGGCTGGAAGTCTCATCACCACGGTAATCCTTACCTACCAAATATCGGTAATATTAGTATGAAGACTAATCAGCTGTTCACTTGCGGTCTTTGTCAGTCTAATTAGACCGACATTCTTTCTATTTTTCTGTATTCTTTTCCGCCTCTAGGTGGTTGGCCACTTAGTCAGAAGAGCGCATCCCGAACAGTCTCAGTAGTAGCATCTCAATTTCTATGCCTTAAGTCATATGTTAAGACGCTCAGAATCACTTTGCATTTTTGTTTGTAAATTTAAAATCCTCGAGCCCTAAGCCCTCACGGCTATAATCTTTCAGTGATTTCTGAGTCTCCTTTGCTTTAAGTAAACACTTGGGAAAGTGTAGCTTCACGGGAGGGCCTTCTGCCACTCACATCTCACATAACGTTTTGCATGCGAGTCCTGTGACACATCCCCGGATGGGATGGATATACAGGGCGTGGGTCAGTGGAGGGGAGACTGACCCTGAGAGAAGGTGTTGTTCACTTGCGGCCATCTTGGATTGACAGGTCTTCACACAAATATTACCGATATCCATCGGTAGGTAAGAATTACCGTGGTGATGATACTTCCGGCCCTGAAAAAAGGTTAGGAATCCCTGCCGAAGCATATGGATTAGTTGTTTTTATGTGCAGGCACTTATCACCTGTTTGTAGATCATAAAAATAATACATGATTAGCTCTTCAAACAAAGCACACACAGAGTATTTGTTGAACAAATATTCAGATATTGGTTCAAAACATTCCTCTTCTAACATCAAACCATAATGCCGGCAAGGTTTATGTCTAATCTAATCTAAGTTGCAAAGATATGTAACATTGGGTATTCACATTAAACCTGGGCTGGAAGTCTCATCCCCACGGTAATTCTTACCTAACGAATTTCGGTAATATTTGTATGAAGACCTGCCAATCTAAGATGGCCGCATGTGAACACCTGATTAGTCTTTGTACAAATATTACCGATATTCGGTATGTAAGAATTACCGTGGTGATGAGACTTACAGCCCTGGACTGATCTAATCTAATCTAATCTAAGTTGCAAAGATATGTAACATTGGGGATTCACATTATATGCATTAAGCAGACACGTACAAGTTCGCGCTTGCACGTGCCGCATGTCAACCTACAATATAAAAACCTAAATCTCAAATGGACAAACACCCTGCAACTCTTGCCATTCTTCCCTGAATCAGGGGTGACATTGGCAGAGTGAAGCATTTTTACAATATGGGTGGTCAGCCTCATACCAACCTATAAGTCAAGGAATAAGGTGCCATTGTTGTAAATCAAAATAATCATTGTGTCGTCACTCAGCCGGGTCGCTAGGGAAAAGGCATACAAATATATTGTTATTAGTTGCTAAGGACGGCAGTTCCATACAAGACTGACATTTGCTCGCCGAGAAAAAACTTCTTAATTAAAAAATATCCATTCTTACATCATACCTCTTTCTAAAAACGCTTATAATCATTGAGTAATAACATAGAGGAGCAGAAACTAACTCACTGCATTGATACATACTATAGCCCCTATTTGTCTCTGTCCTGTCAAACGTTGCAGTTGTGTAGTCATACAAAACATGTTTTTACGTGTCAAATTTTATGTTTCCTCGCTTTCTCCATTTTGTGTTTTGACACCCAATTACAACACATGCCATAATGTCTTAGAATAATGCCTTTTTCCTTTAAAATTCGTCAATTTGATCGATAACAAGATTTATACCGCACATGTCTATGTTCGGACTTCTCGGGGCATAGTACGCACGCGGAAATGCTGCCACCTTTCTGGAAACATTTTTACATTCACCCGAGTTTTTTTGTACTCATGGAAATGCAACTGTGAAGTTCTTTGTTCTATCTAATCTAATCTAAGTTGCAAAATATAACATCGCAGACGATGTTTTTTTGTTGTTGTTTATGCCCAAGCAAACAACTGCGTTTTCGAAGTATGGTTTTGGTGTAACCGACAAGATTTTGTCCTTTTTTGTCCTAAAGGCGCTTGTGACATAAAAAAAATCGTAAAACCACATAATTAGGAATGCCAATAGATGTATTAATTTTTTTTAATTTTAGAGCTGTTTTGATTGTAACGATATGATAAAAATAAAAACGTTATGTCCATTTTTCTGCAATCTCAAACTTTAAACTGCTCTCCTGAACAATTTAGTTTTTGTCGCTTATTTGTTATTTATTTATATTGCCTTTTAACCGTCGATATTGTCTATTTTCATTAAAATAATTTCTAGTCCACAGATATCATAAGTCAATTTTTTAAATTTATTTTTTTAAAGAAATCCTGTGCGGGAGACTCCCTAGATTATAGAGACACTAGGGGTCTATGACACTTGCTGTAGTGCCGCAGAGGTGTACGAGCTTGGTCGTCGCTACAAAGCGCCAATACTCAAGCAAGACCCAGGTGCTGTAAGGCTGAATTGACCTTTTAGTGACCGGTCTTTGGTAAAGGTTTATGAATTTTTCAACCCAGCGAAGAGCATATTTGGAAATATAAATGGTATATTTTTTGAGCTCCGCCGGGATTCGAAACCACAACCTTCCATTTACGAATCCGAAGTGTTGCCACTGGACTACGGACCGGTCCAAGAAGGTCTTTCTTACTAATGACCATTTTCGTAAGTAGATTGGAACAGAATTATTGTCTATTTTCGTTAAAATAATTTCTAGTCCACAGATACCATAACTCAATGTTTATAATCCATTAATCAACCTTACTAAAGTGCATTGCCCAATTATTAATGTTGCTTGAATTTTAGTTTGGCCCTCCGTGTGCTATTGCAAGATGTGTGCTGGCTGTCGAAAGGTTCTTGTCACGCGTTGACCGGCAACCAGACTCTCTAACTTCCCACGGAGTCAAAAATATACCAACACGGATTGCATTCAAAATACGAGTAGGTACCTACAGTGGAACCTCCCATATAGAGCATAATAGGGTAATATCACATGTATTTTTCATTTCATAAAATGGTAGACTACATTTCTGTACCTTATAGCATAAACAACGGTAGTCACATTTAGTAAAATGTGCAGGAGACGAGTTTTAGTGAAAATATGCACTTTTTTTAAACCATCATAACTTCTAAACTAGACGAGATATTTTTGATCTGTAAGAACTGTTTCTCTTCTTTTATCGATATTTATTTAATGTGAAGTAATGTGAACAACGTATGTGGAACTTCCGTGGTTTATGCTCGCACTTTTATGTGCATCCCATATTTATTACACTTGATATCTCAGTAACTATGAGTCCGAGGACTCCAATATTTTTACCACTTATAGAACAGCTAATTATAATAATTTCTGCATCATTAACTCACAAACGCAAAAAAGTGGACTTCCGTTGTTTATGCTCGAAGGTACAGATTTTTAAAAATGCATCTGCGTTTTTAGAAAAAATATTTCTTGCTTAATTTATAAACTATAGCTCTTTAAAATTAGCGTAGGTATTCTCGATTTCCGGAAAAAGGTAATTTTATTTATTTAGGCGGATATGACGTCGATGCATCTTCGGAGTGTAGGTATCGACGGGCCCAGTGGCGAAACTTGACGTCAAGGTTCGCTAAGCCGGCCGCGCTGCGTTTTGGCGGGACTCAAATTCTCCGCATTTTATTTTTGAAAATGATCAATGATATTTTTATTTTTACTATCTATAATCTATAATCTAAGTTGCAAGGATATATTCATTCAAAGCTCTCAGATGTATGCCCACAAACAAACACGTGTAGTTCGCGCTTACAAATGCTGATTGTGTACTTACAAATAAAATCCAAACCTCAAATGAACATAAGCCCTGCAACTCTTGCCGACATTCCCTGAAACAGGGGTGACATTGGCAAAGTGAACCATTTTTTACAGTATGGGTGGTCAGCCTCATACCAACCTATAAGTCAAGGAATACGAGCAATAAATAACATTTAAGTCTAAAAAAAAAAAAAAAATCAAAGTCAAAAAATTCTTATGCAAAAAATGTAGCAAACTAATAAACCAACATTACAAATCAGCATTGCAGATTAGCCGCCACTTCTTCCTGTTCTTGCATACTTCTTTCATTTCATCCAGAGTCATAACCTTTTTCATGCAAGCTCTCCTTTTATTATGACTCTGGATACTCCATTCATTCGCAATTTCGGATATTCGGTCCATCGATACCTTTCTCGGTCTTCCTCTACCACGACAACCATCTATTCTATCAACATATACTTTCTTCGTCAGTCTTTCCTCATTCATTCTCTGCATATATGCCCAAACTATCTTAACAAACTCCTTTAATTTAACTGTGAGCTTTGATTATTTATAAAAAAAATTAAAAGTCGATGTACTAGTTTTCGTTTTTTTTCATATTTCATAATTTCTAACGTTCGAGTTTGCCCCGGTTAGAATTACCTAAAACTGTTGTTTATCAACCGTTCAAACGAAGACAGCGAACTTGTTATTGGTTGCTAAGGATCGTAGTCCCATCAAAGTGGGGCGTTTGCATGCCAACAAAAACAGTCCCACGACAGAATGTCCACCGACATAAAACCCACGCGACAAAATGTGCACTTCCAGAATGTCCAATGTCCACACGACAAAATGTCCACCGACGTAATGACCATCGAAAAAAACGCAAATAAGCTACTCTTATAGTGTAATTTCTTGTAGTGTTGTCCTCGAAGGAGATTCATGTGGCGAGTGGAACACTTTTATTTTTACAGGTAAGGGGCCGGCCTTATGCCAACCACTTTAGTTGAAGTGGACTGCAAGTTCTAACAAAACGCTTCGTCGAATATCCGAAAATAAGCTTTTTTGTAGGTAATTACCTATAACGCAAACTCAACTAAGCTACACATATAGTTTCACTTCTAGCCGCGTTATCCCCGAAGGGTTTCGCATGTTACGCGTGGAATCTATTTATTTTTAAAGGTAAGGGGGCCGGCGCCAACGCCAACCGCTTAATTTGAAGTGAAGGTTTCCCAGCTCTCGAGAGGACTGGTACTCATTTCTTGTGAAGGCTGAGTAAAATTCGCCGGTATTTTATTTTGACACCGAAACGGAAAATCATTTCCTACACCCTCGGTGGGATTCGATTCGAACCCGGGCTCACGGCATGGAATGCAAGCACTCTACCAACTGAGCTATCGACCGGACCAATAATGTGTAAATAGATAGCTACGATCAGGGCTGGAAGTCTTATCACCATGGTAATTCTTACCTAGCGAATATCGTTCATTTGAGAGTGAGAGAAGAATGTGGTGCAAGGGAAAGTATAAAAGTAAAAATCAAAAGGGGTTTGTTAAAATGGTTTGGACATATGGAAAGAATGAATGACGAAAGGAGTGTACGCTGCGAGTATGGATGGAAACCGTGGTAGAGGAAGACCGAGAAAAGTATGGATGGATCTTATTTATGAAATAGCGAAAGAATGGGATATTCAGAGTCATTGCCGACATTCCCTGTTTCAGGGAATGTCGGCAAGAGTTGCAGGGCTTATGTTCATTTGAGGTTTGGATTTTATTTGTAAGTACACAATCAGCATTTGTAAGCGCGAACTACACGTGTTTGTTTGTGGGCATACATCTGAGAACTTTGAATGAATATATCCTTGCAACTTAGATTATAGATAACAAAAGGAGAGAGTGCATGAAAAATATTATGACTCTGAATGAAATGAAAGAAGTATGTAAGGACCGAAAGAAATGGCGGTTGATTTGCATCAATGGTGGTTAGGGCATTAATTTTAAGTTTAATTTTATTTTTACTTCTAATTTAAAATTGGAGTTGTCGAAGGTGTTTCTTTAAGTATTTTTTGTACATCAGTTATAATCTTTTGTGCTCCTTGACTGATAGGTTGGTATGAGGCTGACCACCTATACTGTAAAAATCGGTTCACTTTTGCCAATGCCACTCCGGTTTCAGGGAAAGGTGGCAGAAGTTGCAAGGTTTATGTTCATGTGAGGTTTTGTTTATTTGTATGTGTGCTCCTTGACTGATAGGTTGGTACGAGGCTGACCACCCGTGCTGTAAAAATCGGTTCACTTTTGCCAATGCCACCCCGGTTCAGGGAACGGCGGCAGGAGTTGCAAGGTTTATGTCCATGTGAGGTTTTCTTTATTTGTATGCACACATGCAGAATGTGTAGGCGCGAACCTACATGTGCCTGTCTGTGGGCATGCATTTTAT